>JAYGXS010000005.1:30389590-30428710 GCA_036362985.1 Ligula intestinalis
TCGACCGCCTGACTCATCGGCATTGAAGAGAGGAGGCGGGTCATCAATTGTCTCAAGTATGCAGTAACCTAACCATTGCATTGTCTGAATCCTGCAACTTCCTTTGGAAAAATCTCCCTTATCTCTGAAGAGGGTTTCAAACTGATAGCCGGAAAGTCAAGGTGCGTAAATGTCTTGGCTCAGTGATCGGGTTTTCTTCCTACTTCCGTGGACTCACCTTTCCCCTTGTATCGACAAGAGTAATTCTGCTGATCATTCCCATCTCGTTACCACTCACTCCATAACCAATATATAATTTTGAGGACGAGAGCATGTCTAGAAGTCTGAACGATATTTTAATGAACCCTTACGGCTGCGATCTTCCAGGCTCGGTTCCTTAAGAGATTGAAAAAGTCTTGGGAAAGTCAAATTGTAAGGAAGAATATATTATGTAAGAATGAATAGGAGAATACGCAGTAGGAAATTGACTACCAGACGGCCGCACAATCGCAAGCCAGCGTCTGAAGTGAGGTCCGCTCGGCAGTCATCACATGAGATCCTGTGTCAGTTGGCCTGTGATTGGCTGTTACAGAGGCCGGAAGTAGCCAGCGTTCCGAAAGTGCACTTCGACTTAAGCTAGTCGCGACAGGCGTTCACATGCGCACTCCATGTTTAGCTAGTCACTACAAGCATTTTAGCAAAAACTCGTGCTCTCTGACCAGTAAGTCACACCTCCTGTCATGGCATTAAGGCACACTCGAAATAAACCCTCATTTCTGTACTTTAGATGCACTTGTAGTGGCCTTGTTGCAGCCCAAGACCAATCGCTGACGCATGGCGCCTTTAGCCTGCCTGCGCGCCCACTGCTAGGCTAGGCGCTAACTGTCCTTGACCGACGCGCACATACTCCTCAGCGCGAACGCGCGCTCAGGCTAGCCAGCGTTAGCCAACCTCAAGGTCGTGCGCACGCGCTAGGCTAGACATCAGCAGTTCCATTGGCCCCCGGGACAAAGCATTCACCGGCGGTTCCTGATGCTCTAGTCACTCCGGAATTTACACCCTAGCAGCCGGACTGCGGTCATCCGCGAGTCAACACTCTTTCCATGGATTCTCCGTCCTGTGTACACAATAAACTCTTCCTTTTACTCTGGCCTTCCCAAGACTTCTCCTATCTCCCAAGGAACCGGGCCTCGAAGCTTGTAGGTGTTAGGGTTAATCTTCTTAGCTTTAACTCCTGTACACTCGTTGTCCGGTATTTGAATCTACATCTTCAACTTCATAAGCCTCTGCGCATAGGCTTAGTCGCCTTTCAGTTATTCCCGTATCCGTTTGAGGCAAAAATATGGTTGCTACTGACATACTACATTTCCAATAGTACTGCCTGGAAAAAAGCAGCTTCAGACATAATCCATCGGTACCCTCATTTTGGTGGAACTGAGATCTAAGGGCCTAGAAGCTCTGTCTGAATTCCAAATGACTCTTATAATTTACTAGGTTCTCAGAACTCACGGAGCAGCGACCAATATATAAATTTTGGGTTTAATTGGCTTGGACAGCAGGCTATTTCGGAAGAGTTAGTAAGATCGTACTAGGTACTTGTCTTTACACGCGGCACAACCTTTCTATGTACGATAAATGTCCGGATTAGTGCTGTTAACTTATTTGGTCACATGTGGTCTTCTTTAGAAGCAAGGGGTGAAAACAATAGTGAAATTACGCTCGAGGATTTTCATCAATTCCATCTGGAACACATCAACGACGAGGAGGGCGACCTCCAGGCCCTGTGGCCTATTCTTCGCGCCTTTGGATTCAGCAGCCGTCTCCAATTACAACAGGTCCGCTTTCAAATGCACCGTTTAGTTCCTTAAGTGTGTTTTTTTTCAATTTCTGTTATACAACTGCTTCATCTCCTCAGGCAATACCATAAAACTTAACCCTTTCGGCCAGAATGACGGAATGACGGAATCAAAGGTCCGAGTAACAGTGGAACACATATATCGTGAGCTTTTTGGTTGCGATGACGTGCAACACTACCTGGCCAGATGGATTACCTCCACAGTGCGTCCCGCACCATACTGTTCTGGACAAATCCCCTTATTGCCCACAGGCAGTAATGCGTTTCAGGAACCTAACCACACTTCACTTCTATTCTAGGGATCCCCCATACCAGCGACCCCACAAGCGAAACACCAACTGCCCACAGAGGACGTTGGATTGTGGGTTCTATCGTTAGCAGAGGGCAGCTTTTTTCACTCTTGGCAAATGGCGAGAAAACACCGGCGCAAAAGGTGGTTCATTTAACTTATGCTGTCATATTTCGCACATCGGGGCTGCCCGCCATAAACATTCAACAGAGACGGTTTTCTTATTCACAGACTGGCTCCACTAGTGACCTCTTTCAAGTTCGCCTCAGTGGTGCGGCTAAAGCCAAGTTTGGACCCGGTCTCCTGGTAAAGACCAGTCCAGTTTGCAAGCCTCCTCCTCCTCAACCACTCGCTGATGCGCTGGAGTACATTGTGGAGCGTTTATGCACCAGATCACAGGTGAGAAAATGAAAACGTTTTGAGCAGACAGCGAACATGTGATTAGACATTTTGATTCCGCAAATTGACGTAGATCTGACTTTTATTTCAGAACGAATGAATTGCTCCATTATCAGTTCTGCCTGCGACATCTGACAGTACTCTGACGAGCTCCTGGTTCAATGGTTAGAGCGTTTGACTTCTGATCAAAAGGTCGAGGGTTCGAGCTTCGGGTGGTGCACCACTTGGGACTGGGAATGATTGATTGGTGAAGGCTAATGATCCAGAAATGACAATTTTAGTTTCCCTTGTCTTTGACGGCAATGCCATCTGACAGTACTAACAGCTAACAGCACTCCTCCTATTCCATATCCGCCATTCAACCAACTATTAATGGAGAAGTAGTACCTATAATGACTGCAACGCATACTTTGTCTCATTAAAAGTGCCGAAATTTACGAAACTAACGAGTGAACCGAAGCTTCTTTTAAAATACCGAACGACATTTAAGCATAGCAAAATGTCCGGATGCAAGATAAATTATATTGTCCGTGAAAATTTTAAACACTTCGATAGGTCAAATTATTTATAAACATATGTTGCATCCAACAGGTAATTAAACAAAATGTGCAGCATTGCACTTGCCTACAATTTACTGTACCAGTGCGCAGCTGCAAATTCCAGGCATAAGGAAAACAAATGAAGACCCTAGAACCAAGGACTAGCATTACACCGCAAACCAAAGGCAGTTGGAGGTACATGTGGCCTGCTTACTCACTGATGACTCTATTGGCACAGGTCGAAAGAGGCGCATTTCGCCCCCTCTCTGCATATTCTCCTATCACTGCTCAACTTGAACGTCACAAATAGATTTTTATCGCAAAAACGTTTCTTTGTGATACGTTATAGTTGTTAACTTGCTCACTGCTGGAATAACTTACAGGCACCCCCGAAGAGAAGACCATTTTCCTGGGCTCTGTTAACATCGGGAAGTTTCAAGAAGCTGGGCGTTTACCTTCTACAGTCAAATGGGTTGCGCACTGAAAAGCTTTAAATCGCTTCTACGTAACCAGTGATTAGTCGCAAATGATCTCTGAAGGATTACTCCCCTCATCACGCTGAACGAGCTCGCGGTTCCACGTTTGCTGCACAAGCTTGCTTCCACTATTTGGTATGGATGACTTGCATGGCTGTCCGAAGATGACACGGCAAAAGAACGCCCCGTCCACTTAGAATAGATGGCCTTACGACAAATTTCGGTAAGTGGAAATACTCCCCCGTCTTAATCCTAACAATAACCAAAAAATAAAACTAAAAGATAGTTTCAATCTTAACGCTGATCCTACTCTTAACTCTGCAGTCAAAACGATCCCAATCCTTGACCCCTAACACAATTCTGGCCCCATACCCCAAGTCTGACCTTAACCCCAAACTTAAGCCAAACCCTAAGCCGAATTTCCCCGGAATTTGGCGTAAAGCCACATGCACTGTGGGTCCGGTGTCGTGTGCAGGCGACCATAAAACTCATTTTTGGCCGCTATTCTTATCTGTTGTAGAGTGGAGGATGGAGTGTGAGGTTGAAACGCCCAGCGATAAAAAATTTTTGCCTCAGTAATGATTTGTTTCGCATCTCGAATACTTCCTAGATTTCGCTTCTCCCTTCCTGCTGGTAATCGGCTTCATTATTTAAATTTGCCTTCTTCCCAGTGAATGCGTACCTTTAACCCTTTCAGTTGCTGGCAATCGTAATTGCCAGATCACCGAGAGAAAAGGCTACCGTCCACCTGCAAACACACTGCGTACTACGATCAACGGACAGTGGCGGTACTGAGGTTTTGCTTGAATAAACAAAAACTTTGGACACTTTTTGTCTGAATAAAATATTTTTCTAAACCCTGGCACTGCCTGATGTAGATACTTTTACAACGCCAGCAACCGACCCAGTCCGACCGTGCGTGTGCACGAATCGAAATTCAGTCCGGCTTGAAAGCCCGTATTCCGCTCAGGTAGCGCTCGCTAAGATTATGCGGGTACTGAGAAAACAGCAACATAATCTCAAGCTTTTTTTTTTTAGCAAAAACCGACTGCAAATCACGGAACCTTAGGACATACAAACTGTGTGACACTAGAAAAATGTTCTTACATATGCTCGGTGAATCAGAATTATCTTGTGAGATTAGCTGTTTGGCATCCTAAGCCAAAGGGAACTGGCGGAGGCAGTTAAGAAGAAAAAGAGGGAGTGAAGGGATTACTCCTGCATATAACAGTAAAAAATAAATAAGGAACGATGCAGCACAAAAGGACAGAAGAATTAAACTAGACCAATGGTGCACTTGTTGAACAGGCTTTTTCTTCAGTCATGGTTCACCCGTTTAATACACAGTCCCATCGTACAATTATGTCAGCGTTAGCAAAGGCCTCAGATACTTCGGACGGCGGTGACGTTCAATTCAGCAGTTTTATTGAGGGAAGGATAGGCAAACGCCTTTGAGCTCCCCATTGGTGGCATAGTTATTGAAAATATATCGATACAGTAGAGAACTTCAAACAGCGGTTGTTCACATGATTGCAGGCAAAATGTTAGCAAGAGTCAGTTAGTGTAAAATATTTAATATGCATTTCTACTCACTCATTGTGAGTAGTACAATAGCATCATTAGAGTCTCTCGGCTCATGGGCGATGCAAATGATACGAGCGATTAGATGGGACAGAGTATTGTGACGAATCCAAATGACACAGAATTCCGAGTCTTCCCAGCCGGAGCAGAGGAATACAGTTAGAGGTAGTAGTAGTAGGAGGAGGAGTAGCGACAAAAGGCCAGAGAGACTGGAATGGACATTTCGGGCTGACTAGCTATGGTAAACCAGTCGTACCGCAAACGAGGTTTGGATATCCGTAAATTTAAATTCAGACACTTTTGGTGTTAGAGGCCTTACGTTCTGTAATTGGGCCACCAGTCCGATGTCCGGCCAAGTGCGATCTAGGGAATGCATTGCTGTAAGCAGAGCGTTTGCCGATCGGCTTAGTCAGTATATTTGGAGTAAATGACAGCCCTTACATACTCAATTGAACAGGCACAGTGATGGATAAAAGTAGTTAGGTTGCATAAATGGTTACATATTTTATAATTATGCACAAAGCATAAAAATGATAATGAAATAGGGGTGAAAAAAGGTTAGGCATTTGCGAAATAACAGTGTGCAACACGTTCACTGAATTTAGATTTGGATTTTTCTCCCGGGTCAAATTTACTTAATACAACAGATCTACTGAAATGAAGAGAGTAGTATGTTTTTGTCGTCTGTTAGTTAAGGTTTTGGAAGTTGACCCGCATGCATCTTGGAGCGTCAGTTCGAGTGGCCTGTAATTATGCAGGAAGGCGTATCAACGAAAATGCAGGAAAAATAGGTTGCAATTTCAAACCAGTGAATTTGCTATGGAAATAGTCCGCCTCATAACCTGATCATACAACGCCGTACCAGGATAGGCCCCGTAGTCTGTTTTGGCTCATATCCTTAATTGCTCGGGGATAAGTTACCACTGACCAAGACGTTGAATCCGATCCCCTAAGCCCCAACTCGTCAGAAAGTTCAGCAAAGTCAGTAAACACCATGCTCACGGGCTTCCCAATGGTTCTAGTCATAACTATTAGGGCGTACGGATGCGGCTTGGTTTGAGTGTTTGATTCTATTAGTAAATAGGTTCAACTTCGGTCTCAGATAGTCCTAGTCTCAGGTTCAAGAACGACAGGCTGGCCATGGAGGATGAACTAGAAATACCATCGCAGCGACCATTTTCCATGACGGCAGTTCGTTTAGAATACCCGAAGGCGCAAGTGGTCCGCGAGTACCAAGATTTAGGTGAGTCTATATGGTACCCATGTAAGAGAACGATATACATACCTTTTGCGGCGGGAGAAGTGTTCGATGCATCAATACTACTACATTTTTTCGTTACAACATGTTGACCAGTACCCTATGCTTTTTTCCATCTGTCGGGATGACTGAGACTGATAGATACAGTTCCCATAGAATCAACCAAATGCTAGTTAGGACCCAAACATACCCAAACATTCAGTATAATTTTGGTAGATAAACTTGTACAAGAAATTAAGACGAAAAGAGTCGCGAGATTAATGTCCAAAAGAACAACTGGATGTAGACGAAAAGAACGCCGGAATGAAAAAATATCACAGCAGGACAGCATGATCAGGTTCCAATAGGTAGGAATTTAGAGACGAGCTTCGAAGGAGCCGGCACGCGTCAGATACTTCACTCCCTTGAAGGGTTTATAGGTCTAAAAATACCAGAGTAAGTGGGGGAGAATGATGACGCAAAATATGATTCGGGTTTAAAGACCGCAGAAGAAATTAGCAGTATCGAATGTACCTCTCTGTGTAATTCAAGGCGTGCTACGCGGAGGCCGGAGACGGTAGCCTGTGGTAGCTGAAAATCAAGGCTCACTACGGGAACGGAGGAAACCTGACCACACCCGGCGGCTAAAATAATCTAAGATAAAATATGGTTACTGACTAGATGAAAGTAGAAAGTCTGTGCGGAAATTATTTGCCATATAAATACTAGCTTAAGAACCAGGCGCGTGCTTCGCCGCCATTCTGCAACTGCATGACATAGCTATGAGGGCTTCGGTGCATCAATGAATTCCTCAGTGTTTCCAAGTGTTCTCTATTAGGCGCATTGGCTTAAAAAATTTCATGTTTCAGTCACTTACAGGGCCCTTCAAAGTGGGAGTGCATCTGGGCTCAATTCGACCCACATCCCAGACGAGGGTTTTCGAAACCGGATCGAAGGTGGACTTTCCTTGGCTGGGCGTGACGCTGACATTCGACACTTCAACTGGCAGAACTGCAGTAACTTTCACTTGTTCAAGCTGCGCGAAATAACAAGAAATGGAGCCAGTTAAACATAAGAAACTTCTAAGAACGGCTAAAAATGGCAGATGTATCGTCGATAGCTTCATGCGCGGAGTAAAAATGCTACCCTGGTACTTCCGAATATGCCAACGGGCAAATAATAGACAAAATACCCAAATGGACTTGAGCAAAAAGTACAGGAATGGATAATAACGGCAAATAACCACAAGGAAGTCCTAGGATAAGGCCAGATTCCATAAGGGGCAACGGGCGTAAATAATTGTATTTACTGATCACTCATGGGTTCGAAATGTACAAATCTTATAAGAAGAAGCGAACGCATAAATCAGTTTGCGTTAAGCATCGATACAGACCGACCCAGTTGCTAACATCCTCACAATATCTCGAAAACTGCTTTAGGTTTGTTTACTTGTTGCCCGACATCAAGTCAGTTTTCGTTCTTGTAGTAGGTATCTCAAGTATAAACTCGACTATTAGTGCAAGCAATCGTCTCAGCTTTTGGGAGACAAAGTAATTGACAGCAAAAAGAATAAAACGTCGGCGCAGTTACTTCTCCCCACCCTCTTGATAATGACGTCACGACGTAATCGTAGATAGGGTCATGACGAATTGGAAACGAATGTATATAACCAGTTTTGTAGGAATAAAACGGTAAAAATAGTTGGCGCTGCATGCACGGTAGAAGATGAACAGTGCACTGCGACTTACCGGTTTACCTCCGGTAGATTTCGGGGTTACAGATATATCCAAACGACTGCCAGTTTCCTTCAGAATAATCGACTGTCGCAGAGATATAGGAAGAGCAAGCGGACTGGCAGTTTTGCATGAAATGATAAACATACATTCATCAAGTCACGAATCGCAAAATATAAAGAGATTTAAATGAATTTTAAAAGATAGCGATAAAAGGTTATCAGTGTACATGTAAATCGAGAATTTTAGCACAAGTCATGTTTATGGCCGCCAGCTGATAGAATTCGCACGTAACTCTGCTGGAAATTTGGTTGACCCAATTGTGAAAAACTCGCGGCCTCGATGAGAGTCGAGCCCACACATTTGTGCAGCCAACGCTTTACCATTGAGCTACGAGTTTCACCTTACGCTGTGAATTTAATCACATTTGAATCGATTTTACCCGCCTAACTTACTGCCTTTATGGAATTCACCATTACAGAACAGTAAGCTGACGGCCCAGGCAGGATTTCCTAAGCATTCGTCTAGAATCCACCAGAATGACTACTTAGGAAATCCTGCCTGGGCCGTCAGCTTACTGCTCTGTAATGGTGGATTCCATACAAGCAGCTTACAAGATGTAGAATTTCTCCATAACATCGGTTTGCTCTACAACGATTTTGGCCCATAAGAAAGGTACTTAAAAACTCCATGAAAGCAGGAAAGCGAGACTGAGTGTTGTAGGTGGCTCTCTTAAGTGCTAAATACTTTCACAAAAACTGGACTGAACTTTTCCAGCGCGGGCGATAATAGTGTCGGTAACGTAGGATATGTTATTCGAAAGTCAGAATGCTACTACCTGCGTTCTTGACAGAAAAAGCAGTTGATGGTATAAGAACTGTCGACACAACTTACGGTGGGTGACCTAACAGATAACATACACGCAAATTAACGTAAGATCACTAACCACAGTGAAACCAGTCCGAACGGATTCACTAATAACTAAAGACCTCCACACAGAGCGATCAAAAAAGGCAAGAAAAACTATATATCTAAGAGCCCTGTGTATGCATTAACTATCGGTCCACGACTATCTGTCTTATGGCACGGACCAAGTCAAATTATCGCATACGGCTGCGCTGCCGCTGTATGTTCGGTAGTCACGTAAGTCGTCAATAAGTCAGCAAGGGAACACAGATCAGAACACCACAAGAGTTGTTAGGTATGCGCACCCAGAGCAAATTCCACCTAAGTGGGGAGAGGTGTGGTAGCACGCTTGAGCACAGGCTCAAGCCACGACAAGCACATACGCCCGAACCCAACTCCAGTTTTCTGGACTCTGTCTTGATATCAAATGAGAGTGCGGTGCAAGCCTACTATCATTATAAAGCAGTTCACGCGCAGGTTCTTGTTCCTATGCCAACCCTATTGGGGGACACAAGGGGCCCTCATCTAAAACGACAGTCAAACTGTCCCCCGTATAAGGGCGGAATCTATTAGACAGTGTACAGCATTTGTATGTCTTAGGGAAAATAGCTATAATCCCTGGGTAATCTGGATTCCCCTGCACTTAATATAACACTGCCGAGAGGAAATTATAAGCTGAGGTCTACAAACGTAGAGCAACGCGGGCATGCACTGAATCCACTACAAAACAAAAGCTTAAAAAGTTAAAGTAACATGATGAGTGAACATGAACAAAGAAGGCAGTCGAGTGATGGGACATTCAGTAAATAAGCCCAGTCTACTTGGTGAACTCTTACATTTTTACTGTCAATTATCTACTTGGATTCAGACACGGCGATCTCTCAACATAACAATATGAATCGCATTTTTTGGTTGTCATGCATACCATGTCCTATATAATAAGACGCCAGGAAGTAAAATCGATGAAAGCAGTAGATACTGCTACCGCTTACTTACTAGCAATAACATTCAGTGTGCAGAACAAAGGACAGATAGGTGTTTATGAAACTGCACGACATAAGGGCGATTAATTTGCATGTCGAGCTAGAACATCACCATCTTGGTGCACGCAAATACACATACAGAGAGGCACACGGTAAGGAAGACGACAGGTGTGAGGGGGGGTAGTATACCTGAGGTTAGGAATGTAATAACTGAACAGACGAAAGTGACCATCGGGCGGAACGAAGGAGAGAATGCGCTGTTTGTCCCAACGAGCGTAACGCACGCACGGATGGAGGCTGGTGTTCTCCAGAAGGTGGGCATTCAGGAAGCTCAGTGTAAGATCAGGTAGGCCCGAGAGGTGAACTAGGCAGTCAATCTACGGATCAAAGTAAACAGGCAGAACACAGGGGGTTAACCTAGTGGTGGCGGAGTTGTAAAGGTTGATATATTAGGGGAACTAGCGTACACATTACTGGACTACTTTCCATCCCCAACCGACCCTACTTCAACCTGCCAAGACCTCGGAATTTAAACCTCTCATTAAAAAGCTAGCGCCAGACTGGAGTCTCTTTTCCTGCATTCGGGTTGGACTGACAAACGCCAATCGCACAAGGCCTGGTGCAGACTGTTGACTTTACGCTTAATTTGCTCGTAGGCCGATACGCCCTCCTTCAGGGCCAAACGCGCAATACTCGATTAGCCCTACTCTCCCACCAAAGTCGAGCATGGTGTGTGGTAACGTGGGTTTCCGAACTTTTATGATAGGCGCCTCATCGAACAAATATAAATACTTAAACGGCGTTACCATCAAACGAGTCTCCGAGGATGAATAAGCAAATGGGAAAAGAAATGCAGTCGGGAGAGACGTTTAAACATAGATATTTTATGGACTGCCTAGTTGTCGGCCACGCGGCGCGTTTGTAGGTGCGGCTATAGCAAGAAATTTTGGTGAGGGCTGGCTGTGAAATAAAACAGATACTCTGCTGAATAAGTGATGGTGGATGGTTTAACAGTAACACCTGCAGGCCTGGTTGGACTTTGATCCAGGAAAATATTTACCCAGCAAAAGGTTCTTCACGGAATAACAACATGGATTGCTGTTCACCATTTAATAAGACCTCAACAGTTGTCCGAACTTTAAAGGTTGTGTCTGAGGCGAGGACGGAGGCATACAATCTTCGAATCCATGAAAAACGAAAAGCCTTCCCTCGACCCAAACGTCTCAAACAACTGCTTGCCAAAAAGACAATGTCCGATCCAGCCTCTGATCGCAAGACGACTAAGCTCTGTATGCACTGGCTTGACTTGGCCAAAGTCAGAGCTGCTGAAAACAGCCATCCTTCTGCCTATAAGCAATAATATTTACCTGCCAAACATGAACGACATAAAAAAACAATAGATTGTTCAGCTTTTGCAAGTTTTGAAGATCACTAGTACAGTAGAACATCTTTTCATGAGTTCAATCCGTTCCGGCACCGAGTTCGTCATGCAAAACACTCGTGGTCTTCCGTTCGCTGACTGGATGCAAACGATCAAGGACCCATACACTAGGAGCAAGATTCACTGGTGGACACAAGCACACACATGCACAGATAGCTCGTTAACTGCCCGCTCGTTCCCTGAAATTTCTATAGATGGGGCGGCTTGATATCCAAGGTTCCAAACCTCAATCGTGAACTACGTGGAAGTGTTGCTACTGAGGAAGACTTTGCAGAAGCAATCAAAGGGTAAAAGAGCTATTTTGGATAAATCGGGCTACTTACCGAACCTTCTACGTCGGCTAGCAGAACAGTGCCTGACCGGTCAACTATTGCATTTATTTTCTCTGTGATGTCGAAGAACGCCTCGTTGTTGGTGTACTTGACGCCAGAGCGGCGCCAACGAATGTTTGTCAGCTGGTTAGCTGGTAAAGTAGAGGTAACTCCAGAATGCCGTCCAGTTACTGCATCTGTGAGGGAACGCAGGAGTTTTGGAGGCTTTATCAGCTCCTTTAGGATATTGGATTCTGTTGACATCGGAAAACCATTGTCCAGCATTTCATCGAGCAGCTAAAAAGGTGGGGTGAAATAAACTGGGCGATTGTACATAGCAGATAGGATTCTGGGAACTGATAGTGTCCACAAATTTTTATTTGCTGATGAAAATTGAACTCTATTGGCATCGTATCAAGATGAAAAGTAAAAAATAAAACCTATAAACGGCATGTTTCGTCTTTAATGTTATGCCGGACACCACTGTGTGTGAGTAGCTTGAGGGCACCCTTGACTGCTGTACTTTGTACCCAAAAATTAATGAATGGATTGCAAAGAAATTCTTGAGGTTCTGCAAACCAAAGACAGGTTTAGCGTCAGTATAACTGAAGTTAGATTGGCCCCTTGAAAATCAAATTACAAAGGACGTCCAAAGACATCTAATAAAGCACAAAAGATCGCGTAGAAATCGGTAGCATGCGTGGGCATTTAAAAACCCCATGCTTACGAAATGAGAGGATCGCTACCACGGGCAGCCATTGATTTCGAATGTGAGTAAATGCTCCAAGACATGGAAACAGACAATAATTCAGTAGAATTACATATCAAGGACGTCTCAAAGTGCGGTAAAAGGGTTTAAATCGGTTGCTAAAGGCTTTGCAAATGTAGTCATCAAGACAGTAAGAGTAAAGAGAGTGTAGAAGTTTAAAATGGGGAAATGTTTCATGGAAAAAAACTCTTGTGAACTTACCTCGAAAGAACCAACCAGATTGTCAAGTATAACGGTCTCTGAAAGAGGACCATAATAGTCTTCTAAGATGAATACTATTTGGTTAAGTAGTTCGATTACGAGGAGCGGTGAAACTGAATGGAAGTAGTTGATCCGAATTGAAAAAGATACCTTCGGCAGCGCAGACAGCAACGAGAAAAACGCCGTTGCGATAGACGTTTAATAGAAATAGGCCGTTGGGACACTCGATGATAGGAGGAATATCTTTTATTTCTGTTAACTAAATGATAAAGTGTAAAATAAACCTTAAAGCCTTGATAAAAAATAATATAACTATATAAAAGGATATGGTATACAAAAGAGATGAACATTTTCAGCCTCCATAGCAAAGTTAAGATTTGTTTTTAGATACAAACAAGAACACACAGAAGGGGCAATGTGGTGTAGTATACTAAATGCTATACCATCACTGTTCTCGCTGTTAGATAAGGCAGTCCGGAAGACGACGTAGCTTAAGAATTGTCGAGAACAATCAGGCAGTATGGAAGGGCGACCCACGGCCCCAAGCCGCTTCTCACTCTGGAAGAACGCCACGCAGTTAAATTTGCGAGCACACCGAAAACGGCACGAGCCAACAGCAAGGCAGGATGGGAACTGGGGGAGACCTAGGTGTCTGACAATAACTCCATCCAAAGGCACGTCGATATACCCTCCACAACCACGCGGTACGCTCACACGACCGAGAGGTATGGCACAGTTCCCAAACAAAGACGCAGGCCATCACCACGCCATGAGACGGAGTTGACCCATTCTTACCGCGAACGACACTGTCTTCTCATTAAGCCCTACCCTTCATTGTTTGACTATAAAAACTGTTTTTGATGTTGCATTCTCACAGTCACTGGTGATGCTCTCATGTAAGAGCCTGAAAGTTTGGATTAATTAACATATTTTCCCAGGGAGCGCGCGTTGATCTTCCTTGCATAGGTTTCGTTCGTTCGGAAATTAGAAGACTTTCACAGCCCTCTAATGCTCACTGATACCATTAAGTTTAAGCTCGTGCTGGACGTAGGCAGGCAAGCAAAATGTCTGGAGATGATACTTTTAACAATAATACAATAAGAGTCGGTAGATACAGTACATTTGGCAGCTGGAGTACATAAGTAATTCATACTGTGGAGAAATGGACATTTAAATTCTGATATGGTACGCGTCTAAGAGCCAATTGGGAAAGAACAACTGATCGTAGTTCTGTATACAAGTATATGCTGTAAAACGCCTCCGCCATTTTACAAACTAACTGAAAAAAACACTTGTTCTATGAATGCCTTGGTAACTTTTGACTTTTAGTAAGACCCAGTTCTCACACTCGAACAGTAAGCCAAAATATTTCGAAACCCCCCAGCTCAGAGCTGAGCTGACAGAAAAATTTTCAGGTATATTCTATTAGCAGTTTAATTGGTTTGATGGTATGTGCGCACATACAAGGACCGCACGGTCCTGTTTAGAACAAGGACTCTAAAATAAAAGTTTGGTCGACCTAACTGAAAAGACGAAACTGCACCTTAGATTCGCCTTCGCAAATGGAATCAAGCACAGCGCGAGGTGTTATTGTTTTCCAATGTTTTTCAAGAAGCACTTCCCGGTCGCGGTTAATTATAAATATGCTATTAATCATCGTCCAGATGGCGAAGAACGTGCACTCCCAGCGGACCAACAGCACCTGTTCGTAAGTAAGACACCAATTACCTTATTCGTAACAGTGCAGTAAAAAATAAAAATAATCAAAAATTCGATAGCCTTTCCGTCCTGACTCTATTCTGAAAACAGTTTTCTTTATTCAAACCACAAAATGCATATGGAAAATTTGTATTCATTTGCAGAATTTAAATAGGTTTAGAGCAGCTAGTGGAGGGAACCCAGAGTATGAAGGGTGTTCGAACCTACTGATAAGAATTCAGGCTCACATATCATAGAAAACATGTAGAGATACGTGTAAAGACATGCATATGAGCATGTCGAAATATGTTGATAGTGACTTAACTGCAGAAGAACTGCGTTAGACGCGCTTCCGATATTAACCTTCCACCTCGTTTCGAAGTAGAACGCAAATGCGATTGTGACACGTCGAACTTCATATCGTTAAGTATGCCTTACATTGCAGTAACCGGCCTCATCCGTCCAGATAAGACTTTGTATTTGCGAACTACTGCTTCCAGATGAAAATCATAAGGAAGACGAAGACAAACGTGTAAATGTTCAAAATATTTATCAAAAATAGGGGATCTAAAAATGTAAATGTTATCCATTGAAATTCACGCGTCAGTGGTGAGAAGTGGAGAAGACGTAAATGGTCAGGGCTCTTCACCTTTAAGCAAAGTATTTGGATGGTATGTCGAAGGTTTACTGTTAGGACAGTGTATAAACTGACTTCTGATCAACCCCTACCCATTTGCGTCTAAAGAGCTGATAGGAGCTAAGGCTACGGCGGTTATGGCCGTGACACCTACAATCTTCCAGACCCTGGTTCCTTAGGAGATTGGAGAGAAGACGGTGGAAAGGCGAGAGTAGACGGAACAATGTATTGTTTACAGAAATGTTATGGGAAAGTTGCTAGTCCATCCGGCATGGCTGTACGGCCGGAGGGCGCATGAGCGCGCGGCCTCTAACCCATCTCACTCAGAGCCGATTTCCAAGTCTGGTCTTTGAGAAGTCAGGCCAGAAGACAGAGAGAGATAGCTTTCATTGGCTAGGTTGGCCTGGAGATTTCGGGCAGAGAGGCAACTTGCGTCGGGCACAAGTGCAAGCTCCCCATTCGTCGCCTGGTTTTTGAGCTTAGATGCGGGGACCGTGATTGGCTGATCGAGACGTCAAAGACCGCGTCGACGAGCCGTTGGGAAAACGCACTTAGATGCGACCTAGTCAGCCAGGCACGAGCCGCTACAAGCTCTCAATTGAAAGAGGTCAACAGATGCGTAATTTTTTCAATTTGTATATTTATTTGAAATGAAAAGGTTAACTCAAATTTTCAAAAAATAGGCACTTTTACTGCTCACTGAATCGGTATTGCCTAGGTACTGGCCGCCGACTAGGCTTAGGAAGGTACCTATTGCTTTACGATACCTCCTCCTCAAACATGTGGAGGTCGGCTTCACTCAGTCGTCTACCTGCCTGCTGCAAAGACCGCAAAGGCTTCGTCCGAATTTTTCGCAGTCACCCTGAGCAACTTTTGAACGTTATCGTAGAGGAATTGTCTGGAAGTACACTACCTTCTTCATCGATCGCAATGTGCGTTATACCAAATGCTCTGGCCCATATAACACTCGAGCCTACAAGCGAAAAGTTGTACAAGCTCTCTGACATAGCCTATTTTACGAGGGGCGAAAGTGACTTGTAGGGCCCCTCTATATAACTATCCCCCACCCAATTGCCCAATGTATTTTGCGTTCAAGCAGTGAATTTTTAGCTAATGAGCGTAAATGATCAAAAATATGTAATCTAATAGGAATATATCTTGTTTCATATGTTTAAATAGAATAAAATCCCCTGAACATGAACTCTTGTTGTGTATTATGCGGATGCCAGTTGAGGTTAATTCGACCTGAAGTGAGCAAAATTTAACGAAAATGCAAATTTGAGTTCCTATTCGTGGAATTTAATGAAAAAATTGACAATAGGGCTACTGAAAATTTTAAAGTTGTTTTTTGCTATAAGTCGACGGGACTTTGGGTGCCTCTAAAGTCAGTCCTGCCTTACGAAGAATTAACTACGGGTAGTAGAGTTAACGTTTTGCCATAAACTGAAGCAGAAACTGTTATCAGTGGGACTACGGTAATGCATTTCTGTCCATTCACCAAATTTGAAGTAGGTTTTAGGGCATTTCCGTAGGAGTTCGAGCAGATGTTCAGATTAAAAGTGTAATTTCAAGGCAATACCGTAGAAGTTCGAGCCGATGCTCAGACTTCAAGGACTTTTCTCTCTTATCGTAGTGTTCAGTTAGAAGTTGTCTCACAACATCAATTGCCATTACAACACCAATGCATATCATGAATCATATGGCTCTAAATTCAGATACTTTATTCATTCAAGTCACGGTCTGGCAGAAGCTAGGGTGTCGTTGAGCGGACTTTTAGGAACTTCAGATAAGCAGAAGCGGGAAGAATTAAACATTTATACTTACTCGATGTCCTGGTGCGCCGTTGTTCAGCTGGACTACTGAAAACCATTCAGACAAGCCACCATCACCAAACGAATACTCCACTTCAACAGCAATCACTTTCTGTCTCACAAACGTAGCTGTGTTCGTACTCTTTAACAAAGAATTAAAGCACATTGCAGCACACGAGCTGACAACAGAGTGGAACAACAATACCAAAGCAGGTGCCGAGTGAACGGACGATGGGCAGCAAAACAGCACTTCGAAGTCTGGAAAGCCATTTCCTACATAAAAGGAGTCTCCAAAGCAGTCTCGTGACTGCTATAAGGCACAGGAGTAGGCATAGCCTATCGACCTCAGACGACAATTAGCCGCCGAATGATGCAACCTAAAGACACACTGCATCCTGCTGAAACCTCCGCAGTTGTCTAAAAAATACGTTACAACGACGGACACCGTAATTACATTGGAGAAACAGAGCGAAGATTGTATACCTGCCTACAGGACCACACAGGGATGACCCTGAGACTAGGCCCTAACTCACATCTTGAAGCACATATCGGAGAGACTGGCGGAAACCCAATATTCAAGGAATGACCACCGTTAGCCGAGGAGCCTCAAAAGCTGAAGGATTGACGCTTGATGCATGGTACTCAGACGCAAACTCTGTCAACAGGCATGTGGATCTTCCTGCATCCTACAAAGTCCTACGCCATTACGTCAGTGAAGAAGAGGACACGGTCAAACGGAAGTCAGGACTTGCAGGAGACGACGGCACTGTGAAGAATCCACCGGGCGAGGGAGCAGGATTACCAGCAATATCTACCATGGGGACGAACGAGAAAACCAACTGCCGTCACACTAAGCATAAGTCCACACGCACAGCCAAACAGCAACCGGAAAAAATCGAGTAGCCGGAGGCAAACACACACATTCGTGACTTTAAACTTGGTGGTCGATAATGTCAATATTAGCTTTGACAAAGGACAGCAGGTCCAGCTGTACAAAACGTCAGCATATCCACAGATCTATTCCGGTGAGCAGAAAATGAATTCATCGTCTTGTCCCAAAATTCTGACTTTAAAAAATGTGATATTATGGAAGGTAATTTATTGCGAGGATGCAAATTATGAAACGCATCAATAAAACCACTAAAAAGGCATGCAAACCACGGCTGCGGTTGAGATATTAAATAACTTTCTTATAACTTGAAGCGAAGATCAAAAAGGTAAAGTAGGAGATGCCGTTCAGCGAAAAAAGACAATGCTTGCCATGCTGATAAATCTTTAACTCAAACTTATGTTTATTTATTTGGTGCCTTATGCGGTCAGGAGCATTCTGATCCATTGCGTGCCAATGGTAAAGACCGTTCTAGAACCTTTCGTAATATAGCGTATCGGCCGTTGATCCGTCGTTCACTGTGCAAGGATTTACTCGTGGGGCAGTATGGAACGTTAAGTGTGCTCATTATTCCGCTTTACGCGAGATTAAAAGGATCATATGTGCCTAATAAGGAAGCACGATGGTATTCCATGAGCTTCACTCATGGCCCGATGGTCATTTGAATAGTTTTCATAGTAAGTATGAGTGAACACTTGGTAAACTGAAAAGCTTTTGACCTGTGTATTTTCTTAATGCATATGAAAGTACAAGTTGTTTGTGAAGGAGGTATTAATTGAAGCACTGATTGAAAATGCAAGTAAAATGTAAGACTGAGGTCTAGATGTGTTTGTTCGTAGTACGTTTGCCTTAAGCTCTACACGTGTTCATTGATGTTATGTTGCTGTTAGTATATTAGCTAGGTGGTGCATTGTTGCTGGCAGGAAAACAAAATGTGAGGTCGAATCTTAGCATATTTCTGTCCTCGCTTCCGGTCGACCTCCGTTTTCCACTTCCCTCCCCGGATCCTACTACGCCTAATAGCTACGCCCGCCAGCTCCGAGAGGTTATCCGCTGCGCTCACAATGCTGCACGCAACACGCTAGGGGCATCAGCAACCCACCAAAAAGACCATTTCGACACTCGAATATCAGGCACACCATACCGAACCGGCGACCTTGTGATGTATTATAACCGAAATCATCCTCGCAGAACCTCCGCTAAATTCCACCACCCCTGGCGAGGACCCTTCACCGTACTCGACACCTTTTTCTCTACAACCCTACTACTCCGCGACGCCATCGACCCCACCCTCCCCTCGTTTATGGCTCACTTCGACAAACTCAAGCCGTACCGTGGCCAGCTTCCCATATGTACACCAGACACCCTCACGATCGTCCCATCCGACCAGGTCCCCCCAGTCGCCTTAGAGGTCACATTCCCATCACCCTCTATCACCACAAGCACTGAGGACAGTGCTATACCTTAAAAGGGGGCTATGCAACGACCCAAACCAAACCTCCCTTGTTTTACTAGATACCCTTAATATCACCTGTCTTTCTCTCGTGTTACCAGGACGCTGATTGGATGACACGACCGTCGCACGCCGCCGTTTCCCGACTCCGTTAAGTCCCATCCTCGTCGACATTTCTATACTCTATTTCATACTCACCTTCATTATAACATTATCCTACACTCGCTCCCTTGCTTACGCCCTCAATCACCTGTATTCCTTAATAAACGTTACTTCCCTATTACCACTTATATTCTTCGGATATGAGCCGAAAATCTAGTTCTAGTGCGTCTGTTTGTGATGATGAAGAACCCCAAATAGGAAAGGAGTTCGAAGACAGGAAGTCCGTCGAACAGAAACCGCCGATACCGAATCCGGTACCGTGCAACCAGTGTACCCTACTCGCCTCGAACGCTACAATATGGGTCTGCTCGATACGGAGATTACAACCGTTGTCCATTGGCAGAAGTTTGATAATTAGATGGGACGTTGCAGATGTCTGAGGTGGGTCGAGGCAGCTGCGTAGCACCATCGTCATTCAAGGGTATCGGCAGAAGACACTTGGCCTTTCTTTTGTCGTATATCTAAGTGAGATTGAGATTTAAATGATTGGCATTTATACTTCTGATAAATTATAAGAGGAAACAATATATATATATATATTCACTCAGGAATGTGCGAACACCGATCGAATAGGCTTCCGAACTAAACAAAGTTCATGTGGTGGTCAGAGGTCCCCAACGGGTGACCGCCTGCCAGGCCGATTCCGGCCAAGTCATAATAGCAGTAAGGGGGGTATGACAGCGTCTGGGGGTAACCTGATACAGAACTGTTTCGGGCTTATTAGCCTTCATCAGCCAAGCATAACCCTGAACACCAGCTGGTCGGACAACACAAACAAACGCACTTACAGACGGCGCAGTTGGTCCACCACAGATATATATATATTTTAGTTTAGTTGTAGAGAAAATTATTTTCTTTCTTTCGTAATGATAATATAATATTTTTATAATATTTGAATAAACTTGTATAATAATACTACTAAACGTCTTCCGACTTCTGATTATTACAAATAAAGGGGGTATAAACGTAATAAATGGGTCGTTCTGCCACGAAAGGGGTTCCACTGCAAAGCGAAAGCCGCCTTTATGGCCGATCGCTATGTATCTCTATAAATAGATATTAGATAGATATTTATAAAGGAGTTCAAAATAGATCTCGACTAGATATTAGAATCTCTATGCATAGAGATTCCTTAGACCCTCCATAGACGTAGATTGCTACTAGGGTCGGGATGGATAAATTTTTCTTAGTTTTGTTTTATTTTATTATTTTAAAGGATTGGAAAAGGAGGCCAGGCACAGTGTTGCTTAAGCTTTGATATGATCAGCGTTAGAAACCGTTGACTGGAAAGCCTCCAGCAGTGGCCAGTTTTCCCGAAAATGTGCGGGAACTCTCCTGGACCGTTAGATCCCTTTTGGTCCGAATTGGACGTCAAATAACTGCTTTGCAAAGTGTCCTATTTTGTTCAGAACTATATGCGTCATGTCATTTGAGAAGAACTGTTTGATCTTTCTTCCCAATTCGGCTAAACTGTTGCTTTTGCGAATATCATTGGGTAAGGCATTACATATGATCACATATCTTATGGTGTAGAAATTTGATCGCTGGGCCGTCCTAGCTTTGGCGTTATGAATTGTATGCTGGTTGTTTCTAGTGGAATGGGAACCGTTTTGATTTGTTAACATATTATTGCTAAGGATGTTATGATTATGTGTCACTTTAAATAGAAAAGTTAAACCATTTTGGAGTCGCCTTTGCGAGAGGGATTTAAGACCATATCTATTTTATATTATTGTATAGGAGACTCGGGCATCATCACGTTTACAAAGAACTCTGGTAAACCTTCGTTGGATTTTTTCTAGTTTCTGTCTGTCATCTGATGACATGGCACCGAAAAATATTGAGCAGTAATCGAGAATAGGTAAAACGTACATTTTGTAAAGTTTAGTCTTAAGTGTAATTGATGTGAAATTTTTACTTATGAAGCCACATAGTCGATTGGCTTTTGGTGCGATTTGTTTAACATGTGGGGATAAATCAAGAGTATTAGAATAGCTAAGACCTAAATCTTTTAAAGATTTTAGCTCTTTTATTTCTTGACCACTCAACATTATGGGGGAAATTTTAGTGGTCCGAAAATCATGAGATGACATTTTGTTGGTGAAAACGGCATTTGCCACTGAACACTCCAGTCGTTTAGTTTTTGAAGGTCTAATTCAATTGTTCTATGCACACTACTTATCAAATGTTTGTTATAGGCATATGCGATTTTTAAGTCATCTGCATATAAAAATGTTTTAGCAGATGTTGATATCGTGGATAACTCATGAATGTAAATGAGAAATAAGAGGGGACCTAGGATAGTGCCTTGAAAAACACCACTGCTTATATGAACTGGTTCTGATACTATATTTTGAAGTTGTATTACTCGGAATCGGTTTTGAAGATAGGATTTGAGGAAATCAAGGAGGGGGGCCAAATCCCGTGACTCACTAGCTTCACGATCAGTCTTTTATGGGGAACTTTGTCAAAGGCTTTTTTAGATCAAAGTAAATTGTATCTACTGCGTTCCCATCATCTCGATTTATGGAGACGAATTCCAAGAAAGTGAGATGGCCGGACTGACATGACTTTTTAGGTAAAAAGGCATGTTGAGAGGGAGGTATGAGATTTAAATTCGTCAGATGGTCTAACATTTGGTTATAAATTATTTTTTCTAAGATTTTTGCTAAAAACGATGTTCGGTGAACACCACGATAATTTTGGGCATTGGACCGATTTCCGTTTTTGTAAATTGGGGTTATACATGATTTTTTCCATATTTCTGGATAAATACCATTTGACTGCAGTAACGAGAAAAGGTTAGACAGAAGTATTGGGGCATATGTCATGTCTCAGTATGCAAGGAGGGATTCTATCCGTTCCATTTGATTTGGAATCGGACAAATGGCGGATAGCTTTCTCTACAGTTTCTTCGTTAAATAATATCTCTTTTAATACTAGTGCCGTCATTTCTGTTGGTTGGGGGATTGGTTCTTCCTCGACTGAATAGTTGGTTGAGAAATACTCGTTAAAAAGATTTGCTATTTGGTTGTCATTTGTTATTAATATTCCTTGGTCATCAAGCATGACTTGAGGACATTGTTTTTGATTATTATTGATTTGTTTCCGGAAGATTTTGGCTGTCCCTTCTGGGGACTCGATTGCCCGATGTTCTGCTGCTATTGTCTTATTTGTTTCAACGTTCTGGGCTAACTCGTGAATCTCTGTAATGCGTCTGAGTGTAGATAAATAACTAATACATGGGTCGTGCAGTTGTTTTTTAAGTTTTTTTAGCCGTTTGGAAGGGAAGTTTGGGATAAGTGGTTTCTTGCATGGGGATCCCTCGTCAATTAGGGTATCTCGAATTAAATTAAGGGTGGCATATAATATGTTTACAGCTTCTAGAGGGGATGTTGTTAGGAGGAAAGAGCTCCAATCCAATGACCTCATGTAGTTATTTATAGATTAAATGTCAAGATTTTTGGGGTTTATAGAAGTGTAACTAGGATCAGGTCTTATTTTAATGTTAAGAGGGAGCACTGCTATTATTGTCTTATGATCACTATCAAAGGTTAAGCTGTCGTAGTGCGTATATAAGGGTCAGATATCATTGGTGAGAATAACAGCGAGTATAGTGTTTCCTCTGGTTGATTTGTTTATTATTTGCGTCCAGTTATAAAAGAAAATTGATGATAATAATTCATCATGTCTGGATGGGACTGATAGTTCTGCCCAGTTTGTTTCTGGACGGTTTAAGTCTCCTGCAATTATCTTATATTCTGTTTGGATATTTGATAGAATATCTAGTAGATTTGTAAGGCCCATGTCATCATTACTATATTCCGGTGGGGTGTACAAACATCCAATTAGAATGCTTTCAAGGGTCTTGGATGTTATTACAGCGAAGCACGCTTCGCCATTTAACGTCTCCTGTAGAACCTCAAATCCACTCTGTTCTATGGTAGATCTAATGTAGATCATACAACCTCCTCCTCGCTTATTAGCACGGTCCTGTCTGTAGAAGGTGTAGTTTGCTATAAAAAGTGAAGCATTGGAGGTTGATTCGTTTGCCCATGTTTCTGTTAAAAAGACTATATCGGGATTGTGTGCATCAATAAAAGTCCCAAGTCGTGGAACTTTGCTTACTATCGATCTAGCATTAATAAGAGAAACACTTATGGTGTCGGATACAAAAGCTGGAATCTGTTGTGAAAAAATGGATTCCCATTACTTGTTTGATTGTGTTGAGTGCTCATGTGCGGAAATTGTGTGATTGGTGGATAATATGGTGGTGTTGGACTATTTGTGGCGAATTTTTTCAGTTTTCAGTTTCAGTTTATTTGGTGAGGATAATAGGCAATGCCTTTGAAAACCCTATTAAGAACGTGTAAATTTACCTTTACTAACATAGTATGGGCAAACAGTGAGTAGCATTGTTTTTTACAATATATGTCTGGTTTTTTTAGAGGTCAGACTTGGAGGGAGGAGAGTAGCATTGTTTTTTACAATATATGTCTGGTTTTTAGAGTTCAGACTTGTAAAGAGGAGAGGGGACGCATGTAATTATCCAAGCGGTGTTTGAACATTTAAAGGGAAGTTGCCTCCACGACTGACTGTGTAAGGTTGTTCCACTGTTGTATGACACGTTGGGTGAAGAATTCAGAGCGGAGGTTTAGCTTGGACATTTTCGTGCGCAGCTTCATTGTGTGCTCACGGAGATGAGGCGAGAGGTGCCACTGAAACATGTCTTCAAAGCGTAATCCTTTCTCAAGACCGTTTATTATCTTGTAAACTAGGATATGATCCCCTCTTTGTTGCCTGTAATGAAGAGGGAATAAATGTAGGCATGCCAGTCTATCTATGTAAGTGTGGTTTTTTTGACCTCTTTCTAGCTTTGTTGCCCGACGCTGCACTTTCTCCAGACATGCTGTGTCCTTTGCTAGCCATGGCCGCCACGCCTGTATGCCATACTCTAGGTGTGGTCGAACAAATGTGCCGTACACTCTGCCAAAGAGATGTTCATCGAAGGCTAGAAACGCCCTTTTGATAGCGCGCAGCACTCCCGTGGCTTTATTTGCAGCTTTGACAGATTGTAATGAGGGCTTCAGATTACTCTGTATCCAAATGCCTAGGTCTTTTTGCGTAGATGCTACGGGAATTTGGATGTTTTTCAGGTGATATGTCCTGCTGCTCTGGGGGATAGGGTAGTTTGTTGGACACGGGTGGAGGACGGCAAACTTTTGCACATTGAAATCTAGCAGCCATCTCTCAAACCACGTCTGCAGTTTGCAAAGATTATTTTGCAGAGCATCTCGGTCGCTTGGGCGCTTAATGACCTGCCAGAGTTAAACGTCATCAGCGAACATGATTTTACTGCAGTCCAGTTCTTGAAGGCTGTCATTTACATAGAGAATGAAGAGTAAAGGACCGAGAACGGAGCCTTGAGGGACCCCACTTACTACGTCAACCCAGTCCGATTTATCCTCCCCGATGCAAACGCGTTGTTTTCGACCGACTAAAAATGACCTGATCCAGTCCAAAATTTTTCCCTTGATGCCAAGAACTCTCAGTTTGTGTAAAAGGCGTTGATGGGGCACGCTGTCAAAGGCTTTGCGGAAATCGATGTACACTACGTCCACTTCGAATCCCTATTCCAAAGCACTTGTCCAGGCCTCAATTGAAGTCAGTAAATTTGAAAGGCAGGAGCGCCCTCGCCGAAAGCCATGATGGAAATTTTGTATGATGTCACTTTCATCGCAAAATCTTAGTATGGCCTAGTTGACAAGGACCTCCATCATTTTGCAGGAAAGGCAAGTCAAGCTTATGGGCCGAAAGCTGTTTGTAGACATCTTGCTACCTCCCTTGTATAACGGTACGATGTTGGCCGTCTTCCACTGCAAAGGCAAGTCCCCTGTTCGCATGGAAAGCTCGAACAGAATTGAAAGAGGCACCGATAGCTCGGTCGACAGTTCTTTAAGTATCAGTCCAGGGATCCCATCTGGTCCAGGAGACTTTTCTGGTTTGATGTGACTGAGGACATGTCTTACGTCTGCGACAGAAATTGTAACAGTTTCAGTAACGGCTGTACCTTCGCCCACTTCTACTCCCGAATTATCGTCGGGGGATTCCATCGTAAACGCCGATCTGAAAAACTCTGACAGTAAATCTACTTTCCGCGGTCCTTCCGTTACAACGTTCCCGAGATTATCCCTTAGAGTTGCAATGTTGTCCAGGTGCTTCCTTTGACTGCGGATGTATCCATAAAACTTCTCTGGACATATTGCGGCTTGTGTAGTAAGTTGACGCTCAAAGGCAGTTCTAGAATTTCGTATTTCCTTACGGCATATATTTCGTTGCGCTTTATATTCGGCAAATGATGTTAAATCTTGAAGATGCTCGTACTTCTTCCACAACCTTTGTTTCTTCTTCATGGCCCTTTTTATCGGCTGGTTGACATATGGAGGTCTGGCACATGGTCTTATTACTTTCATTGGGCACTGGACTTCAATTAAGCGCTCTACAGTCCCCTGGATATGCTGCCATAATTCATTTGTATCGTTCGTACTGGGTAACCAGTTTTCTGCGGAAGCGGTACGTCTCATTTCTTCAAAATCGGCTTTCAAAATATTTCTGCGGCTCTTTATTTGCAATTTTGGAAACAGTAGGTAACACACGCAGGTAAAAGCAACGTGGTCACTTAACCCAAGTGGCGGTTGTGAGTTCATTTCCCTTATGATCCCCTCTTCTTTTCTAAAAACGAGATCTAGGCAGATCGATCGCTGGCCTTCTCGCAGTTGGGTTGTGAAGCCTATGTGTTAAATGAGATATTCGTCCAAAGAAAACTGAAGTAGTTGATAATTGAAATGTGCTGCTGCGGCCTTTACTCCAGGCCTCATCCAATTGATGCCAGGAGCGTTGAAATCACCCAGGAGTAATAGATTTTCCTGTTTACAGATAACTGTCAGTGAACTTAGCAGTTCTACGTCGTCACTTTCGCTGGAGCCGGGAGGCCGATAAACGACGCATATATTGAGTGCCGGATGTTGCCTTATCTTAATTTTGCATGAAATTATTTCATATCGTCGTAGGGCTATGTCTGCGATTTCCCTCTGACAACAGGAAATTTCATTGGCTACATAAAGTGCCACTCCTCCGCCCCTACGTTGAGATCTGTCGCAGCGGAACAGTTGATAGCCTTCAATGCTGACTTCACTGATCCCCATTGCTTCGGTCAGCCAAGTCTCTGCTTATGCAATTATATGCGGTTTCTGCTCAGATACAATTGTTTTGAGTTCGTCAAGTTTATTGAAGAGACTCTGAAAATTTGTATAATAGGCCTCGAGGCAGCGGCCACTATAGCTTGTGGTATCTTCTAGAACCGGCCGGTTGACCTTGGTTCAGTTTTCCGCCTAACTACTTCCGGCCAAAGAAAATTTCGTTCAATGTGGACAATTGCTCCTCCTCTTATTTGTAGGCCAGTTTCACCTTTGTTCTTTCGGCCGTTTAGATAGTTTTTCAAAAGTCGCATTTGCCTGCGTTCCTTTGGTTCATAAACCGACTGAAAGAAAACTCCAGCATACATGGTCCGCAGAGACGACTTTCTTTCCAGCATAAGCCGTGCCTGCGCTTCGGTGTCCCAAATGACCTTGAATGGACGTGGCCAAGAGCTTGAACCATATTCTAAATGTTTTGAGAATATTTACAGACTCAGTGCCCCTTAGTAGTGATTTAGCGCACTGCCGAACGAGTCCTCGATCGTGCTCCACCTCATCCCCAGCAACTGTAGCCGTTGATTCTGGTGCACCCTGTATCATTATATGTTGCTTACGGTTGGCTCGAGCTTGGGCCGTGGTCACATCGCACTGAAGCAGAGTAGCAGCAGGGGTTTCGAAGTCTAGATCTGTGAAAGATTCGATGGACCTTTTGCTGGTAGCATTTTCTTCTAAGTTACCGTTCGCCCTTTGGTCCAATTCAGCTTCCTTTTCTTCAGAAGTCTCCTGTTGGAGTGGTTGTCTTCCTTTTTGTTCACATGGCGTGCTCCAAGTTCTGTCTCGCGATAAAACTGAGGGCTTTGGTTGGTCTTTTGCAGGCCGTTCTGCATCCGCCTTCTGCTGAATTGTGCATTATTGGGAAAAATTAGTGATGAGAGTGATGGAATTCGATGGCATTGTGTAACTATCGGAGGGTATGGTTTTGTGCGAGGTGGGATTTGAGTGTGTGTGTGTGTTATATTGAAATGGTTGGGTGTGCGGTGGTCGTCTTGTGTATGGGCTAGGATACATGGGTTGAGAGAAAGGGTTAGGTGTCATTTGAGGTTGTGCATTTAAATACGGATATTCGTTTTGATATGCAATTCTGTTTGGGAATGGTGGTCTATTCTGGGTTGTTCGGAGGAAATAATCTAACACTGGTTTACTACTTTGGTTCGTTGAGTAAGGACTGGTATTGCTATTTTTGGACATGTTTAGACTTGTGTTGCTATTTATCAGTGTATGTTGATAAGATCCAGGATAAATGTCATTCATGTCTAATGGGGTTGTATGATTTCGGTGTATTTTTGCTTGAACCTTATTCTTTCCCATTATTGCTTCGGCAGGTTTATTATTTGCTTTCTAGTTGTCATTATTATAATAAGAAGGAGTCGCTCTTAAGTCACCTTAGCTTTTGCTACGTTGATAGTTTTCGTTTTCCTTCTCAGAGGAGGAGGAACTCGTTAATTGTTCCTCTGAAGTAGCATTTTGTGGAGTAGTTCCGTCCTCTGCGACTATTTGTGTCTGACTTTGCTTACACTCTTTGTCTTTGAAAAACTTGTCTGCGCTGCATCGGGGTCAAGTCAGGGCATATATACTTTAAAATTCCGGAAAATCCTATTTATTTCAGAGTTTTGTAGCAGCATTTGACCTTCGGCGTGGGTAGAACATGTAAGCAAAATCGGTTTGTTTTTACTTCGCGAATTTAGTCTTTTGATAGACACTATGCCTATATTTATCCCACATTGTTGAAAAACGTTTTGTGTTGCTACTATTGGATTACTCGTTTGAGGAAAGTTGCGGAAGATTGTATTACAGCTACGTTTTGATCTATCTGAAACTTCTGATGATACTAAATGCACCACAGACTCAATCTGAGGTAAATTCGTGAGGTTGCTTAAGTGACCATATTATCCACCAATCATCACTTAATTCACTATCAGAGACGCTTGGGCTCTCTAGTTCTGCATTTACGACCATATAGTCGGCTTCCACTCTCTTCTTCATGGCCTCTTCCACAGCCAACATTTTCTCCTCAAAATACTGCTTCAAACGGCGTTTTCGCGTACTCCTGGATTCACCCTTAAAATTGTTAGCAAAAACCGTAAAGATAAGAAATATTATAGGGAATAACAACAGAAATATTATGGAATAGCAGTGCAATAGCAGTGGATTTGTCAGACAGTAGTTGCAGTACGTAAACACGTTGCACGCCACGCACGTCAAATAATGTGGTTACGCGCGCGGCGGATGTCGCAATGCGCTCAAAGTGCACCAACCAATCCGATGTCAGATTGCATTATTGCGGCAACCAATTACGTTACAGCATCGCGTATATCTAGCACTAGCCTGTGAACGTGCATCAATTAGATATCTAGTTGCTTCTAGGGTTTCAAATGAATTTGCGTCCAGAAGTGAATTAAGAATCTTAAATACAGGTTCATAATTTTCAATAAAGTTTGTTAAATTTAAGGGGGCTGACAGATCAATTTGATCCAAAACAACTTTCGCGTCAGTCATTGTTCCTAATAAAATTTTCAAGTCAAGGATGTTTAAATGCTAAATATATGCCTCAGTAATGTGTTTTTGACAAATAAACTATAAACTACTAGAAGTACCAAACAAATGATTTGTACAACGTTCTATGAAACAGAGGACAATATCTAACCAAATCAACGAAGGAATTTGGTAGCCGATTTTGGCTAAGATAATTAACTGTTAATTTATTTAAGAAAACCAAAGACTTTGAGTTGTTTCTTCTCTTGTATAAATCAATTAATATAAAGCTTTCACTTATCTTCGAATTTGAATAAACCGCGTTCAAGGTCAGCAGTCAACATGTGAGCAGGCTGGGAGTCAAGTGGTGTTGGCCGACTCTCATAATAATAATAATTTGTATATTTAAGGCCCAAGGGGCCCTGTCATTACAACCTTATTGCTATCGTGAAAATAAAAATAATAATGATAAACAGTGAACTCTTATAAAATAATTGTCCTCGGCAGTAAAAAAACTCCTAAATTGGTAAATGAGTTCAGCGGGCCACTGATTTCCAAAAAAACTATAGCAGAAAAAACTGCCTCAATAGGTGACAGGGTTTGATGTAATTAGATTGGGACCTAGGTTGAGGGTTAGGGACGTTTATGGTCATGGAAAAATATATATCATTGATTTGAGAAGGGGTCATCCGGGACAGTAGGAGAAGACAGTAGAAGTCAAGGCAACATCACCGAGATGCGACCCACGTGACTCCAGAGCCCATCGAAAAGTTGGCGATTACCATTAATAGCGACTCGAAGACCACAGCGAAGGGTACAAAAGCGGGAAAGAGTTCGCAGCCCTCATGTCATGCTGTAGCATATGATGGCATTGTCAAATCAATAGTCAATATCACAGCCAGCGGAACATGTACTCTTAGGGCGAGATAGGCGCTAGTCTGGAGACAGAGTCGGGATGATAATGTAAGAACTGCCGTGCCCGGAATGCTTGCTTAAATGCTGACTTGAGTCAACATCGCATAGCAACATAAGGTAGGTATCCGACTGTCGGAATTTGGGAGAGGGAGAAAACGCAGGCAAGACCACATGTTGTAAATGGGGCAGCCGACATCCCAGGAGACCAGACATATACCTTAGCACCAACTTAAGCCAGAATAACTACAAGCCTAAAATCCTCCATAAGAGGGACGATCTCGCACCTGAACCCACCTTGGTTTTTTGATCCTGTCTTGACACCGGACACAGGTGGTGAGGGAAGAGGGCGTACAGTAGAGGCTGCGAACAAATAATATCACTTAAAACTAATTCACGTGCAAGTCGCCGACCCTGCACCACCATGTTGTAGTGCATACGGTGAACATCATCAATTAACAAGGTCGTTGACGAAGAATCACAAAGATTGAAAAAAGAATTAGGGCTGACGATTGCGGCATATGGACAGAGAAGTGGCACGACCATTTCTTTCCCGATAGAGATAGGTTGGATGGTCAAAAATATCTGAGATATTGGTGCCCTGATTTACTTTAAACGTTCGATGCCCGCACTCGATGACTGAGTTTCGCACAAGACCTTATAGTGTTTGTTCTAAAGGGATAAAAACCCTTAGTCAGCCATACACTCACACATTTTCTGTTCAACCACTGTCATTTGTGAGTCAGTGAAATGGTGGAGGTTTGGTGTTGCAAGATGGTAACGGGAAAATTGCTGGGCCGCATGAAACTATGGCTATAACCAAATAAACGAAGACACTGACCAGGCCATCTCCGAGTGTCGATCTTGCCATAATGGTGGCCTTATGGGGATGGTATTTAATGGACCTTAACGCCGCTGTTGACTCATCACGTGAATGCTGCGGTTACGTTGATGACCGGCCCCCGGTCCGTTTATCGTTCAAGGTCTGGGTGGCTTACGAACACAACCTTTCTCGCGTGCGTTCACACTGCGCCCAGCGCGCAGGCCAACCAGCGAACCGAAGCTCTCTGGACCAATCAACTTCCTGAAAAGTTTTTTGGTGCTCAGCCAATTTTTGGACTGAGGGAGGACTTGGGTATCCGCATTCGCGCGGCGCGGTCGCATCGGCGCTGCCCTTTCCCACTACCCAAAACAACAGTCGATTTTTTCAGTATATAAGGGAGATAACAGAGCCTTTGAAAACCCCATAATCTCCTCCTTCTGAAACTTGCCTAGTTAGGCATAGGTACCACGCTTTTGAATTTACTATCTTCCTATTTGGATGCTCGTACACACAGAGTTTAAATTTCAAATTTCATCTCCAACCCCACGTATAGACTGAAGTTATTTAGGGTAGCGTACTTAGACTGATCTTATTTTGCCTTTTGGTCAACGATGTTCCTGAATGCTTTCAGTATGTTAGGCCCTTTTTGTACGCTAGCGGTTTAAAAATCGCTCATAAATATAAACTGGCAGAAGGCAACATCGTACTCGAGCTCATTAAAATGATCTTCAGGCCTTTACCCGGTGGTGTTGCACATGGCGCCTCTTCCCTTCGTGGCAAAAATGTTCTTTTATGGTTGTCGGCGACGATCATCAGCCTGCAGTTAGCATAGACGGTCACCAACTAAATGTACCAGGAGTTATTAAGGATCTGGGCATATTATATTCTGGTAGTCTTAATCGGTCAGAGCACTGTGTCCTGACAGTACCGAAAGCACGCCGAACTACCGGTTTAATTTTTAGAAATTTTAAGACTATTAAGGTTAGAACTAGCCTTTATAATACGTATTTGCGACCTAGCCTTGAGTATGGCTTGCCCCTATTCAGCCCTCTACGCGCTACTGAACGGAAGAAAATAGAATAGGTCCAGCACTTCTTCATTAAAAAAGTTTTCACTTCAGAACACCGTAACTTATCTTACCAACAACATTGCGAACTTATAAAACTCAATCTCTTGTGGCTTCGAAGATTAAAGAGGGGAATATTTTTACTGTTTAAACTCTTGAATGGCCGTAGCTTTATTCCCTTCAGTACCATTAGGCAACTCGAGCACTCTCGGCGCGCCAGTAATCGAGATTTGTTTTTATTTCTTCCCATGGCACGCACAGTTATATACCACCAATTTTTTCAGTAAAAGTTATAGCAATCTGGATTAAGCTACCCAGAAGTACTAAATGTCAACAAAGCCATCCTTTTTTCATGATTGCTATCACAAGTTTTCTGCAAGAATTTTGGGTGCTGACTTGATAGAATCTCTATTTCACTCTGATGGCGTTCGTGGGCTCTGAACCCTACCAGGCCTCATGTTGAAAGTAATGGTGCTGAATCTGCAGTCCGCAATCGGCTAGCTCTTCAGCCGACAGCGAGCAACTCTTCGCCGACAAACATTCAAGGAAGACTGAGAACACCGTGTTCCTGTGTCAATCCTCCCCGTCCCGAAATGAAGTCCCTCAACGAGCTGCAGTTTTTTTTCTGATAAACTGTCAACTCAATCTATGTGTGAATAGATCGTTCGTTAGTATCAAACCTTTGCATTCAGGTTTTTTTCACTTGATACAAACTCCTTATTTAGCCCACTATTGACCAAGCACGAAACTAAAAAAAACAATGCTGAAACCAAAAGAGGGAGTTTGTTTTATGTTTCTTCCTGTCTTCAAGGGTTTACAAGGCGTTCAAGAGGGGCTTTATAACTTAACACAATTTTTTAAAATTTCCTTTAAACTGGAAAGGAGCCCTTGTGTCGTGGTGGAGCATCGCACTCAATTATTAAAAGTCCCGGGTTCAAATCTCGGGGGTTCCAACCCTTGAGATTGAGTATGACTAGTTAATGACGGCTAACAGGCCAGAAATGGGCAGTCCGGCCTCTCTTTGCTTTGTCGGATCCATTTCATAAATGTATATGATGTAAATGCCGAAAGATTCGGGGTCTAGATCTGTGATCTTGTCATCATCTCCAAAGGTAAGGAAGAAAAAGAGGGGGCGGGTTCATGGACCAAATTATATTTGAAATGACGTTTCGAAAACCTTCTCGCTTCCGTCGGCAGAGTTTAGTGGTGGTTGATTTTAGTGGTCTTTAGTTAGTCCGCCTTGCTGTTTGCCTCAAATCATATCGGTGTTGTATGTGTGAACTTTGACCTGCCCGTTCGTTGCCAACCACATTTGGTCTCCCGGAGGTTGGCTACCAGTGGGCTGCCGTGACCTTCGTCCCCTCTGCGGTCGGCGTAGTTGTAGGCGAGTCAGTATGCTTGATGGCCTCTCTCAGCTAGCCCAAAGACCCGTTGCCAGCAACTGAGCAATCAGCCGTAGTCTACAGCCTACCATGCAAAAACTGCGAGGCGAGGCATGTTGGCAATACGAGCAAACGCCTGGCCACAAGATTGTGCGAACATCAACTTGCAATCAATCGCAAGGACAAGTTGTATTTAGGCAATGGCCATGTGCAACAGCTCAAACGCGAATTCGCCTTTGAGAAAGCGACGGTGATCGGCGGGGCCAATGAAAAAATGGCCAGGCTAGTGCTGGAAAGTTGGTCCTCCACTAGCACAATTAACAGAGCTATCGAACTGAACTTTGCCTACCAAGCGCTTTGCATAAGGCTCGAATCAAGTCAGCCAGAGCCAGTAGGGCAAACGAGTACGCAACACCGAGAGCCGACGGTCCGTTCGTCTGGGCAAAATAAACACAAGGGACTATGGATGACGAGGCAGGCTGTCCTGTGCATGTAAAATAGCTTTGTCTGCCAGCATGACCTTGAATGAGCTGAGGTCAAGTCTGGGATCTGTCGTTCTTTAATAGTGCGTTCGTTATTTAGCGAGCTTGTCACGGCCGCTGGGATGCAGGAGAAAGAGGGAGCAGCTGCTGTTGTCTAGGCGGAAAAGGAACGCTAAAAACAACTGCTAGGTCGAACCTAGGCGGGAGTTAGAACGCCAGAGATTGGTTGAGATTAAGTTGATTCCAACACGCGTCTCGGCGGCGGCACGTCATTTGGGGAACCAAAATCGCAAGATCTGAAGTTTCTAATTCTAATTTTATCTGAGAGATCCAGATACAATCATCAGGCGAGCAACACCCGGCTCGCGAGCCATATGTTGAAGACCCGGTGTATAGGTGGAGCAGCGATTTTTGCCCCGTTTCTCCAACGTAATTGCAGTCCCCATCCTTGCAAGTTATTTTCCACCCAAAGGTGGATGCCTCACTAGGGGGCAGTCTCTATTCAGGTTGCATCACACTGCAACGTAATGTCATTTGAGATCGATATGCTACGCCTACTACGGCGGGTTTTAACAGTCAACAAACTTATTTGGAGTCTCCAAATTGCTGATTGATAATGACAGGCTACGCTTTGACAAAGGAGAGCCGGTCCAGTTCTCCGAAGCGTCAGCTAAGACAATAAAGCTCCTTCCAGTCAACAGACATATGTTCGCAGATTCACATCCGGGAACTGGAACTTTTGCCAACTTGAAAACTGTTATCCGCAACCACGTATTGAGAAGTGAACCTCTTTGCCTAGGTGAAAGCCATATTTTAACCACCTTTCCATCTGCACGGAAACCCTGCGACACACAGACAATGGCCGACTCTGGCACCGGAGGTTGTCGGTCGGCGCGTTCTTAGACACCTCCTGCTTGCAGCTAGGTTTCTAAATTTAAAGCGTACTCCAGCCACCGAATGAAAACCCGCAAACCACCTAGTCTTCCAGAGGATAGTCACGGATCACAGAAGACTTCCTGTCAATACGATCTTACTAGTAAAAAAACTCTTTGGTGCAATGTGTATTTGCTGTACAGATGTATAATTTGTCAAAAAAACTCAAAGAATCGAGAGGTTAACGTTTTTCAAGCCGGAACCGAAGCAGGTAGCAATCAGGGGAGGCGGAGCCGTCTCTAAACTGTCGTTTTGAGCGGATTCCTCCAGTTCCTTGTACGCAAGGTCAAAAGTCACCTATAGTAAGCCAAGAAAAGACAAGATTAAAAGGTAGGAATAGTGACATCAAAAACATATGGCATGAGAAAATCATTGTTTGGAGTTCCACACCGATCGGTGAGCGCTGACCTACCATTATGTATACTTGCAAAGAAGCAGAAGACGCGATCGCTGAAACAGTAATTTTATTCGGATGGGCTTTCGACTCCACACAAAAAGCCATCGTCAGAGAAAGTGCGAAACAGCAAGTTAGCTACGCGTAAATGGGGGTGGGAGGGGGGTTCGCACTTGTTATTGGTCAATGCCTACGCCACGCCCATGCTCACGCTGTCTTATGGTGTGTCGTCTAAGCGCGTTCCTGTAGTTGTGGCGTGACCTTGAAGTGACAAACTGCATGTTTGTGCGGGAACTGGGCCGCCGTTTTCATTCGCGAGTACGGATGGCAAAGTAACAGGGCAGTATGTCCACATGCCTATTGATGAAGTTAGGATCTGACACCCAGGCTTCCAGCAGTTCTCGACCAGTATTATTACTGGTTTGTGCTATTATCCGTGTGCCCGAGAAGTCGAATTGGTGGCCTTCTTCCAGGGTATGGGTAGCGACCTGGGACAATGGGTCGCCTTTCTGTACTGCCCGTTTGTGCTCTGTTATTCGCGAGCTAATTCGTCGCCCGATCTGCCCTATATAATTGCAATAACAATCGCGACATAGCACTTGATAAACGACACCAGACTGCTCACTTACATCAAGTAGGTCTTTTATTTTCATGGTAGCTGTCGGGCGATGAACAATACCCACGCCGAGCTCTGCAGCGATACGCTCGGTTGCTTCTGACACATTTTTATTTATACTCCTGATCGGAACCGGCAAGGCAACGAGCCCGCGCTGCAACGGTTAGAGCAATGGACTTCTAACTAGAAAGGTGGTGGATTCGAGCCTCGGCTGGGGTACCACTTGGGGTTGGGTCTGACTAGCTGACGACGGCTAATAAGCCAGAAATTGCCATCCTAGTCTGCCTTGGCTTTCTCGGTAAAGCTCTTCAGCCTATATAATTAGCCGCATTGCGGGGTGGCTCGAGTGTGAGCTCCAAAGGCACCGGGGCGGGACGAGTGTGTCCTGTAACCGATCGGGGTGGCACCTATCTGCCAGCGTATACGCACATATGTAGTAGAGGATAGGCGTAGCACCCCGATCAGTTACAGGACTCTGTCGTCTCGTTTTGCGCCTTTTGACAAGACCCATTGCTCAATTGGTGTGGCTCACCCAAGTTTTGAATGCGCTAAGCCTTCATTAAATTCCGTTGCTGAAGAAAAAATATTATTTGGTTTGAAAAAGTTTATCGATTGGCCCATAACTTTTGAACCCCTACGTGTGCTGCCTTCAGGAGACGAAACTCAGAGATACTCAACTGACGCTTACATTCCCAGGATAGGAAGCCCTAAGACGGGACAGAGAAGCGGGTTTCTGAAGAGGCCTGATGACGATTATCCGAGATGGCATCCCTCATGAGTTGGTACGAGCCCAAAAAAACTGGCATCCAAGAACTTCAATACATCCGACTGTTCCACGAGGACAACATGATCTGGAGATTGCCAACATATACATCCCGCCAATACGTGCTAGAAATGATGGGACGTTCAGTGAGTAACCTAATATCCATCTACTCCCTAGTCACCCCAAATGATGTGGCTCGGTGACTTCAATGCGCACTCGGGACTATGGCAGGCCGGAGGGAGAGAGGACGAGCGAGGGAGAAGAATAGAAGACTGGATTAGAGAGGAAGAGCTTGCCGTTCTGAATGACCCGGCGTGAATAACCTGTCTCCGAAATGGCGGACGCTCAGGCACATCTCCGGACATATCCATCACTTCAGCAACAGTAGCAGCAGAATCAACCTGGACAGTACTCAACACGTCCGGCTCCGCCCACAAACCCATTGTCATCCAGAGGGCACAGCAAGAGGATAAGTCAACCAGCAAGGTAAATCTGTTCCACTGGAAGATATCCGGAGTGGACTGAGAAAAGTTCAACGAAATCGCCGAAAATAATCTACACAACCATCCACCTCAGACATCAAAGATTGCAGATCGCGTTGGAACCTTCACTGGAGCAATCATGGAAGGGCTTCACAGAGGTGCGAGGAAAGTCAGAGCGGGGGGGGGGGAAGATGGCTAGCGTATGGTGGACTGCAAAAGTTGAGGAGGTCACAAAGGAGCGAGACAGGCTGGCCAGTGAGGAGAAGAGGAATACGGCGGAGTTGACCCAAGCATGTGAATTAGTAAGAACGACTATAAGCAAAGAGAGGACGAGGACATGGCGAGAGTATCTCGACACTGTCAGAGAGGACGATGACCCATCCAAAATGTGGGGTAATATTCATATGCTACAGGGGAAAAACGAGTCAACATCTGACCATGTTATCCTGCAGAGAGACTGCCGCTTCGTCACCGACAAACAGAAGGCTAACGCTTTTGGAAGTCAGCATGCCAGTGTGAGCCGACTAAGGCTGGCCAAACATGAAAGAACGATTAAGGGATACGCGGAAAGAAGCCCTCCACCTTGAGAATGATAACTCCTACGGGCGGGAGTTTACTATCAACAAACTGACTGAATCCTCACAACAATTTAAGGACAAAAAGGCAGGTGGAGCGGATGAAACCCCTCCCCCAAGGCAGTAAAAAAAACGCTCTACAAATAACAAATGGACTCTACTAAGCATTATAAACCAGAGCAGGCGGGATAAGGCAATACCCCAGAGCTGGAAAACAGCAATTATAGTACCAATCTTGGAGGCCGGCAAAGACGCGGGGAAACTGGAATCGTACAGACTCATCAGTCTGACCTCTGTGGTGGGAAAGGTCTGTGAACGAATGGTGGAACACAGACTCCGACACTGGGTTGAAGGGAAACAGAAGCTGGTAGACTATCAAACCGGTTTCCGGAAGACGAGGAGCACTGAGGGCCAGCTGATCCGACTATCTCGGTCGGTATCAGATGGTTTCCATAGTAAGCCATGCATAAGGAGAGCTTTGGCTCTCATCGATTTCAAAAAAGCCTACGACACGGTGTGAAGAGCCGGTCTAACGCTGCAAAGGGCAAAAATGAAGGTCCCAAATTGCCTACAGATTTGGATCGAGAGCTGGCTGACCAACCACCAAATGCATGTGCGATACAACGGACGCCTCAGTAGGGAGTTCAGACTTACAAGGGGCTTCCCACAAGCAGCAGTACTCTCTCCTCTTCAACATCTTTATAAATGACCATGGGGATGGCATCGGAGAGGACGCTGAGATAAGCCTTTTCGCGACTGCTGTGGCATGGAGTCAAGATACCAACCCTGACAGGGCTATCCAGCGAGTGCAGACCGCGACAGAAATGACGGTCCAATGGAGCCGAAAGTGGAAAAATGCAAGTGAACGTCCAAAAGACAGAGTTAGTGGTTTTCAGTACGACCCCGAGTGAAAGAAAAGGAGTCAAGGCGATCGAGGTTGATGGAATGCAGATCATCCACAGACCAACGGCGAAATTCCTTGGAGTGGTGTATAGCTCGGGGCTAACGCTTAATGGACACATTGATTTCGTCCTGGAAAAGGCAGAGAAGCGGCTTAATATGATGAGGGCCTTAGGTGGAACAACCTGGGGATGGCGACCGGAGAACATAAAAAAGTCTACACTGCCTGCGTGCGGCCGGTGATTGAGAACGGATCAGCAGCATGGATGCCGTGGATCTACCGCTCACGACTTGACAGGTTGGAAAGCCTGAACCTGAAAGCAGCTCGAATTAAAACGAGTCTCCCAATTTCATGTCCGACGGAGATGGTGCTACTAGAGGGTGATATCCAGACGATAGGGGAGAGGGGCAAGTTCGAGGTCATTGGGGCCTACGAACACAGCCTAAGACTTCCCGCACAAAGCCTCCGCAGACAGATTGCCGAAAAGCAGCAGCCAACCCGGCTAAAGCGGATCTCAACCTGGAGGGAGAATGCGCGACGATGCTTGCACCAAACTCTTGGAGAGGATTTGGAGATACCTAGAGAGCTTTTCGCTACTAACACGCTAGCCCCATGGTGACGACCTAACATCAATATTCTAAGGAATTTTTAAGATCTCTGTAGCAAGGCAGAGATGGTAGAAAATCGGCAGCGAATGGAGGATGAGCTCAACTC
>JAYGXS010000005.1:30428810-30468900 GCA_036362985.1 Ligula intestinalis
GAGAAGGGGCGCATGCTACAGCTCATCCTTTGATGCTGAGATGCTAGGCCTACTGACAGCGGCGGAATGGCTAGAGCACCCACCTGAGATTTGGAGTTCTGCTAGAATCCTTACCGACAGTAAATCCGCTGTAGATGCACTACAGAACTTCAAGACAGGAGAGGACCTTAAGAAACCGTTGGTACAACAAGTGATAAATGTTCTGAAGTGAGCCACAACAGGAAGGAGAGTGGAAATTACGTGAATTCACAGCCACGTGGGTATCCCCGGGAATGAACAAGCAGACGATGAAGCATCAGCGGCCAGGACGGAACCACACGGTAGACCGACATCCCTTGCGGCAAAGATGAAAGCAGTCAGGCGAACGACCCCCAGGACACAAATGACACATGAACGCGGCCGAAGAACGTATACGGCCCCAATCAACTGGGATGAATAAAAGAAAATGACTCGGCTAGAAAAAACGACCCTAGTGAGATTTAGGACCGGGCATTGTCAAAAACTGAATCACATCAGGAAGCGGTACAATCTGACTGATGATTCTACGTGTGCAGCTTGTGGGGAAGAAGAGACTAAAGAACACCTGATGGAATGCGCAGCCGAGATGGTCGCCAGAATTCAGGAGTTTGGTATCGGCTACAGACAGAGAGCGCCGATCGACCTAACCGTCCGAAGACCATCGGCCACAGTCCGGTATCTGAAGAAGATCCGGAAGTCGTGGTTCTAAAGCCACTTATCTTAAAATTGATCCTGCAACAACAACAACAACAACCCCTACCAGCAGTTACATTTGAATTCAAGGTTTTCAAACTACATTTTGCATGCATTCTCTAAAAAAATTTGCAAATTTCCTACAAAATGAGGAAGAAGTCACATGGTTAACACATAATTTTGCAATCAATGTGGATCATGTTGTATACTTTAAGTGCAATATAAATTAACTGACGGATACGATATGATGAATGAAAATCTCGCGGTCATTAAAATCGCATAATTCGGCACTTTATTAAGACCGAAGACTTTTCTATTCCTTAGTATAAAATCCGATAAAGGCGTAATCTGCTACCCAACGAGTATATGAAGGAATATTTCTACACATGTTTCCTATAAAATATATTTAAATTTATAAGGGCATTGAAAATCAATGAGAAAATATAAACAATACATTAGTAGCCAACTTTACAGAGTATGCTTTTCGTAGGCGGTCAGAAAGAAGCTTGTGCAAAAGCCGGCGTCTTGACATGCAGTATGGTTCAGTATATTCGACATAGTGGCTATCGCCTTTGAAGACCACATGCAATACTCACAAAATACTCATGAAATACGGAGTGACATATTTGCATTGTTTTGAGTTGATCCAATTATGAAAAAACTCGAGGTGTTCGGCGGGATTTGAACCCGCGTGTTTAGAGAAGGCCTTTACTGAAGGAATTGATAAATTAATTTCATAACAAAGTTATCTTGAAGGCGCGGGGATAAAATATATCAAATAATGCATAAGGACGTTATCGGCAAAAATCAGCGAAGTGGTGCTATTATATATTATTCGACATGGTTGAGTGAAATACCTTTAGATTAAAAGTTTATGGCAAACATAGATTTTCAACAACGCGTCATCAGGCCAAACATTTGCAGGGGAAATGAACGATGTACATAACAAGTAGAGATTGAATAACTGTGTAACATGGGCGCCGATTGGCCACTGCGGACTATGTCAGATTGCTCCAGTGGAGCAGGACACATTTACCGAACGAGGTGCATGGAAAAGAACAGAGCAAACACGTACCGGTCTGGTTAAGCGAAGGTGAAACTAAATTGATCTCGAGCTCCATCCTCGCACACCTTGTCGATACGAATCATCGAGTCGATACCAATAAAGCCTTTAAGGTTGTCTACCGGACACCAGCTAACTTTTCCAAAGAGTACGCCAACGGATGCTCGCAACAGCTGAAGCAGTAGCCATACGGCTAGCAAATCCAGTGCTGTGTTGTCAAAAGACGTTGACACAAGCCCTTACACTTCCGTGGCCTGCACCGACACCAGGTGGCGATAGCATTTCGCCCCTACCAACTAGCGGCAGTCTCTCAGCGAACACGCTGATCTGGCCTACTTGCGCAAATTGATATAGTCCGCAGTGGCCAGTCAGCGCCCACGCTAGACGGTTATTGATTTTTCTACACTTTCAAACTGTAATTGTTATAAATACGGCGTTCATCTTCCCTGCAAATGTTTGGCCTGATGACGAACTGCTGAAAATATATGTCTGTCATAAACTGACTTTAAAAACTAACCATGGAAATATTTACGGAACCTTTAGATTAGTTTTAGAACCCTTTTTTAATAATTAGTGCGAATTGGAAACACATTCGAGAATTTTGGTCACGATTCCTGAGAAAGAGAATCTACTGTAGCTTATTGTGAATGACTAAAAATTGCCAACAGTAAAAAGTAGTAATGAGCACGAGTAGGTATTGTAAATGCGCAGTAAGGCGAGGAAGCGGTGCAAAATTCTTGGCGAAATTTGACTTGTGACTTGAGCATATCTTTTTTCACGGTATTTTGATCCATATAGGCATTAATTGTGGCGAAAGCATAGGAAGCCCGACATCGAAGGTATCTTATATGCTACTAAGCATGAAAGGACAAAACTTTTATTTTTTGCATTGACTGCATTTTTGCATTTATTGAAGAACACCAAGATGAGCAAAAGCAGGTTTAAAATATATCCCTTCGCGAACCGGAAAATATATTCCAAAATTGTTCAAATGCAAATGAAACCAAGTTTAAGGGATCGTATTTATTGCTTTTAACAAGGAACAATTTCAATTTTAAAAATTGTTTTACTAATCTGGGAAGTGTTTTGCCACAAAATGCAGTAGCAAAAAGGGTTTGGCCGCATTTTGGTTTCCCACATTGACTATGTGAGAATTAACCAAAACTACCTATCGTGAAGATGACGGTAAAGGTAAATTTTACCAAACATAAAGCATGCAGAAATATACTATTGTACGCTATAATTTTTGCTTAGGCGTACCTGAGAAGCGAAACAGACAGAAGAATAATAATTATACCAAAATATAACTATATATTCGCCCGGTATTTTTCTGACTTCGCAAGCTTAGAACAAAGCCTTGAATTAATCCGCTATGACGGAAAATACTCCAAGTAACACCAATGTGTTTGAAATAGTTTGACTAGGGAAAATTTGTTTTTATATTCAGAAAAGTGGTGTAATTATTCATTCAGCTTAAGGAAAAAAATTACTTTATTGTTCGAATTAACGGCAATTTTTTACGCCTCCGACACTTAAGAATTATAAAGAATTTTTTTTAAAAAGAAGCAATTTGTCCTTTTTATGTTTCCTTCAAGTAATAAATTTGCCTAAGGTTGTTCATCATTATCTCCAAGTTTTTGTACATGCGCGAATGTCGGTTTACGAGTGATTATAAATTTTTCGCAAACTTCGACATTCTTCACCACTTCTCCACCGTACCGTAAACATCTAACCAAGCCCGGTATCAGTTTTCAAATCCTAAAATATGCAGGATCTGGCCAAATACGAATTTGAATCGAGGCGTTGTAATAATACAAACGCCACAGTGGCTGGAGTGAAAAGACAGACGGAAGCAATGGAGGCAGTTGTAGAAGAAAGGCTGCTCGCCGAAGTTAAGAATAAGTTCTGTTACCTTCTGGAGAAATAAACGTCAATAAGAGGACCAGAATGCAAATGTGGACACTTGAGGAGGCCTAACACCTTCAAGCTTTAGATACGTCAAGTCTCTCAAACCTGATGTCCACAAACCATTGACAAGTGGTGCTGCTCCTTATTACAGTTGGCGCAACACAATTCCCAAAGTCACGTTTTAACGATATAGGTGTTCAGCCATATCCTCGAGCTGGGAGGCAAAGATGGCTAGAAAAAATCAACTCATCTATCACGGCCTGCTGCCCGAATGACTTACTACATACAAGTAGTCTTGAAACCATGCTAACCCCGACTGTGAGGAGTGTAGATTAGGGCAGCAAGTAAAAAATTAATTTAACGTCTAAGTGGCCGAGACAGACAGGCACAGTTTCTACAAGGTATAAAAGCAGTAGCTTCTATGAGAGACAGGAAATTTCAAGTATCCGTAAATACATCAGGTCCACAAATCTTTTTTGGCAATATTTGTACGTACAGTGGCTCTCAATTTTTACAAAATATATCCGAGTAAAATGGAACAGAATGAAGACGAGGGAGAGGATCAGGATAGTGGGACGGCCACTTACACCAAGACACTGGCGAATTAGACGGAGACTGGAGACCGTGTATGGTGTAGGCGCTGAGATAAGAAGCTGGCTGGCGTTGTGACCGCCCTCCAAGGCCATCATTGTCAGGGCTGCAGCCTGCAAGGATTGGTCCGCACATCCACCGAGGTAAATCTAAACATTAAAAGGCGTATGGTAATGATGATGATGATCAGTAGAGAGCAGGTAGATAGTAATAAGAGCGCATTCTTGACACCTTAATTGAAGCAGAAAGCACAAAATATGGGATCATGGGATGAACTGGTCTCCCTGTGGGTTCAAACCTCCAAACAATGACTACGCGGAGTAGTGTGCAGGGTTTCAATGATGTCACTTAACGGTTTGAAACGTTGTGGTCGATAATGACTACACTCCGCTTTTCGACCTATACACGAAAACGCGCCGTAGTAGGCATATCATCTGGTGCAGCGGCTACACTTGTACTGCATATTGCTGGTCTCATACCTAATCCAGTTGGCCACAATGGCATCCTGGATTTAACTTCGCCACGCGTGACGATCTCCAGCACCAGATCTGGAAATTCTACCCAACGACGGAGGCCAAACACCGAAGGTCCGAGAACCGCTACCATGTTTTGACGAACTGTGTCGAGCCATGTTTTGAGCTGACCCACACCCTTGCAAGGCCTCTGATTGGGTAACGGTGCCGGATTTTGAAGTGGGTAAAAAAACTACCAAAACCAATTCATTTATCAGACGGCTTTGGACACCCTTGTGTTGTTGGCACAGCGAGTGTCGACTGTTTCATCGCAGACGAAGTCGTTGAGGATTACTCGAAAGAGCAGCAGTGATCAAATACCCTCAGTCTTCCTTCATCTTTCACGCGCACAGCTCAGCATTAAAAACCACACGGCGAGACAGATCGAAGGACTTTGAAACTAATTACATCGATGCTCCGTTTACAAATCCCACCACCGAACTGACTCCCGCCAGATGGACGCCGTCTTAGGCTCTTCCATGCAGAGATATCTAACAGCAAAGAAGATAAGCGCACGATCACTGGGAAATCATATGTATTTCTCTAAGCTCTCGATTTCGTACACCACTCTGGCATCCTCAACCGCACATAAATAATGTGTCAGAAGCAACGGAACCTATTGCTGGAGAGGTCAGCGTGGGTATCACCCATAATCAGAAAGCTGCCATGCGTACTCGATCCATTTAAATAAAGGACCAACTGACCGCAAGTAAGCACTCTGGTGTCCACTATAAAATGTCCTGTCGTGATTGGTGTCACGCTTATACAGGGCAGGGCAGCTACAAGAAAAGCAATCGAATGCACAAAATGTATTCAAACGAGGTTGGTTGATTATATCAAAAGCTAGCATTAAGTGTGATGTGCTAAAAGGACGGGCTCAGATAGAATCACATTCCAGAAGGTAAACCAGATAAGGTACATAGTTAGCTTGCAGATACCAGAAGAGATATGAAATTCTAAGACGAACCCACGACTTTACTGATCGTATTGTGCGACTCGCTTTCAAAGATTTCAAAAAAATATCGCAACAGGCCAGCCGACAAAAGAGCTGAACAACTATGCTTTAATGACCTCATTGGACTCAAAACATTACATAGAGCTAACGAACGACCGCCAGTCCGAAGTTTAGAATATCATTCCCTGCATTCGCGGTGTCTGAGGCTGTTACAACCCCACAGTTCGTCCTTCAATTTCCACCGTAACAGAGCATTTCAGGAACAGTGATTTGCGCGTTAATTCGTCTTAAGTGAAAGTACACTTTCGAAGCATCTACCGCACTCTCTCTTCCTTCACCAACCTGAGCCCGGTGTCAAGACAAAAGTAAAAAGACCAGACGTGGTGTCTGGCGCAGGTGGATGGCGCGACCGAAGCCGCACCTATGCATGCCACCCCTCCCTCACGCCTATACTCAGCATTTTTTAGCAGCACACAACCCTAATAACGTCTACCGTACCCTTAATTGCCCCATCCGGGTCCAACAGAGTAGGCAAAAACACTGAAGTTAAACAAAAAGGCAACATCGTGCTATGCAATGCAAGGACACGATCTCACTGACTGAAACATCGACAGTCTTCTAGGAAAGATGATGGTACTATGGGTATTGCAACAATAGTGCGAAACCAGAACGAAAATTGCAGACTTGCCTACATGAGCCCAAATTGGAAACTTGGAGAATAAACCGAAACTTTCTACTTGTAACGAACATTTAAGAAATTCGCTACACAGCACATGAGGGGAAAAAATGTCTTGGACTGAGACAGTTTAAAAACCAAACAGCTCAGGTGCAAATCTTATAAATAGACCTGTGACAGTATGTACACAAAAGGAAAGATAGGACACACACATTTCACTTATGAAAATTTCGCAGACACCGCTCGACAGCGAACTCATTCTAAACCAAAAGAGCCCTCGGACCGAATCGCCTTTAAAGTGTTACATCGTTTTTTTAGGTAGGACTTCAAAGCAAGCGGCCATTAAACCAGCCAAATAATCGTTTTAAGGCCAAAGTAGCGAAAGAAGAGAAAATCTATCAGCTTGACAAACCATTTTAATTCCTGGCAAATGTCATTCAACGCTTTGACCACGCCTTCAAAAACGTCAGCAGTTCAGCAAATCTGTTCCAAATCTGTTTAAATGCTTATCAAACTGAAGCAAATATTAGTCTTGAGGACAGCGAATGGATGCAAGTTATGAGTCCGACTCAATAAGGCTTTACTGTAATCAAGGAAAATGGCTTCGTCTGAATCTACTATTCATGAGCTTCAAGATCGTGTGAATAGGATAGGTTTAGGCTAACACACGAAATAACTTTGAAACAATAGAAGGATGAAAATGATAGGCAACATGCGGTGGCAGATATCATGCTAATTTATTGCCTTGATAAATTATTATCTTACAACTCTCAATTGTAAGGTAAAGCCAAATTATATGGCACTCGTGCATTTTGAATCTCCCACCTATTTCGTTTGTACTATTTCAATCGAGTGATTGACTTTTTTTATTACAACAGCAAAAAGAGTAACTTATAGTGCGACCACTAGTTAAAAAAACACAAAACAAGAGCAGCAATATTTCTAAGGAATACCTGATCCAGAAGTTTTGAAGCTGCCTTGTTGCCGAGCTCAATAGGTATGATTGGCTGGGATTGATTAGAGCCTTCAGGATCGCTGGTAGCCTCAGCGGAGTAAAAACTGCCTTCCTTAGTTTCGGCCCATAGAACGATTCCGAAACCGGAACATTCCCCAGCGACATCCCGCTAGAAAAGTGGAGCAAATTTCAATAAATGACTGATAGCATGTGCTGCTAGAAAAGCAAGCGATAACAGCAGCTTCATCGACCGCTAGTATTATAACTGAAACTGACGTTTAACATTAAAACTGAAATGGCTTCGAGATGGACAGAGAGAAGATGGCTGCAGTATGCAGGTAATCTGACACTATCAGATAATTTATAAAAAGACAATACATTGATAAAATTGCATTAAGTTGGGAAAGGACATATACCTTCCGCTGATCCAAGTTAATATATACATCGCTCAAAAATGCATTCAACAAATCCTTTGCACCATGCATGAGCTGGGAGGCGATAGCTGGACTAACGCGGCATGTCCATGCGACCCCGCGAACTCTATAATGAAAAATATATGGGTTTATTTAAAAAAAATCAGTTTGAAAAGTCATATATAACACTGATGTTCTAGAGCACTACTAGACTAAAATACGAAAGTTATAAATTTTCTGTCTAATCTACGAGATGTTTGAATGGACGGTGCTTAAGTCTAAATTCAGAAAAATTTCTCCGAGTTTTTTCGTTATAATTGACGTTTTAGGAATATTTTGACGGCTGCCAGACACTTTAACTAACGCTGCCAAGTTGTCCCAAATGTAGTCATTTATGTTTTGCAATGAGAGTTCAGAACAGAACAGCTTATGCCAACTATTTTCGGGACCACGCTTGCATCAAAACCGTAACACAGTTCCATGCAGTAGCAGATTGTGAAAGATTTTGCGCACTGATGTAAGACGGCCAATTTGAAAGACTTTCTGGCATTGGCAGGCTAGGCTTAATAGTGCAAAAACGTTATCAGCGTCCGCTACATTACGAATATATGAGTTACTCTATAAATTACAGCACACTTATTATGGGTTTCCTTAAAAGTAGAAAGTCACAGAAGTACAGAACAAATAACCGCTGGTTTGGAACCCGATCGAAAGAACTGCCTTCATGCATAACTAACCTTACACCCTGCTCGCCACGCTCCCCGTAAAAGATCCTAATAACAAATGCCAAACGAGAAAAGCTGGAACGACAGCATTGCCCACCAGAAATTTATCAGGAAACAATAATGGAGTTGTAACATAAATAACTTACTGAAGACAAAATCAGTACAAGTATAAGTAAAAAAATGACAGGAAACAAGATTATTAGAACAACAATTCCGATAACGATGGCAAACCTTATTATCAATGCGCCGGTCTAACCTGTAAACTTTCCCAGGGGAAATAATCTGGACGGGATAAATCTGTTGCGCTGGCTTAGATGATAAGAAAACCAAACCGCCACCTTTCGGAGCTGTGCCTCTCTTCTTTATTTCCAGTTTCAGAGCACAAGCCGAGGCCGGTGGTAGAAATTTCTTCAGCAGTGGCAACCAAGTCTGTAAAATAATATCAACCGAAGGATCGATTGAATTGTTTGTAACGCCTGTAAGCTTTAAGTACAGGCTAGTTTTCGAAAAGGGTGAGAGGAGAAGAAGAGGTTCCAGGAAATAACCAAGACCACGTTCAGTTGAGCAGTCGAAAGTGTGTTCCCCACCAATAAGGGAACCCGGCGAAAAATTAACCACACATCCTACTAAGTTTATTCAGAAGAAAGTAAATGCACCTGTGTCATTTATATTCACGACGGTGCCGTTGCTCAACAAATTGATCAACTTAAGAAAGTTGACTTCATAATCGGTAACTCCAGGGCTTTTGCTTTTATTTCTTATATTCCGTATACGAATCGGCCGATTAGACAGCATTGACATGACGATTTTTAGCCGAAAACAAGAGGGTCCATCGTCAAAGGCCAGCAAGTTCATTGTCCAACGTCTGCACTTTGGGGCTAATGAATCTCAAAGCACGTGCTTCACCTAAATATTCAATCAGGCATCAGCAGCCAAAGATTACACACGATTCTAAAAATCAATACTCCCGAATTTTTTTGTGTTTCAGTCTGGAAACTTCAATACCTGACCGAACGTCAATATTAAAAATTAGTTTATTTCTAGTTTAGAAGCCATATTATAAAGACGATGGCACAAAACCTCAGATAGAAGTCAGCCGTTTACACGACCATGGGCAGATAAGTCGCAGGACGATTCGTAAAACAGATGGTGAGATTTCTGATTCATAAGTGTCACCGACGCCTAGAAAAATACAAAGCTAGGGTTGAGGTGGACAGAAGAGAGTTCTTTTAAATATTTTGAGATTACATCGCCGATAATCTTGGAAAGGCGATCTAAGCATTAACACGTCACAGGCAGGCCAAAGAAATTGATGTTTTAGAGAGTAAAGTTAATAATTTTAAACCTGAATGCACCACAAACTCAAACGTGGTCCATTAACTCTCGCCAAAACAGCCAACAGAGCAATAATTATCCGTACTACGGCACAAAGCCTATTTTAATGCCACAGATGCTGACCCTGTTGACTTCATAGCAGCACTAGAGTTGGTGCTGTTGAGGACTAAAGCAACAAGCAACACAAAACACGCGATTTGATAATGTATATTGCTTGCTCCTGACTCGCAACCAATCCAGATGTATTTTTCTGAGTGAGTAAAAAGCCATGAAGATGCAAACGAAAGTCAGCAATATTATCATCTTGCCAGGTGATAAATGACGGTCGACCTTCGTGATAAATCGACAGAACTACGATGAGAAAGCTAAGACTCATCGTTACCACAGAGAACTAAACAGACCAGCACTGGACTCACAGGTCACATCCGTACCCGGCCAAATGACGAAACTAATCAAAGCATACCGGCGCTGAGGTGTGATAGTTGTGAACGGTTGGTGCTAAATGAAATTACCGCGTACCACTCTAGTGCGAGTCTATAATCTTTGAAAAATCGCAAACCAACTATCTCACTAGGGCCAATCGTTGCCCTTGAAGGCAATACTTCTCAAAATTTGTCAAAGTGTGTGTACACAAAGGCAAAATTTCGCTAAGGCAACGCAACTACCTCTGTTCAATCAGCCCATCGATTTCTAGAAAACCTCAAATCATATTCTTGTTGAATGTGAGTGCATTATTCAAATCCGTACCTTCAAATCTGGCGCACGAAGTTTTGTGCAAGAGACTTGAAGAGGCGTATGATAAGAATCAAAGTCCAATCAAAATTGAATACGTAAGGAGGTTCTTCGAATTTTGCCAACAAGCCTATTTTACCTTTGCTAGCGGAACCTGCGACAAGATCAATGGTACTCCAATGGGCTCCCCGATCTCCGGCGTAATGCCTGAACTGGTCCTACAAAAGCTAGAAAATACCACCTTCATCAAAAATATGCCTGTCTATTGGCGTTGTTTTGCTGCCGATACATTTGTTTCTAGCAAGAAACGGAAAGGTGCCATATGCAGCGCTACTAGGCAAAGGCCAGAAGACTTTTTCAAGAGCTCAGTTACGCTGATGTGGTCTGCTGATTTGCACCAATGAGCAACTCTCTCATGATCAGTATAAATGGAAGGCCAATCGCAGAATCTTTAATTCCCAGGGCCCTAGCCATAAAGTCCTTTAGTTTTGGTTGTGCATGTGAAAAGAATTGGGACGCCAGATCTGAGGAAATGTTTCTTTCGTACGGATGTAGTGGAGAATGGTTTGGAATAAGCTTGTAGAAGTACGAGTGCCCGTTCGGAGACGCGCCAGTGAGGACCGAAGTGTTACAGTGAAGAAGTAGTCACAGCACCTTCAGCGAGATTCTGTTAAAAACAGCCTTTAAGAGAATTGGCCAACCCGGAGTGTGAGTAACTGGTGGGCACGCACAAACAAACACGAGCGGCGAGCGTTTTAGCATGTAGGCGGATCACTGCAAGCCTACTATGCTGAAATTAATTGAAAAAATATTTGATCGAAGGGAAAAATAAGGGTGGACCACGCACGCTGCCACTAATAACTGCTCTCCTCATACATGTGTGATTAGCGATAACATTGTAAATTGTAACTACTTGCACGCCAGAACCCAAGTAGATGTACATGAAATGGAGCATTTGCCACTTATGTTGCAAGAGGAAGAACTCAAAGGGAGAAGGTCGTAGTTAACTCTATCAAAATTAATTATAAATAATGGAATTAACGGTCTCATATCCCGAGGATTTAAAACATGATAAAAGGAAGATAACTCATCGTTATTACAAGATCTGTTTTGAGGAACCTATATTAATCTGCAATCTGCAAAACCCTATTCACTGATTATTTACCGATCACCTTTTCTTTGATCAAAGTCTCCAATGTGTTTGAAACTGTGGGAATTGCGCTAAATAGCGTAAATGCTTCAAATGACATAGATTGCCCGAGTTTAAACGTAGGCGCTGTGTACGATTTCCTCCATAACCTGGGAAGGATTTTGGCCGTAGAGAGTGAGATCAAATGTCGTGCATAGCATGGATGGAAAACGATCCTTTGCCTCGGCCATAGTCCAGGACTATAAAATTGGCAAATACGTCAAATGGCTATGGTTACGGTTTAAAGGGTTTAATTTATAGTTTTAAAGCAGCAGTGGCCCAAAACCAGATGGTCGTTCGTGGAACGAACGAATTTTTCCCAAGCTTTCTGAACAGAAAAGCATTGAAACTATGAGGGGTCAGCCTTATTTCAGCGATACGATTTCCATAGGATGTCTCCATTTGTGGATAGTCGCACGTTATGGACACTTTCTGCACGACGGGTTTCATAAACGTTGACTTTATCGATTAGCTGTATTTCTTCGGACAGCCTCTTAGGTTGCTAAAACATAAGTAAGCTGAAGGGCAGAAAGGGAATGTCGTTTTCCTTGGGAACATTGACTGCCTAACCATGCATGTTGATATCTACAGAATCAAACTTTATACGACAGATGGTTGCAGATCATTGAACTTCAGGAAGACTGAAGTTACCTGCAACCAAGCAAACCTTACAATGCAAGTGAGCTGTGACGTGAACTGAATTCCTAACTGGTCCTGGGTGGAAAATAATGCAGTATATATAAGGAAACTAGAAAAGGTAATTGAAAGCCCCATTTTAAGATAGATTCTGGCAAAACATGCATATGTTTTAAAGCTATTTATGCATTATATATAAGGAAACTAGAAAAGGTAATTGAAAGCCCCATTTTAAGATAGATTCTGGCAAAACATGCATATGTTTTAAAGCTATTTATGCACATTTTATAAATAGACGCAACCAACGAATAAGGAGCCAATGGGAGCAAACAACTATCTTCCAACGCTTTAAACTGTAGATATTAGAATAGTAGAAATGTGAGCGACCAAGAACTACAGATAAAACTTCCTCCACTACTGTTATCGTGACGCTCATTCGGGCTAGAGAGTGTTGCCTCGATTACAGATGTTATTGACCAGGTATTCATTACTATAGCAACATCTGGACAGTAGACAAATTTCAGTGTCTGAAGCTGGGATACATTAGCAAATAAATCAATTGATTTTATATTTATTACACAGAGGGCCTCAGCATTACAGCACCACCTGGTATTTAAACCGAACAATTTGATATACATACTTTTGGTTTCCGATCGAGGGCATCTAGGCTGGCAGCATGGCTGCCTTCGGCCAAAGAAAGCTCTTTTGACATAAACCACTTACCTGTCCCTTATTTTGAGAAGAGTTACGCCGTTGCTCCTTCACATTTCCTGTTGAATTATCAACTGTATCATTTTTGCTCGCTCATGAGCTCCTCCTTAAACATAGAAATTTGCAGTTTACACATTAAAGGCCCCAAATATATCTATTTAATGCAAGGCAGCAATTATTATCTGGTGCAATTAAAATCTGCAAGGAAACCCTCAGTCATCAGTTTCCTCGAAAAAAAGGAAAGCCACACAGGGTCAGCGGTGAGTACATCTTCATCAGGTCTGGTAGGGGTCCCCAGCTATTAAAACGGCGGACCACTGTGTTCATGTACTTCTTCTTATGGATTGGTGAGCTCCTGGATGTTGTCTGTGGTATTTGTTCCCTACTTTCAATGGGTAGGCTCCGATCAAGGTCACAGTGGATTAAATATTGCAGGACACAGGACCAAGTTTCTCGTTAACGGTTACCTGCCGTAACTTACAGCATTTATGAATAATTTACTCGTTTTTCTTTAACGTCTTTACAGGTTCCGTAACGTCTACATTAGATAGGTTAATTGCCCACCTTTTACTTGGCCACCACCGGGGTCCTCTTTTTGGTTAGCTACCGCTCAAGACAGATTGCTTGTGCATGACCACTAATCAAAATTGTCCTTTCGATAAGCCTGCTCTCATCGGGACCTTCCCCATTACTTACTGGATTATTTGAACAAAGCATATTGGTAAGTCTTAGAAATTTACATTTAAACCGTTTCCCTGTAGTGGTGCAGTGCTGACAATGTTCTATGTGGTGACACTTATTACACCTCCACCTAAAATCCATCGACCTTAACCCCGTCTGCTGCGAACTAGTAGTCTATACAAATGGAAATAATGGTCATGCTAAAGGCTAATTCGTTAACTTCCGTTACGGGTCAGGTGAGATTTACTTTAAGCTGTAAAAGCCAGGAGAGGATGCTGAAATGAATGTCCAGTCTAAATAAGTTGAAGATAAAGTAACATTTACTCATAAAAAACTTCCCGGCTGTCAGAATAATAGACAGAATTCGCATAACCTTAGACCGGACAGATAGGCAGAAGAAGTAAACAGGTCCAATTTCTGAGAAAAATAACATTAAGGAAGGCCCGCAAAAACAGCAGGATCGAAGCTCTTCAATTCTTATTTATTAATGGAGTCCTGGCCGGTCTGGACTATTCCTGTCAAAGGCTTGTAATGATGCTCTAAAACATTCTGACTGAAGACGAAACACTCACTGATTGGTCGTTTTCAAGCTGTAATGCTCCCACGGTAGTTCTCCGATACTTAGATCGAACGCGTTACGTCTTCGGTTCTGGCGCGTTCGAAGCAGCAACACGCGCTCTTTAGTTGCCCACGCCTGTTACTCATTTGACTTGGCCTACTGCGGCACCTCTTGTCGCTTAATCGTTTCGCCGTAGGCCGCAAGCACATTGCGGTTTCCATCTCCGTAATAAATGTATGCAGACTTAAGATCTGACAGACAGTCTTCAGTTGAAACTGGAAGACTGAACTGCGCTTTCTAATAACCCTCTTAATTTGACTTAAATATCGGAATATTGTGAGCTCAAGATTCCCAATAGGTATCAGTATGACCGATGATCTCAATGATTTTTAAAATACGAGATGGCAAAACCATATTCCTGGCTCGGATCATTGACCTTAGTCCTGAAATTTCCCATGGCCCTATGCGGCCACCAACAATGTTAATACTACCTGAAAGGTTCCAAAAAGAATAGAGCTGACGCCAGACGTTTGTACATCATCGAAAAGCGCGAGTCTGAATCCAAAATAGCGGGATTAAGACAAGCCCATCGAGAGACCGAAACGTAAATTCACCAACTTTAACTTTAAGATCAGAGAGAAAAGATAATTTCTGGTTAAAACGCATCACGCCGCTCTCTACTACCTTAGCTGGATAAAACTGGAATCCTAAGTTAGACTCAATTGGGTGTTCAACATGCTTGACAAGACGAGTAAAATAGGACGGTAAATAAACACCAACTAAGGAGATTCAATCCCGGCAGATAAAGTACTAAGGGCGGAACGCATTTCGTACAAAAACAGTGGCGAAAAGCTTATGTGCTGTCGGTCGTAAGAGAACACGTCCAGAGCCGTATGGGTGGCGCCCTAAGTATGTGATCGTAGGGAGTCCTCACAGCGACTCCAGTAAAGTCATTTGTGAGTCAGACGTGAAGGTGATTAGGTGGTCCGGATAGCTGCAATTGGCCGAGAATCAGACGGCTATAGGTGTGCGTTTCCCAGAATTCACGAGAGTATCAGTGTTAAAACATGCGTCCGGACTGGGGCCACTACGACTCGAACGATACTGACGCTCTTCTTTTTTTGTCCCAATCCACAGTTCGACCGTTGAAGGCTGAAGCAACGCAGTAAAATCCGCCGGATTATGGTGAAAGTAGCCTTTAGGAGACTCTACGCGTTCTCTCACCGTTCCTACAGCAGACCAATTGTGAAGAAAAGTCAAAAAAACCCGATATGGGGAATGCTCAAGCGTGACCAATACTCAATACGCGTGTTAACAACAGACCTCTCTACGAAAGCTCCAGCATGGGAAAGAGCTATTGAGCCTGACTCTTCACCCGGAGTAAGCCACTCTCTTTTACAAGACAGCAACTGGACTGACTATGGCATGCAAGTTATCCCGTCAGTTTGCCAAGGCTTTTAACGCACCATGAGATCCAAGCGTATCAGAATGCTTCTAGCGAGAAAAAAATTCGCTTATGGTTGACCTTAATCAACCCCACTGCCAGCTAGAGGCCACCGTCTAGCTTAACAGTCGCCTAAGGTGGAATGGGCTTGTGTCTCAATAGCGAGACAGGTTAAGACTACTGCAACTAGGTATGGACGCAGTGCCAGCTTTGAGAAAGAGCCTACCACCGCCTCAATTTAGGGTACCACCGCCCACAGAAGACTGAAGCAAACTACACGGCCTATGAAGTCGCGACCAGTACTGTTCCCTAGTGCCGCACGCCCTGGCTGAGTTTTACAGAGAGTCAGACTTAACTGACTAAAATAACGCAAAGTGACTACCTTCTCCGGGGCACTATACACACTTAAGAGAGGGTACTGCTTAAAAATATTAGCATAATGTAATGACACAAGAGATCAGCAAAGAGGCAATGATTTATTCAAATACATATACGTATCAAAATATTATGAAAGTGGGACAGATAAATTAGTGGTGTGTGTGTGCTGTTTGTACAAGTGAAATGACGAGGGCAATGCTGGGGATCCGTTAGAAGTCCTCCAAGCCTATTGGTGGTTTGGTAGCAGCCCGGTAGACACGACCTTCAAAAACAGGCTGGGCGGGGGTGCCTGACTGTTGCTGCTGCTCTTGTACAGGATTAAAGGGGTGCTCGGAGAGCCCGGAAGGCAGTGGGGGCAAAATGAACTTCAGCGCACCGTGGAGACGTGGTCTCAAAAGTGACAGAAGAGGGCGCACCTTTTCCTGCACAGAGTTGCCCACGTACATGTACTTGATGTGATAGAAAACGTCCGCAAGAGTATTAACATGATAGAGGGGGACGCCTGCTGCGGCTAGCTTCTGGTCCACCTTAGTAAGAGCCTTGTAAAGCATTTCGGTAACCTTGAGAGAAGAAAGAAACAGAGACAAAAGTAAAAAGGTGTGGAAGAGTCCACTCCAGAAGCTACCCTTTCTTTGGGTAGAACATTTAAAGAACGCGTAATTTGTTATCAAACGGGTACAAGAAAGAATTTTCCCGTACATGTTTTCTATAAAAAATATATTTTAATTTATAAAGGCGGTCAAAATCAATGATAAAAAGGCATCATACTTAAGCAGTCAGTTTTTAAAATAGATACGTTTTGCTAGGAGTCGCAACGAAGCTCGTTAAAAAGCCGGCTTCCTATCCTGACTGAAATGACTTCAGAATACACTACACGATAATTAGTATCACAACTGGACTCAGTCCCGATAAGCGAAAGAGCATTAGTCTTTCGCATATGTCGAAATATTACATGATCAACGGCATCTACTGTACTAACGCCTCGGTTACACACAGATGAAATACCTATCTGCTATCCTCAGGACGACTATGCATACATTTCACTGCTAAATGCTACACGCGTATATGCTACTCACTAATTTACAGTAACGTGTTTATTTTATGTGGGACGTATTTGCATACAGTTTTCAATAGGGTCTTCAAAGGCATTGCCTACTAACCTAGATATACCGACCTAAAATAAAAGAAGACATGAGTAGTTCTAAAGGATCAATAACACAGACGAACCTGATGGACTTGTGTTTGACACCCGAGGTTCAAAGTACCCAGCACGGGTGCAATCAGGAAGAAGGCCATCAAGAGGCGTGCTTCATTGTCCAGATGCTCAAAGATGTAGTTCGAGAAAACGCTAGGATGGACCACAATAAGACGTGAATTAGGGAGGGGGGAGAGATTTGGTAAAGCATTGGGGAGAGGGGGAACACGAAAAGCAGTACACAGCACTTATTGATAGGAAGGGCCGAAAATCCTGCACAAGAGTAGTAAAGGCCTTCAGTCTTCAGATATTCACTTACTTTGCGATTGACAGTGTGTGCTCGGGAAAAAATAAAGTCTGACGGAGATTTCGACGTGCATCAAATGTGCTGAATATTCTTCTTGCAAGACTGGTTCGAAATGGTGCCCATTCTGGACTAATGACGTCGTTGCAGTGGACCTTTGAAGGTCTTAGTATGTGGGTGAGACTTATTGGTGTGTCAAGCCTGTCCATCCGTCCGGCTGATACCCAAACCAACGTGATAAACCTCTCCCCTCTCTCGGGTCACGTTATCGGTCCACCCACAGGCAAAGGGCGCGCGCATGAAGGAGCCGAGGTCACACGAGGCGGACAGGACAGAGGCCGCCAGATGGCCAACCGAGCCACTGGGTGCATGAGGACACAATCTGATTGACCCCATCTATAACCTTCCTTATTATATAGTCCCATTCACGGGACACAACAAATGACTTTTCTTCCTTGTTCGTTGTCCTCCTTGTTGGATTGACACAGAGAGACTGCGGGGGCACAAATCTAGCTTGAGAAGCCATTACAACAGAAACATGCACCTGACAGCCAACAATGCTGTCCCCTACCTTGTTTATGTGCCCACTGCCTAAACATAGACGGCTGACTGTGACCCGCTGACCCTTGACCGAGTTCCCCATGCGCACCCACACGCACGTCCAGATAGTCGCGGTAGTTTCAGCAGGTGTTATCGTTGAGGAGGAGGATCTTAAAATATCTGCTCTGAGGTTAGACACTGGGGAGACATTGTCGGCGAGGTATGACTAAATTTCTAATGGGAACAGTTTGGGTCACGAAGAAGCGGTCATTCAGCGTTCAACTGACGTAAATTCTAGTGCTTTAAACTGAAATACATGACACTGGCAGCCATCTAAGACACACATATAACCAGGTCCGGTGAGGTTTGCTTTGAATACAGGGTGAGTATAGTGACCTTGTCATATTCCGATTAAAGAAGAGGAGGAGGTGTAGAGATCAGGGGCTGTGGAAAACAATGCTGCTCTCTATAGAAGTAAATCGGCGAGCTAGTAAGCTCGCTCGAGGACTAGGTCCAGTGTCCTACTGGAAACAACTTGCAATTATGAATAGTTTCAGCTTGTGCGAGAATAAGATTATAGTGAGATTCGACTTTCTCTGTAGGTATCGCACTCTCTTCCCCACTCCACCCCCTACGTCCGTTGTCATGACAGAGGCAGGAGAGGACGCACCTTGCATGACACAACTATATGAACAGGTTTCATCGCTTGGTCACATCATGTCCAACTCGTTATATGTTTCCTGTGATAGTACCGTAATTTTTTGAGAGCACTGCAAACCACCCGTAGTGGACATAACGCAATATTCGCGTAGCAAGCCAGAGTTCAAGGATACTAGCCCGAGATTAGAGCCGCGAGGTGCTGATTGGTCAGCCACCAACCTATGAATTCAATTCATGGTATATGCCTACTTATGGTCTTATCTGTATCCAGAATACGTCCTGTACGCAATCAGCCTATTATTTTGCATGCATAACGACAGTTGGACTGTTGGTTTCGAAGATGTCCATCGCGTGCTTCACAGCCAGCTGAAAGCAAGCGCGGTGACTTGCGCTACAGCTATCGCACTCCACCTCCCCCTTCATGCTCTGCATCCACTATCAGGACGGAGGCGGGATAGGACGTGTATGTGCATGCCACAACTATATGAACAGGTTTCACCACCTAGATGGAATCATTTGGACTGCTCACCTCGGCAAGGTCATTAACTGAGTACTATTTGCATGGCTCCAAATGGCATGCCAGAGGGAGGCCTTGAAGATGTGCAGGGGCATGCTAGTGTTGCCGGGCGGCAATTCTAGCGGGAGGATTCTGTCAAAGAATTCTACAGCTGCAGCGTGGGGACGTCCAAGGGACTCCAGGTAGGAGGGCAGGGGGTCAAGGCGTATCACGGCAGAATCAGTGGAGACGCGGTGACCCGGCATGCTGAGAGAAGGCGGCGGCGTCGGAGAAAGAAAAGGATCTGCACGGAAGAAGGTGAGATCGGGAAGTCCCGCAAAGCGGGCTGCACGGAAACCATGCAGTAGCAGGTTTCTGGCTGCCAGCCCACCCTCACTGGGGTGCTGGAAAACGCCGCTAACCAGAGTGACAAGGTCATGCGGGTAGAGCGTGGTGTCGGCCAAACAGGGCTCATTGTTGGTGAATAATTTGCAGACCGACTCCAGTATGCTTGACCGAAAGACGGGCTGTGAAGAAAAAAGGAAAAAGTAAAATTTGCTGGACAGGATGAAAACACTAAAAGAAGCAATGGTTAAGAACATGACATCAAGACCGCATGCGTGGCCCTACGCAGGAGATGAGAGGCGAGGGTTCGTGTAACACGCGAACGGCGATAAAGGTGGTTCTAAAGGTTGGGAGAACGAAACTGACCGATAAAGAATAGGTGTGATCACATTCATGCAGATTGATGATCGAAATAGGAACTGATAGAGTTTTGCAAATTTAATTTTTTCGAGTGAATTTTATAATCACAAAGCCTTTTAGTAAAGAAAACAGTAGGTATATTTCATTTTATTTCAGGGAAACAGGCAACATTTTTGCAAAATCGCATTTTTACGGATATCCAAGAAAACTCCTATCCTCCTAATTAGGACAGAATCAAACCTTCTATTTTTGTACTCTGTGCCATAAAAGAGTACCAATATCACCAAAATATATTAAACTATCGTTAAATTTGGACCAAATGAATATCGAGAAGGCAAAATTCTAGTTTGGCCATTCAGTCCTAAGGTCCATTCTGACCACAATGTCTAGATTTGGGAGAGTTAGAATGCGTAACATTCGGATTAGACCGGAGAAGCCTTCCATGGCATCAGTCCTGTACTATTCACTGAGCCTCCGAAGTAATAATAGCGTGATATGCCATCAGTAGCTACTACAGTTAAGATTGAAACGCATTGGCGAAAACTAGTCTAAAGGGCGCCAAGCGATATGATATCGGACCAACGTGTGCTTGCCACTCAGTAGACGAGCTTCGTGTCAAACGAAAGGTCGACCGTTGGTTTCGAGGACGACGACCATATGCCCCACAGCAAGCGATGACTTGCACGTAAATTAAATTTGAGTGAGAGTAAACTTGCGCTGCATACATCGCATGCTCTCTACTCCCAAACCGCCTCCTCCTTCTCCTCCTCAACGGCGTCCGATCTTGTGATCAAGCCAAGAATACTGGAGGCGGAAGAGGGCCCAGGGGGATGGCGTGGCCGGAGTCGTTCCAAGGGGTGCCACCATACCTGGTTTGGAGCCCAGCTGATTGCGGGTCTCCCAGATGCCGCATTCAGAAGGCGCCTTCGCAGCCTGACTATCAGTCCGCCAGTCATCCATTCCACACAAAAAACACGCACTGAGCTGATCACGCTGTCCGGCAGTTGGTAACCGTCCAAGCCATTGCCTTCAGCACATCATCATATCTTCAAGCGCGTCAGATTGTTTTTAGAGAGGAAATTGCTCAGAGCTGGCAGCCGTATACTCTGTTCCGATTCTCCGGGCTGCATTCACTTACGGCCACTGCCAATTGACTGATTCGGGGAATGGCCGCGGTGAGTGACATGCTTAATGACTTTGTAGGGCCCGTGCCGCATATACAAATTGCTCCCCAGCCCCTATCTCACATATTCACATTCTCGACGGACGGAGAAACACCGGCCGTGATACTTCAAAACCCCATGGCTCATTACTCACAGATCACAGATTCCGTCTCAGATCTCGAGTTCCTTCATCATCAGCAAGTTGGGCTCTCACGTACTGATAGAAACCTGCAAAGTAACAAGGAAGTCTGTGATAAAAAAAAACGTACCGGAAGGACCGAAACCAAAATACCGGCCACATTCAGCCAATTTCCGAAGTCAGCGTCATTTGAACTGAAAAGGTTTTAACAAAGGGGATTAAGCTGACACGTCAGTGTGACCTATCAGGAGGTTCATAAAAGTAAACAAGCCGTACAAATGAAAGAAATCTAAGCTACTTCAGTTGCCATGTACGTTTGGTGGGGTGGGGGGGGGGGGGGGGGGGGGGGGGTGGGGGGGAGGGGTGGGGGGGGGGGGGGGGGGGGGGCGAGGACTCGTTTAGGAACTATTGTGGGTTTAGACCGTCTTGAGACAGCTTAGTTTTACCTTTCTGATGGTTTACCTGTGTAAACAGTGAAGAAAATTCTGGTCGTTGCGGTGGTAATCCTTTTTAGTACGAGAGGAACCGTAGGGTCAGACCTTTAGTACATGTGCCTGGTCGAGCGACCAATGGTGCGAAGCTACCATCTGAGAGATTAAGACTGAACGTCTCTAAGTCTGGAGCTCGCCCAGAAATGCGCGACAATAGAGTTTGGATTGCCACGTGATTGTCCAGATATAGTACTTTCGGTTAGGTTTATTTGGATTGGGTCAGCGTGCCTCACCGAACCAGGTCGGTCTGGTAATGTTATGCCAGAGCTGTGACCATAACCACATGCACCAGACCATAGTGGTATGAGCGTGGCGGCACTAAATCGTTTGTAGACTACTTAATGTTTTGTCGGGGAGACGAGAATATTTGAGCAGCTATCACACTGCGAGGTATTGAGTCTTATCCCTACCCGACATAATGATTTGAAGCGTTGGAGCCCCTGTCATACAGATACTACTATGTGTTCTTTTGGTAGAATGGGTGGGGCATATGGGGGGACAAATCAGAGCGCAATAATCAGGTAAATTAAGAAAGTTACGCGTTTAAGTTGGTGGGTGTTCGTTGACCTTGGGCCAAGTCATTGAGATACATGTTTAATAGCATCAGCAACCCCAACTGGATTAAGGACGGGGGAACAAAAAATGTGGAAATTTACACTACTTAACATTAGTAAGTAAGTGGTTATTCCCATGGTTAATTTAAAAAGTCGTTTTGCCCAATAAGTTGACTTCAATGGTTATCGTAGACGTTGGCCCTCAAGGGAATCCCTCTACAGTTCAATATTATCACGAATCCCTACTGGACCAACAGCGGGCCCGCAAAAAAATTGGAAGATTGTGGAAACTCACCCGCACTTAAAATGTGTAAATAATCGGTTATTGTACATTTTGGCCTTCTAAGCACCCCTCTATAGCTCCCTGCCGAGGATTCGAAAAAAGGGCAGTACAATACCCTGTAGTAGTGTGCACAAACAAGAAATTCCATTGCTTTTTTACATAGGATACTTTGAGGAGGCAGAAAAAATAGGAAAAAAAGAGGTAAAACCCACTGGAGCCTGAGACACTCTGTAAAGGTATGGACTGTTTCGGGCACCATAAGGACCATTATTTCACAGGCCACGGAGTAGACACCAGCTGCCTGAACGCTGACGTTTTCTTCCAGGCGCCAGGGCCGCCAGGCTGCGGGGACTGAAGATATTCCATGCTTAGTAGCGCCTAAAGGTGCACAAAAACACAGAGAAACACGTAGAATGATATATATGTTAGTAGCAGAAGAAAAGTAACACAACGCCTTCACATCTATTGCAGTACTCCTCCCAAAAGGGAAGGGTTACTTGTTAGCATAGCTGCTGGAGACACGGCGCGTCCACATGTGGCAGATAGCGGAACGACCTCCAGTGAAGGTTAGCTGAGAAATAAGCGGACTCTCGGGTCCGACGAATAAGCAGTCGCGGACCAGCAGCGGCAGTGCTACCAGGGCGCGGCGGACTGAGGTCTGGCAAGCCAAAAGCCTACAAAGTGTCGCAAAAGCCTGACGAACGTGAACCGCTATCATATAAGTTCACATGCCACCGCTGCCTTTTGCTTAGGCTACTGAGCCAAAGCGCTAGAGGAGACAACGTCGAACAAACAATCCGTGCGGCTGTTGGGGACCCGCCTGTACCCAACATTCACAAGATATCTCATGCGAAATACGTCCGATAACCATGTTATGATCCATGCTAAGGCGTCCGAAATCCAACCCTCGACCTCTCCGCTGGTGGTTTGCGGGCAAAGTGGGTATACTCACGGCAAACGGAGAGCAATGGCAGGTAAAATCGGGGGCGTCATCTGTAACAAAATTCTCAAGAAAATTCACGGACAATGAATATCACGGATCTCAATACTGCTAAGGCGTCTCCAGAGAGCGACGCGCTGCGTGGTCGTCTGGTGCCCGGAATGTCATATATGCGAACCAGTACTGTCATTTCGCGACAGAGCTTGAACATCGGTCACTGGAATGTGCAGACACTGCTTGATGCTGGAATATAAACATTACTAGCACGCGCGTTGTGGGACTATAAGATATACGTTGCCTGTCTATCTGAAGTTCGTCTCCCAGACTCTGGAACGAGACAAATCAAGGTCCCAAAAGAGGATACTGAGTACGTACTCCTCCACAGTGGACAACAAGCGAACACGGGTCTGCATGGGGTGGCAACAGCCATGACAAAACAGGTGCATAGAACTCTCTTAGCGTTTGAGCCTATCTCAGAGCGGATTGCCACAGCCCGCTTCAAAGGCACCATAGCAAATATGTTTGTGGTTGCCGTTTAAGCCCCAAAATTACAAGCGGACGAAGCAGTTAAGGCTGAGTTCTATGAACGCTTCCAAGCTACAGTGGCTAGGATAACCCCTAGAGAATTGCTCTTCGTCACCGGAGACTGGAATACCATGACTGGCCCGTGCGATGAAACCACAAGACACATCATCGGAAAAGACGAAATGGGCCAACGTTGCGACAACGGTTAGTAACATTTGCTGATTATAAATATCTCGTCATTACGAACGCTCGTTTTCAACACCATCATCGGCAGTTGCTAACGTGTTATTCAAACGATGGTCGAACGGCAAACCAGATAGACTATATCTTAGTACGCTCAAGGTGGGCCACCTCGGTATCCGACAGCCGATAGTTTCGAAGTGCAGAAGTTGGATTAGATCATGTACTTGTCCGTGCCCGCTTTAAGTTCTGCTTGTCTAATCGAGGTAAAAAACTGCCGCCAAAACGTGCAAACGCTATGGCACTATCAAACACAGAAACCAGTGTAGCGTTTAACGAAAGTCCCACTGCAGGGATCAGATGTTAATCCAATATTCACATCGAACCTCCAGATAACATTGATAATCAAACTTCGCCCGATACTCAATGGCCACACTTGAGAGACGTGCTACAAAGGACGATGAACTCCAGCTTGCCACAACAGGTAGTACCGAAGAAGGACTGGATCTCCACAACTACCCTCCATCTCTCGACACAAATTAGGATCGATCGGTTGTCAAACTCAGAGAAATACCGCTCAATGCGACGTCAAACTATGCGATCAGCAAGATGCGACAGTCAGAACCACTGGACCGAGTTAACTGACTAATGACAACAGTGTCAAACTCTGGTAACTTCCACCAGCTCTATTACATTTTACGTAAAGCAGTTGGCAAATAAAAACCACATTGCACTACCGTTCAGGATAACTGGGGTCAAGTGATAACTGATATGGCTAGCAAAATCGATCGATGGTGAGAGCACTTTAGCGAGCTGCTTAATCTGCCTATATGTTCATCTGCGAACCTACAGCTATCAACTGGAGTCCCATACGATTTTGAATGCGAGCCACCTACGAGATTTGAAGTGGAATCGGTATTGCAACGATTAAAAGTTCGGAAGGCAGCGGGTGAAGATGGTATCCCAGCAGAAGCCTACAAAACTAATTGTCCTGCTTTGACGGAATCACTACATCGACTTTACTCGACTATATGGACTACCGAAGTCATCCCGACGGACTGTTCATTGTCCATTATTTTACCGATACCGAAGCGCGGTGACAGGACATTATGCTCAAACTACCGCGGCATCAGCCTCGTGGATATAGCCGCCAAAGTGTTTGCGACCATCCTTCTCCGTAGATTTTCGACTGAGCGCAATCTTCGTACTCATCCTTACCAAGGAGGATTTCGTCCAGGTAGAGGATGTATTGACCAGATCTTCATTCTACGCCGCATACTAGAGCACGGACATCAAAACCAACAAATCACCACCGTCTGTTTTATCGACTTCAAAACCGCCTTTGATTCTATCGACGGAGAAGCTTTGTGGCAAGTTTTGCTTGCTGATGGTCTCCCACCAAAATTGCTCAATCTTATCAAAGCTTACTATCGCACAACATCAGCCCGAGTAAGAACCCTTGGTGAAGAGTCAACTTCTTTCCCTCTGACTTGTGGAGTTCGACAAGGGTGCCCTCTTTCTCCAGTTCTCTTCAACTTCTTGATCGACTGGGTAATGCATCAGTCAATTCTACCTGACAGTGGATGTGAAATCAGCTCTGAATTCAGAGTACCTGACCTGGAATATGCCGATGACATTGTACTCCGTAAAACTCCTCAATCACTACAGCCAACGCTAGACCGAATCACCGGCAACTGTTGGTCTGACAATTAATGTGCGCTCCTGACTACGTATCTGGGCGCAACACAACCACTGTTTATCAGCGGTGAACCCATTGAAGAAGTTAGCTGCTTCCGCTATTTGGGCTCGAATATGCTAGCCAATGTACAGGCCAAAGACAAAATCAAGAACCGAATCGCGCAGGCTAGAAATGCATTTAGGCTGCTAGCCAGACCACTCTGGTCTCGGTCAGACATCAGTTTACGTACTAAGCTGCTGATATACAAAGCATCAATCAGACCGGTGCTAGTATATGCCTGCAAAACATGGCCAGTGAGAAAGGCAGACATCCTATCGCTCGAAGTCTTTGACCGTTGGTGTGTTCGACGCCTTTTAAGAGTCTTCTGGCAGGATCGAATCTCCAATGTTGAGCTATACCGCAGATGTTTCAAACTACCAAGTCTAGCATCGTACATCCAGCATCGCCGATTGCAATAGTTTGGCCATGTCCTGCGCAAACCATCGACGGACCTCTTTATTCTACGCCGCATACTGGAACACTGACACCAAAATCAACAGGTCACCACTGCCTGTTCATTGACTTCAAGACCGTCTTTGATTCCATCTACATAGAAGCTTTATGGCAAATCTTGCTTGCTGACGGTCTCCCACTAAAGTTGCTCAACCTGATTAAAGCCTACTATAGTACAATATCAGCCCGAGTAACAGCTTACATACTAAGCTGTTGACATACAAAGCACCAATCAGACCTGTGTGTCGATTTGGTGTGAACGGACAAGGCCCTGTGAACTGAAGACGTGCGTGACCGATAGTTGATCGGCTTATACCACCTATAATTGCTCCCGTTTTTTTGCTGCTGTTATCTCTGATGATAAAGTCGCGTATGAGAAATTTTCCTGTGCTCGCCTAGCCTTCCAATTTAATCCATACAATCGAAACCACTCTAAGTAACTTGTTCATTAAAACACAACAAAACAAAAGACGAGGAGTTGGGGGAGGGGGAGCTAGGACGAAAAAGACGCCACACACTTACTAGCGACAATGGGAGAGAGTAGAGCAATCATATACTCCGCGGTGGGATGCCAGGCTCCGGCCGAACGATCGATTTCCTTGGCCAGCAAAAGTTCCTGTTCTGTGACTTGAGCAGTGGTGCGCAGACAGGCAACAAAATCAGCATCAGAGTAGGTTACTGCTGCTGCTGGTGAGGTGGCGGCGGCCTCCGCTTTCGCCAAAGCGCACTCGAACACCGACTGGAGGTGATTCCAAGCGGGCGGAGAGAAGAGACCGGAGACACCGAGGTCGGCAAAGCGCATCGAGCAGTCGCGTCGCAAAGCGCGGTTGGTGCAAACCGCCAACTGCTGGTGTTCGTGCAGGAGACTGCGGATGATCAGTTGGCAGCAAACCTTTTCTATCAGGTTTGACTTCCTAAAGGAGAAGACTTTTGGAAGGGTTGGGGTGATGGTTGGAGCAGGGCTGCCAAATTGTTGTAATTGGCCGCGAAGCAGAATGAAGGAGAGGTTAACCGGGCGATCTGAAAAGTGTAGTAAAAGAAATAATGCTTACTAAAACGAAGAAAGTAGGCAGTTAATAGAAGTAAACGAGGGCCTGTAATTGTTTGTAACCAGAGTATTAATGCAATTAATGTTGACCTCTTTCTGCTCCCAACCAACACCGATTAGACGTGTAAAAGAGTCTGCAGTACTTACGATGGAGCAGCATCAGAGGTGAGACGATATTGCAAAAACGTGCAAGTTGAAGTAGGGGTGGTGGATTGTCTAGGCAGGAGGTGAAGAATATTTCCAGGATGGGTAACAGACGTAGGAGAAGATGATCAAAGTAAACCGGCATCCGCGGCTGCCTGACCTCAGGTTCATCCATACCAGGCAACTGTACTGATTGCTCAGGAATTATGGAGTGGAGATAGTTGAGCAGATCCTGCCAACGACTGGAAGAGATCAAACTAGGACAGGGAAGTGAATGACGTTTGCCGGTCGGCACGTCGGCACTGTTCGAAGGTGAGGATCTGGCAGATCCCTGAAAAAGGCCAGGGCATGAAAACCCCACATTTGCAGCCAAAAAGAGTGTGGGTCTGGTGAGTCGTTATCACAAATCTAAAGGTCAAACAGAATTATGGTACCTCCTATTTTGTAACAAAATATCTCGTAGATTAACGTTCAAGGATCACCCATGGAACTCACCAATCCTGCTCATTGTCGAGCCCCAAAAGCAGCCACACAGCGGCTAGCAGTCTAGTCAAATACTGTTTTTGCCAGCAATGCTATCGGTAACATCTTTTTTGAAGTAACAGAGCCTACAAAGGCAATGCCCATTACCCTAAAATATACTGAATCATACTGAAATTAAACTAAGACAGTAAAATGGTCGATGAGCAGCAGGTTTGCCAATGCAGTTAAAGCCCTCACATAAAAACTAAAAAAGAGGCAGACAGGACAGCGAGGGAGGGAGACGTCCGCTGGACGGAACTTACAACTTCGTATACCTTCTTAATAGCCGCGCGCAGTTCTGAGCACTGCGAAAAGATGAAAAAGAATACACTGTGCACCGCTGCAATCTCCACGGGTGTCTGGCTGGAGCGCAGAAGCTGTAAATGGAGAGAAGAACAGTACGTACCCAAGGCAAGCAAAATCACGATTAAAATTGGAGTCGGCAATTGGACATATATTCGATTTCATGAATATACCTGATCCGCAGAAGGCCTTTTAGTACGGCAAACTGCATGCATAGTTCAGTTAATGGCAAAATTAGCTTATGTAGGCCCACCCATATACCCCATATTCCCAGCATTTTAACCTAGGAAAACGGTGGTTTTATTATTTTATGGGTGAGGAATTAGGACACGCAGTGGAATATACTTTAGTAAATGCTAAATGCATTTTTATTTTACTGCATTTAGAAGTGCTGTTGATTTATACCTGGAGATTTTTCCAATCTGTATTATCGTTTAACTTATTGCGGAAAAAACCCAGTTATCAAAATGCAGCTTTCTTGAATTTCCAGAAAAATTGAAATGGTGTTTAGGAGGTCGTCTACTTCAACTTACTTGAGTTAGATTAATATAGTCCGCGGCGCAAAGCGCCGCGCACACTTTTAATTTTCATGCGGAACAACTTACTCCCAGCGGCCGCGAAAAGCAACTTCGACTACATTTTTCACTTTAAACTTCTAAAAATTCCTTCTCTGCTTATACTATTTTCCCACCGCCCAAAAAATCTAGAACCACCATTTTTTCAGGACAAATTCTGGGACTAGGGGTATATGAGTGGGCCTACATAAGCTACTGTTACCCAGTAAATTTATGGCAGATGTAGAATTTGGCGAAATCAGAAGTGGCTAGATATCGAGGAGATTTTCTGCTTAGTATGAAAGGAGCAAACGTTCTATTTTTCGCATTATATTATAAGAGAGCAGCAAAGATATCTCTTCTAGAACTGGAAAATCTTATCATAAGATGATGGAAAAAAGGTGAAGAAAAGTTGGAGGAATTGCCCTGTTTTTCAGAAACAAGGAAAAATGTTGTAATTTGTATTTCTTGTGCAAGGAATTTCGAATAGCTTGCGGAGCACTCCTATGGACTCTTTGGTGTCTGCTGGCTATGGCAGAAGCGGTCGCCATCAGGCTACGCCAACCGGTCCTGTGTGCCCGAAAGAACTTCGTCCCAGCGCCAGAGTTACCATGGCCAAAAGCCGCTAATCCAACAGCCAGCAGTTTATCACCTCGCTCGAATACCGGTCCCTCGTAAGAGTGATCAGATTATTGAACTTTTGCCTGAAAACCGCAGTAGGTTTTCCACCAACTCGCATAGTTGATTTACTTAATTACCATATAAATGTAAAGGCCTGACGAGAATTTATAGACAACAAACCTATGTTCGCCAATTTATCTTCTGAAAGTTAAGTTCCTTTTAATATAATGAAAATGGTAAGGTTACGATTTCGGGAGCAACCTTTCTGCCATTTTTTGCATTAAGATATAGGAGAACACCAAAGATACTACGGAAAATTGCATGTTCAACACAGTTTATTTCTATGGCATAGGTAGAATAAGGTGAAATTGGAGGCTGCTGGATATGGAAGAAATTTCCTATTAAGTATGAAAAGAGCAAACGTTCTGTTTTTTGTACTATGCTATAGGAGAACACCAAATATATCTCTTCCGGAACCGGAAAATCTAATCATAAGTTGATGGGCATCATGTGAAGGTAAGTTTACGAAAATCGCCCTGTTTTACAGAAACAACGAAAACTGTCAGTCTTAAAAAGTATTGCCTGCCAATGTCTATCTTTTTTGGTTAAAGAAGCTAATAAAAAAAGATTTTGACTGTATTTTGTCTACATGGAAGAGTTGGGAGCTTAAAGAAAAATGCATATATTTTATCGCTTACATGGACATAGAAAGCAATTGAATTAAATTTAAAGCAAAGGACAAAATAGTGTTTGTATAACGTGGTTTCTGCAACTGCGTAATTAAGAAACGGAACGCATAGAATATAAACAGTTTTCGGAAAATGCATATATTCGGCCACAATTTTTTGAAGTTGCAATTGAAGAACGAGGCCTTAAGACAGTCAAATACTCCAATATAATGAAAAAAGTGAGCTTTCCTTATTTTCAGCCAAAATTATATCATATAGTTTCGTTTAAATAAAATAACCAGCCAAAATTGTTCATTTTAACTTTGTCAACACCTTGGTGATAATTGATATTCACAGATACTCGTCAACTAAATACCTATTCAAAGTGCTTGTTAAAGAGGTGAGCCATTATGAAATATTTTGATTGATCTTAAATGTCATATAGCAGATTTTTGTTGCGGACGTTCGTCTTGCTCGAGAAGGAATTTTGGTCTTTTGACTAGTTATGGTCCGCATGAACTAATATCTAAATAGTCAGGTTTTCGGCAAGTGATTTTAAGAAATATTTTATCCTGAAGGTTTTGACGTACACGTCGAATAGAATCTATATTTAAGGTAGAAAGGTTAAAAACGCTGAAAAATGTGAAACCTTCACCGCAACTTAAAGGATGATCTCATCCTGATTGAAATTTACAACCTGATTTGTCTATAAAGAGAATCGACGAAGGAAAAGTTCCTTTTAATATACAGAAAATGATATAGTTACAAGTTCAGTTAACAAATAAACTTACATTTATCGCTAAAATGTATGGTCATGTTTTAAATTTTCGGAAGTAGAGGCCTCCTTAAAGGGCTTCGTATAGCTTAACAAGTATTTTGTATTTTTCTATCTTTCTTCAAAATTTTGAATTCACTTAAGTTTTTTCATTATTATTTCAGTGTCTGTACATGCTTTAATGTCGACATGTGAGTGATTATCAATTTTTTTGCAGATTTCACAATTTTTCCAGCTGCAGTTTACTTTAGGGCTGACATGGGCTAAGACAGATAATGCACGAGGCAAAAGAAAAACAATCGCAGTATAGGAGTGCCATACCAGGGAGAGCAAAATACGATCAAGCGGAACGACACGATATTTGATGCAGAAGGTTAAGAGGCCTTGAAGTACCTAAAAATTGAGGAAAAGGAGGTTGACAGTCGTTGAAAAAGCAGAAGAAGCATAAGCAAGTCATCAGTTCAAGAGAGAGTGCTCCATTAAGAGTTCAATGCTTCTATTTGGGTAAAGGCTTAAGTTTGTTGCACTACAGCTCACGCTGCGTATAGTCTACCTACTTCGTAGCAGTAGGCATGCGTTGACGAATTATGCTCTATGCTTGAGTTTGGTTTTTCTCCAATCTAGTTTTCCGTTTAGTTTATTTTTATTTAGCTTAGCTTTAATTTGTTTCTGTTTCCTGTTTGGCGACATACGGTCACTGTTCGACACAGAAGCTATCTCTGTATAGACTCTCTATCAACTCTATATGATCGACGATTGTGTTCGGATGGGCACTATTTGGCCTCCTTGTTTCCTATTGGTTGCATTTCAAATTTTATTATCGCGCACTAGAATCCTATGTTTATGCTTGCAAGGAACATAAGCCTGTATATTTTGCACCGAAACACACAGTCAACGACCGATCTCATGAAAGCCTAAGATAGATTCTCAACTTCTGGGACGGATTAACCAGGTGGAATTGTATTGTGCAGCGTAAAACTAAAATATTTCAGTCAGGCCATGAGATCGGCCTTTTATTGATCCTGAGAAACCCATATTCTATAAAAGTGATTTTTTAAGTAGTATGCTTTTCTTCAATTGATTTTTCTTGCCCTTTTCAATTCGAACATGTGCTTGTTACCTGAAATGCTTGTAGGTTAGGCTGCTCATCACCCCAGGCTCCACTGAACATTGCGAAATGATATAAGACCATTAGGGTACTAATTTAAGGACATTAAGGATAGGATTTTTTTCTTTGGAAAGTATGCAACACAAATACAACGGCAGAGCTGGTTGAAACTCCATTCTAAAAGCCTTTTAACACCCCAATATACCGACTCGTAGAGAAGGACAGGTAAAGCCGACGTGATTTGTTATTAAACGGCCATAAAAAGCGAAAATTAATTGAAATTTTAAATAAAGCATAGTTGAATATATAAGGACTTGGAAAATCGATAGAAAAAAGTAATATTTCATAAGTATCCACCGATTGCCGATTGCAGTTTTTATGATTTTTATTCAAAAGCCGGCATCCTAACCTGCCTAGGATTATGTTTCAGGATAACAACTATTACAATCTCACGTAAAAAACGTCCTAGTCGAGCAGGCATTTGAGAACTTCGGTTAAACCTTCATGAGATCGATTACTGTATATAAGCAATCAGACAGTGAAAGATCCAACAGGCGTTACATCGATTTTCTACCGATTAATCATGTTTTCACGGGAAAATCGACGTATCAGTGGACACCTACTCCCTCCAAAAAATTGTACATTGCAAGTCCTCGGCCGGGTACTCCATTGGACAGCATCCGTTTTTGGAAGAAATATGAGGGGACCTTTTGTCGCTTTTTATAAGATAGAACGGACAAACTCGAACGTAGGATAGTTGCTGCGGGGTGAAATAAGGACTCCGTCCTACCAGAACAGACTGATTAAGCTTAATCTGTTTCCCAACCCTAGAGACAAATGAGATGAGACCTGCTATGTCTGCTTCAAAACCCCTGCATTGACAACTTATTAACCCAATAAGCTCACTCTCAACCAGCATAGCTACATTTAGTGAATGAACTGTACTTCTGCGGAACAAAGAGGCAGCGTGAATGTACTTTAACCATAGAAGACACTTCCACAGAACCTTGTTCCTTCTCATAACACACGTCTACTTAAGTGAGTAATCGGGTTTACTATGTAGACGGATAATGCGGTGTAGCTTACCTCCGATACAAGGTGTTTGAAAGGTCTTACTAAAGAAGGTTCCCTCTTTTTGTTTGCGAAATCCATCAACATTTTTAGTCTGCGGTTTTAGAATGCCTAGACTATAGTTTTTTTAACATTGCTGCCGCAGAAAAAGGAGACTGGATTGGGCATTCCTGACTTATTAGCCTTCATCAGTTAGTTACGCCCAATGACAGGCTCGTCAACCCCTAAAACTCGGACCCGCGAGCTGTTAGATCAAAGCCCCAGGGGTCACTGTCCCACTAGTTACGAACGGCTATGGTAGCGAAGGCGGGGCTCAGAATTGAGCCCCAAAGAATTACGGAATAAGGATTTCTCGTAACAGGATCGGTGAGGGCCCCAGTACCACTATAGCTCTTTGTTTACAAATACCTTCAAATTGTGAAAAATCACACTTGCGGAAGAATGACTTCGATATATTGCTGGAATATAACTCGGTACAATCAGCACACAGTGGCAAAATAGACGAATCAAATCACCCAGCACAAGAGACGAGCGATATAGGCATCGGAGTATTTTCACAAATGTGTGTGAGCACTCATCCAGCTGGTTGCTTAAGCAAGAAAACGGAACTCCCCGTTCATCAATTTCTGAACATCTACTACATACGGTCCATTCCGTGGACCCCAAAAACCTCTTTCCGAGTACTTTTTCGGGCACGAACAACTCGCACCTTACGCTACCTGGAGGCAGCCTACATATGGTGGTTTAAACCCGACCTATGTAAACAAATGGAGCATGTAGTGAACCTAACTCTGCCGTGGTAACACCGGCTCCCTGTTCGCTCATTCCCCTCCCCATCTTTTTGCCTCAGACGTTTTCCCAGTTTTTTCTGCCCACAGCGTTTAACTTTCTTACTTTATTGACTGCCTCTTGGCCATTTCCTGTGACCACTCTGTGTAAGATAGCTCCAAGGCCAGCTCGTGCTGTGTTAACGGTCCGAATGCCAGTTGCCATTACAACACCTGAACCCATAGACAAATCCTGTTGATCACAGTAGACAGCAAAGGGGTCGGTAAGGATTACTTATAAGGCCCACAAACCAGGACACAGGAACGCCCTATTCAAGATGGCCCCGGGGTAAGAGAGAGAGAGAGATTGCGGTTGATGCTGCGGGAAGTCGACTATCACTTAAAACCTAACTCGCGCTCAGGTCACTGCAACAACCTGTTTGGAGCATAACTCGGGCATAATCAAAATTGCTGACCGAAATTTCGCGTACAAAACCGGGAGTTATTCGTTGCTCACAAAGCAATCTGGGCACTCGACCGACAAAAAGTTTAATCGAGTGACTTTGAACAGCTATATCACTCGCGAGCCCCTGCCTGTATCTGACAGCCTGCGTCATCCGTACAGCGACCAAAACCAACCCAGCATAACCAGCATGTCCTTCCAATGACTTCCATGGTGGACAAGGAAGCTTGTAAATGCATAGTCCCATCAATTATGCTCATTGTAAATATAAGATGCATGCCAAACCACTCTGATATCGTCACGGTGTAGGAAATACTATGCTATTATGATAAGCTAATTCTAGAACAATTTTCCCCTTAGTTAGACAGGAGACGTTCTGTAACTTTCATACTATAGCTGGATATGGTATAAATTCTACAGTTAGCCTGAAGACGGTAAATGACACTACCTTGCGAGATAAAGGCATGGTAAACGTTAAGTTAATTATGCAGAAAGACGGTACCCTGGGGCTGTGCGTTGTCTATCGAAAGCTACATCCAGTGACTAAAAGAGAGGTATGTGGTGGACATAATCGAAATCTGTGGTCGAACTAACACACAGGAAGTGTAAATATTCCAACCCCTAATATAAAGTAAAGTCTTAATCACAAATTAGCCTAAAAGGTGAACACAAACTGTAGCCATAACCCTAACCAAATATTTCCTGGAATTTAGCGCAAAAACACCCGTATTTCAGCGGTTGCTGTTTTCATGTCCTCTCTACGGCTGGACCACGCATCTGCCACGACTTAATAGGTCAGACACGCACGAGGCGACTACAAGTACAGGAAACAGCTAGGAGAGGGCACGGGCGAGTAAACTTACTGCTGAGGGTGTATAGGGCGGAGCTGGCTTTGCCGTGCCGGCCTCCTCGCTCTGCACACAAACACGAATGATCTCCACGAGGAAGTCTGCGAGGACCATCACTTGTTGGCAAACTGTACTGACCGGGGAAGCGATGACAGCGCTGCAATGCAGACAAGAAACAAAAGGGATACAATAAATTGTACAAATTCATTTCAAGATTCGCAACTCAGCAACCACGAGGGGGCAGGGGTAGATGAGGATGAAGTCTGCCAATAGAGGCGGTGAAGCGAGTTTGTGGTAGCCGTACTTTTACTTATCCATAACTTTGTTATGATTTCATTCCTAGGAAGTTTCTGGGCCTGCACTTTATCTCTATTTGTTTAAGTTTGTGTAGTAACTGTTACGCACAAAACGTCAAGCAGTGTGAACTACGGTATCGATTATTGATATGCAGCCCAATACTGCCTTTGTTCTACTGTGGTCAGCGTAGGCAATTGATTTCTTTAGAGCGTGGCTATCTTTCTAGGCTTACCTTGGTGTGTGTATAGCGTGGGATCCCATTATCGACCGTTCATACTGCTAAATATTCCAGGAAACAGTAGCAAGGAGGGAGAAATTATGGCTTTATTGGCTATATCTGATACAATTACAATGATCGTGTCTCCATCTTCGTCGTGATGAAGCCTGTTGGTTCCTCCAAGGTTTAATCGACGCCAACGCCAGACGTGTATGTATATATGTACTTGATACGGCTGTGATCATGCCTGATGTAGCCGATCTCCATGAAATCACGGACGGTATCCCTTCACGCGTGACGATTGTCGGCAGCGGATCTGGAAATTCCTACCCACACTTTTCTACGGCAACGGGGACAGATAATCGAGGGTGCAGGACCACTTCCATGTCCTGACGAACGACGTCGACCCAAATATTGAGTTGCTCTCCTTTTAGAGGCCTCCAGGTAGGCTACGGCGTCAGACCAAGGGCAGTATAACACAGCTCGTCAGGCGAACGACGGAGAGCGTACCAAAACCACCTCAGTCGAATTACTTGGATGGCCTGGTACATGCTTGTGATACGACCACAGCGAGTGCGGACTGTTTAATTCGAGATTAGTTCGGTATACTTCACTCGACGGATGTTCCTTAGGCAGCGATGGTCAAATACATCCAGTCTTCCCTTATCTTCTAAGCACAAAGCCCAGCATTCACATACATAGATGACTAACCGGAGGGATTTTCGTGGCGATGTCGCAGTGGATCCATAGGCGCTATTGGAGGAGTGAGAAAAACCGGCGAGCAATATCGATTCGGAAGATCGTTTTGTCCTTACTCTGTCCATTTGATAGCAGTTTCATTTGGGGTATTTTAAATTGTCGACTTTTTCAAGTTGACGAAATTTAATTCCAGGAGGTGCTTTCGCCCTGTTTGTTGATGCAGCTCGAGGCATAATTATGTCTTTCCGGTATTCATGGACGAGCCAACTGAGAGCAATCGCATTCATCCATGACACTACAGACTGTAGATCACGAAAACTAGAGGCTAGCAGGGTGAGTTCATCGGCGAAGTCAATAGCAGTCAGACAGTGTCTGGATGCAAGCTTACTACTATCATCTTCATGTAGAGCTTTCCCGAGAATTTAGGCAATGGCGTAATTAAACAGAATAGGCAACAGGACGCAGTCTTGTCGAAAACCAGACCTCTAGATATGGCGCGATGACTAGATCAGAAAAATTATTTTTACAATGAAAAATAAACGTTGCAATTTGCGATAAGGACTACTACGTGCGAGCATACGCGACACGTAGGAGCTCAATGCCTAGCTGGACCCAGTTGTGACCCCGGCTGGGGAATATAACCTTTGGTGGTTGCAGTATCTTCTCAGAGAACGAAAAAGCGCAATCTAATCAAACACACAGAGAGATTAGTGTTGGTGGCGATTGGGGTTTTGATGGGGGCAGACCCCTAGAGCGCACTCAGCACGAGTAAATAGCGCAAGAAGAAAAGAAAAAAAGGTTGGCGTATAGAGACTCTCTTACTTTAAGATTCGTAGCGGAACGGGGTGGTTATCCGTCAGTGCCAGTAGAACAGTGCTAAAAGGAAAGGAAAATCAGTTTTATGACGAAAACGGATCCAGCCTATTAAATGTAGCAGCCTACCGACAATTAAAAATAACGCTATGTGGGCCCTTAGGAGTAGATAACCTGACATAGAAGGCCTCCCATGGAATCGGAAAAGTCCCACCCTAGGAGGATTGCGTAAGCATGAGCCTTCAACTAGGAGCACACTTCATGCAGCAAAAAGATGCCCTTAGAGTGCCCAATTAGTCAGCTGCGGATAGCAGCGTATAAATCTCCATTTGTACACCATGATACACCATGAATCCAGTGCTATATGACCTACCCGCGAAAAAACGCACTGGATATAATGTACCGTCAAGTCAGATTGCTATACCTCCATGGATGTCATACAAAACACAATGGTAAAAAAAATTTGACCTCCCAAACTCAACAGGGCATTGGGAAAAGAAACATCCCTATCCCCAAGTACTAGAGGCACTCATGCATTTAATTCTAGGAATGGCAAATAGACCCATGCCCTGGAATTTAGCATAAAGTCGTCCGTATTGCGAACAGTGCCTGTTCTGGGCCGGGACGGAAGACAATAATCAAGCGCTAACGAAAATAAAATTATTCTAAGAGGTTAGTGCTCTAGGGTCTACTGTGAATTATAATGTCCTACCAACGCTTATTTTCTCTTATTGGACTCGATAAATCTTGCGAAATTCAAGCATTTGCTGTGAATAAAATTAGGCATTCCCGAAATCCCTCTTGCAAAATGATAATCGCGACTGGTGAGTAGTCAGACTGCCAGTCTGCTTGTCTCACAATCAGGCTAGCAGACAGACTAGGTTAGCTTGAGGTTCCTATCGGCCTGCGGGCAACCGACTAGCCGACACCAGCTCACACAATCAGACCCCAGGAGTGTAAGAAGGAAGGGGGTCCACGGCAAGCAAAAAAAATGGCTGTCAAACGTGAACTGACAAGGTATATAGCGCCCTTCCTCCTGTCTACACGCAATCACCGCCAACATTGACCGTCCGCTGATGGAACTGACTCAACCGGCTGCAATAAACAGGCAGCTGAGGATAAAGAGAGGAAGAATAGACTTACCACAGAAAATGAGGACTCTCCTTGTTGACAAGCGACCACATAAATTCACCTGCAGGAAGACAGAGAGATACAGACGGCTGATTGAGCAAAAGAAAGTAATATCTGAAAAGACGGGAAAACAAAGCCCAAACATCCTGCAGTGAGCGCTTTCAGACTCGCTGACCAACAGACTCTTCACTCTTCTAATTATGACCTTTTTACATTTGTGAGGCGTTTATTCATAATACATCATATCCGCTAATTTATGAACGCTGCTTATACCGTATAAAATATGTTTCACATCTATTTCAATATTTTATGACAAATATGTAACTTCTGCCTCAAACTGCAGGCGAAAACGTGCTTTTTCTTAAACACGATGTACACAGTGCGCTGTTTTTAAACCTTGAATTCGAGTGTCGCATTCACCAGGTTAGAAAATTATTCGGCAGTTGATCAACTTTTTTAAAAACCGAAAGCTACTATTTCTTTGAGAATAAAATTTAAAAAAGGCGTAATTTGCTATCAAACACGTACAAGAAATAATTTTTCAGAGCCTGCTTTCCATTCAATATATTTGAAATTAAAATGGCAGTCAAAATAAATGATACAAAGGTATACTACTCAAGTAGCCAGTTTTTACAATAGATACGTTTTGCTAGTGGTTAGAACGAAGCTCGTTAAAAAGCCCGCATCCTATCATGACTGAAACGACTTCAGAATAGACTACACGATAATCTGTATCACGACTCCAGTCAATATCGATTAGCGAAAAAGTATCAATCTTTCGCATATGTCGGCATGTTGCGTGATCTTCGGCAACTACTGTATCAGACACGACACCCCTCGACTAATGCCGCATTCAGAAGACTGTAACCTGCACCACAATCCCACTAGAGCAACTGCCACCACTGTTTCACGCTCTCCCTGACTGAACGCAGTTAACACTAATTCTGGCTGGCAACTGGGAGTTCTGCTGCCTTCTGCCTTCATCTTAATCCTTAGATTCGACCTGAGTATTATAGCGCTCCATGGGCACCCAAGGCTTATACGTCACAGAACTAGTAAGCAGAACATTTGCCAGGAAAGGAACTGGCACTGGTTGAGCCTTGGCTCTAAGTGAGCTTTCTGATATGTTCCTGGTTGCGCATAAAACCGAAGCCTGACTCAGAAAAATCCGAGCAATAAGCACCTCCTTGTGTTCAACCCTGCTTTCACAGTCCTATCTGAGTTCATCCACGAGACGCTTGTCTTCTCGCTGAGAAGTGGCTAGAACTATCGTTTACAAGGACGAAATTCCCTGTATCCCGGTGTTAAAAATGCGTAATGAACATAATAGTAGACAGAGTATCGCATGACCAAAAACAGCGCGATACCCAGCAAGAACGTAATAAGATCACTAACATGTCAATAAAGTACTCCAAATAAGTTAGTATCTGTGTATGTTTATTCTTTTCGGATAAGCGACGGCCGCTCGTTTCTCACCTGCAACGAGGCAAACGTTTTTTTT
>JAYGXS010000005.1:30483097-30499231 GCA_036362985.1 Ligula intestinalis
TAAGACCAGGCAGTATGGCAAGGTCCGAGACTTGATGATTTGGGTTGAGGACAGGTGAGCTGCAGGCATGGAAACTGGTGCAGGCACGGGACAGCTGGGACACGCAAAGGTGGGCTTTCGCGAGGCCACTGCAGCGGAGATGGCACCAACCATTGCAGGAGCCGCAATGTACAGACCAGTCGCAGCGGCCCATGCGGACTTGGCAGAACGAGCAGTACCAGAGAGGTCCGGGGTTGGCCTCAATTACGGCGAGGAGGAGTCGGAGCCGCGTAGCCGGGAGGGGCTGTTCCGTCATTAAAAACACGGATTGGGCGGAGGGGAGAGTTGATCCAACGTAGAGAGATGGGTGTAGCAGACCTTGGCCGCCGGGAGAGTGGGTGGGAACGCGATTCGTAGACGCGTCTGCTGTGGTTCGCCAGCAGCCAAAGTAAACACCGATGGTGTGTGTGTCGTAGCCCTTGTTGGATGAAGAGTCCCCACCCGAGTCCAAACTGATTGTAAGACGGCGAAAAGCCAAGACCTCGATCGGTTTGTGCCAAGGGTCCGCAGGAATGAGTTAGGTGCCTGGCCAAAACTGCAGACGAAAAAATGCTGACAGTCATGCGGAGAAAGGCCGCAGTCGGGACAGCTGTCAGGTGTGGAAGGGTCTAACCGGTGTTGATACTGGCGAAGGACCACTGAGTAGCCACTGCGCAGCTGACAGTCAGGGACATTGGTGTGGTATGTTAACAGGGTTACTTGAATTTATTTGCCCTAGTCTGTTTCCTCATCCGCAAAAGCTGCCCCACTGCGACGGATAAAAATGGGATGCGTGCATCGCTTGATAACAAATTGCGTCACTAGAAATGCACTACTCAATCAATAAGGAGACATTTTCTCTTAAATTCAAACTTAGACAGAAGGGTCTACTTCACAGCCATAATTCAGATAGTCTGTGGGTTTCACCGCAAGCATAAGGGTTAACTGGCGGGCAATTTATATTTGAGATCCACTACTATCTCCGTCCGGCAATCTCTCTAGGAGACGTCACCAAGTTCCCCGTAGAAAGAACTGCAGGCCAGACATTGTTGTGTGCATATTAGCTCGGGTTTCGTTCTGCCCAATGAAGCATGTAAGCTCTCCGGTGGACGAAGAAGTAGGAGCAAGGGACTGCATGGCATCGAAACCTAATAACTTTAGAGGGGGAGGTTACACTTTATTCGAAAACGCGTGGTAGGAAACCATTCTTCGAAGGGTATATTTACTCCGAACGCTGACCTAATATGGACGGTCTGGCCACGAAACATAGTCAGTGACCGGCTTTATGAAATGTCGACTGAAATTCGTTTTCGATCCAAAAAGATCACCCAGAAATCAAGAGTTGCGATATTAACTAACGGTCAACAAAATCACACGCTACTGCGGTTGCCGGCTTTGAATGTACCTGTTTTCTAGAACATGCAAAGGCCCCACCTGGTAAAAACGACTACTTAAATCGTATGTATTTTTGTTGACTTTCAGCGCCCTTTAAAATTCAACGAGACAGTAGACTAAAGGGCGAAGGCTCGTGGAAAAGGAGATTTACTCGTGCAAATTTTCCAGATGGTAGCACCACCAGCCCGTCATCAGATTCCCTATCTCATGAAACGTCAAATAAAACGCTGAAATGCGTTTTCACAAACGTAACTAGTAAAAGCAAAATGCAGTGATCGAACTTTGAGTGCAAGCCCAACCTTTCGCCTGTTACCGCTGCACGCACCACTGTCTGCCTACCCCGATCCGGTCTGGCCAATCATCCCCCTGTGGCCGCGCCGCAGATGCTGTGATGACTTCCGCGCTATCACACTTCGGACACCGGACCTCTCGCGAGTGGTTGTGCCCTCGTCCGACTGTCAACTTCCTCCAGCCTATTCTACACTACCCCTGCATAGAATGCACTATTTTTTTTCCACCAGGCATCCCACTTCTTCTCTCCGCACCCGAAGATCGCAGCGGCAAGGGTCTTCCGTATTACCTTAAGCCACTGCAATAAAAGTACAGCTGCAAGAGCACCTCATAGGAGAACACTGTGGGCGCACATTGCAGCCTACCGGGTCACAGAAAAAACGGCTAAGTTGGAGGATATCTTAAAGGACTTCTGTGTAGGCTAGGGTGCGTGCATAAGTGCATATCTGCGAATGATCTGCCCTGCTGCTGCTGCTGGGGAAGATGGAGGGAGGGCGGGCGGCTGCGTGGTGCACTTACAAGCATTCAGTGTGACAAGTAGTTTGGACCAGGTGAGTGGGCCTATGTCAGGAGGAGGGGCACTGGCGGAGGGGTTGGTGAGGTAGGAGAAGTACTTGGACAACTGGGACTCCAGTGGACTGAGGGCCGGCGGCATAGAACGCGGCAGGTGAGACCTGTGCAGACGACTGTTCTGCATCACCTGCAGCCACTGACAGGCCGGTGCCGCGCGCAGATGGGCCGTGTGCCGACGGCGGGCACGGCGTTGGCGGCGACGACGACACCGTCTCGGGGGTTGAGACTGCGCAAGTGCATCTACGACACAGAGAGATAAATTTTAAGCAAGATCAGAAGTTGTCACAAGACGACTGCTCTGCCACCAGCGGAAACCAAAAACAATACTTCTCCTTACAAGAAAGAAAGTGGCGTTTAATAATCGCACCTGGTCGCAGGTTGAACCACATGAGGACCTACCCTACCTGGCAGTTCCGAACTATAGCTCTCGTGAGCGGCCGTAGAGCAACCATTAAATGCGGAGAAGTATAAGTAAAGAAGACATGAGGAAACTGGAATGTCTGCTTCAGGTTTAGTTCAGCATATTTAGGGTATTAGGCAATGCCCTTGAAGACCCTACTGAAAACTGTATGCAAATATTCTACATAAATACATAAAATAATTGTTACTATAAAATAGTGAGTAGCGTATACATATGTTCATATTTCAACCGCGAAAGTTACGCATGGTCATCTTCAAGATCGTACATAAAATTGTCTAATAGCATGTGTGTGTACTTGCTTACCATCGCCGGTTGCTGACATCTCAAACCCCGGCTTAAGTATATGTAGGGTCCTATTCGGATGCAGTCGTCTAATGAGAGAAAAACCTGGTTCAGTTAGACAGGGCCAGGCGGGTGATAAATAAAACTCTTCTCGGAAGCTAAAGGGAAGAAGTTAGAATGCCGTTGTGGTTAACTTACGTAAGCAAGGTCTTTTTCCAAACGATTTCCTGCTTACCCTATCGAAAATTGGCGGAGGTACGGTGACATACACGTGAATTGGTTTTTAGTAATATTAGACTTTTTGTGCATCTACCGCACTAATCTCTCTCATTTTTTTCTTATCCTAACCTTAATACTGTAAACCTGACCTTAAAACGCTCTACAAAAAAGTAAAAAACACTAAAACTTACCTTAACCGCTATTTAAAATAAGAACTAGTTAGGTTAGGAGCCTAGCCTAACCGAATGCCAACATAACCTTGCAGGCTGTCCAGAGGCATTGTACCTGTGGACGACTGTCGCAAGGTCTTGTGTCTTCGTTGTGACTGTCCCGCGGCAATGACCTTAATCCGCTGGACCGCATACGCACGTGTCCAACTAGTCGCAGTTCCTCAAGGGCCACTTGAGTGCGCCAAATGGCAGGGGACCTTTTTCCAAAGCGTTTAATCATACCACAAGCGAACGCGCTTGACAATCACTTATAAACAACTGTCACATCTCAGTGAATTGCAACACAGACTGGACACAACCAGGCCAACTTAGGCAGGGGCTTCACCTCGCGGTGGGACACTCAGCCCTCGAAAACGCCAGCGGAAAAACTGCCACCCAAGACAGCAACTCCGAGTTTTGTACACAATAGACTTTCGTATAAACCGAAAGGCAGGCATCCTATGAAATGAATTTTCATGGAAGGGCATCCTTTGGGAAATAAGTAAGTTTATTGAGTAAATTTTCGACAATCGATCCCCAGTTCGTCGTCAGACTTGAGAGAAATTTGCAAACAACAGTTAGCATTTCAAAGTGCTCATACATTTCTATAGTCAGTCTGGTGTGGGTGTTAATTGGGGGTTACAATTTGCGTCTCATCGTGATGGACATGATTATCAGTCGCAATGCCGTAATGACTAATGGGCAACTGTAATTTGAGTTAGTCCGGGGTCAGTCTACGGTATCCGGTGTGGACGCTAATTGCGGTTCATGTTCGTCCATTATTGTCGGGCACAGTCTTTTCCACCTTTCTTTGAGGGGCAAACTCCAACGATGCGTGTTTTGTACCATGCAAAAGTATGTCCTGTGTCAAGGCAATGCATAGCTACTTCGGAAAAACGGTTATGGCTCTTCGCTGCCGATTGGTGTTCGTGGATGCATGTAGAGACTGATTTTCTTGTTTGGCCACAATATACCTTATCACAAGCTTCACATGGGATTTTGTAGATGGCTTCTTTCTTATCGAGGTAGCCAACCCTATCCTCAGTGTGTACTAACTGAGTGCGTAAAGTAGCCATCGGTTTGTGCGCCACTTTTATTTCGTGTTTCCGCAAGTGTCTTTGAACGAGTTCAGACACGTGCCTTATGTAAGGAAGGACTCGCCATGTGCTCTTTTTGGGCGCCTGAGTGGAACTATCGGGTTCCTTTTTCTTGGATTGTTGTTGTCTCATGTCTCGCCAAACAGAAAGATACTTCTCTACACGTATCCACGAGCACCAATTGGCAGTGAAGAGACGCGACCATTTGTCCGAAGTGGCTGTGCATTGTCTTTACACAGGACATACCTTTGCATGGGACAAAACACGCATCGTCGGATTTTGCCCCTCAAAAGAAGGCCGATAATTTCTTGAGGCCATGCACTCCGATGACTCATGCATCAACCGGCAGGTTGAGTTAGCCGGAGTGTACAAACACCTCAAAGAAAGGTGGAAAAGACTGAAGCCGACAAACATGGACCAACATGAACCGCAATTAGCGTCCACACCGGATAACGTGGACTGACCCCAGACTAACTCAAATTACAGTTGCCCATTAGTCATTACGGCATTGCGACTGATAATCATGTCCATCACGATAAGACGAAAATTGTAACCCCCAATTAACACCCACACCAGACTGACTATAGAAATGTATGAGCACTTTGAAATGCTAACTGTTGTTTGCAAATTTCTCTCAAGTCTGACGACGAACTGGGGATCGATTGTCGAAAATTTACTCAATAAACTTACTTATTTCCCAAAGGATGCCTTTCCATGACAATAAAGACTTACTCCGGTGGCTTCCAAAATTATGCCCTGCTTATTGTGTTCATCAATGGGGATTCCAAAGGGCGTAATTAGACGATGGCACTGCAGATTTCAGCGTTACAACAATAATACCGTCGCCAACTCGGCCTGGAAAGGAAGGACACACACACACACAGAAGGAGGTAAGCGAACCTTCACACTCCTCCTCCTCCTCTTCCTCAAGTTCTCCGGCTAACTGGGCGTTGAAAAAGGCGAATTCGTCGTCTGATTCCTCACTCTCCTCCGAGGAGAATGCCTCATCCGGCCAGCTGATTTCATTATTGTCGGCTTCCTCGTCCGATCCCTCCTCCTCTTCTATACCCTTGACGCCCCCGTTGTTTCCGTCGCCATCGCCGGCGGAGGATGGAGAGTCGGCCAGACGCGGCCTCTTGGCGCGGGACGACTCATCAGCACAGGAATCAGCTAGCTGGAGATCCTCTGCCTCTGGATAGAGGATGTCAAACAGACGCAGGCAAGGCACAAAGTCGGTCAACTAAAGAAGAAAAGCAAAGACCGAAAGGGTGTCGTGGGCAGACGGGCAAACACTATATATGCACAAACACACACACAAACGACGACAGTTCCCCCGTCGATTTCGACGATGGGCACCGCGTGCTCCAACAAGCCGCAGCAAACATTAAAGCAAGCCGAAACAGACACCCAGGCAGGCTGGGCAAGCTGCACAGCGGCAACAGTAAGCAAAAGCAACGCAACGAACTACCGCGAATGAAACAAGAGAAAAACAGACTCGCGGAGAATCTGCCAAATCGCTCGTCACTCCCACTTCCGTTTCCGGTGTAAAGACAAAGTAAATAAGACCGGGGATGAGGGAGCGTGTAGATGGATGGCGCGATAGTCACTCAACACGCGCAAACTTGGCTCAGCCAACTTGCTAGGTAGGTTCCCGCATGTGTGGGAGCGCCATAAAGGCCACATTAAGAAGGAGCCATTGCAGCCTGACTCTCAGTCCTCCATCTCGCATACGCACACACAAACGCAGATGTACAGGAGGAGCAGCAACGTAGGTGGCCCGAGTTTTCCCGTCAGCTGGCAAACCCTCGAAGCCACGGCTTTTAGCGCAACGTGATAGATTCAAGCAAATCTGATTGATTATAGCGTGCGGCTAAAATATTACAGTTTTTATAGTCTATAAACACACTTTTAACAGGCAAAACCCAATCTCTGGCCAGTATGTTAAGTGGCACATCGAAAAGAGTGTACAAGAAACTAACGGTTTACTATTTACCGTGCAATCTCTCCTCTCTATAAATCAAACAACGGGAAAAGCATTGCTGGCGGACCAGGCAGTTTATGTCTTTGATGAATTCGAAAGATGAACAAGCAGTGCGAATACGCATCAAAACAGACCTTTTTACTGCACCTCCCTTCCTCCAAGGCTTGTCGAATACCTAATATACATCAGTGGCTTATCATTTAGAGACAAGAAAATCTTTGGAGTGTCTCTTACATAATCTAATGAGGTTCTCTCTATCTTTGCAGGATGGTAAGGTTTGCTCTTACTGCTTCAACGTCCTTTGACCACGGCACAGTAAGTGTTGTTAGGTCCATGTTGTACTGTGCAAGACTACATTCGTCGCATACTATCTCGGGAGCGTCACCGTTTAGCAAGGTTTTTGCGCAAGTACAACAGTTTTAGACCAAAGCCTTGGATATTTTGACGGAGTTTTTGGAAGAAAAAGAAAGCTTGGCGGCTAGATGACCTTGTCTCACCTTATTTTTTTTAATGAAACCAGACGTGATGTTGAGCGCCAACCACATAACGTAATCGCGCGACTTCGGCCATCGACGATCGGCGAGCTAGATTAGAAGAAAGAATAGATTGCGTCAGGTCACTCAGTGCAAACAATAAATTTTATGAATATCATCACGCCATTAATCTAAGGACTGGACTCAATCCTTCTAAAAATAGTGCGAAAATGGAACCCTATTCATTTGATGTTAGTGGCCAAGTGTGTGTGTGTGTGAAGAAAATGAGGCGATGTTGCCTTGGAAATTTCAAAGTACTGTTCTCTCGAATAACCATTATAAAACTGCTAGGTGCTTATCATAGGAAAATATGCTGACGAAAAGAAGGGAGGCTTGCTAACAATATTCCTGCCAAGATTTGATGGCCTACTTTCTAGGTCAACCTGAATCTTAGACGTATGTGCTCGTTGGGCGTGAATCATAGCTACGCGTAATCAGTGATACACTCTCATCCCCGATTTCATCGACTTTAAGGATTGTCTGTTGGCCCATTTAGGTGTTAAGAGCCTATGTGAAACGCAAATTTGATGGTTCTGACCCAGTATGATATCTTGGCAGTGACTGCCGCCTGTGATCTGTCGAAGAAGACAACGATCAGGAAAAAACTAAGGTGAATCAAGAATCAATACGAGGATCGAACTCTTACGAATAACGAGTAAGTTAAAAAAACGCACACCATATAGGACCTCATTATCAGATGACCATTGCCAGCAAAGAAAATGGAGAATGCAAGGATTATTTGGGGCTGATTATTTGTCAACAGCCAGTGATACACCATCCGAGGCTCGCACTAGCGACATTTTGATCAGAATTTCTACGCTTTAAACACTCAAATCTCCCCTATCTTTGCTGGCAATGTTCGTCTGCCGATGGCGGAGCTCGATAGTGGGCCCCAGGACAGAGTGGGACAAGCGAGTTCTCTTAACGATAGGTGAATGTTCCTCAATGAAAGACTTTATTATCATCTATACGGTAAGCCTGTTATGCCGAAATGATGGACTTATAATAAACATTGGCGATGTTCGGAACTGAACCCTTCTGTAGTTTCAATGACTTTAGAACCAACTGAAATAGCTTGAGTAAACTATGGGTGCTTACACTAAAAAGACCCAGAAAACTTGCTAGTTGTGTAAGCGATAAAGTGGAACCGCATTTAACTAGTTTAGTCCATTCCAGCACCAAACTCGTCATATGAAACGATCGCCTTGCTAAATCTAACCAACAAACTGCACCAGTTCACTGATAAGCTGCAGGCGACAGAGGATCCACGCTCAGGGAGCAATACTCAACGGCGGGCCCAGGCATACACACACACACACACACACACTTATAATTTGTTAACTCAGCAGAAGCCCGTCAATTTTCACAACGTTCGTGTGAGTGGCTCGCTCGTTGCCTGAAATGCTCGTATATGGAGCTGCCCATCACCCAAGGCTCCACCGTAAATATACAGGCAAGAAAAGTCGCAATAATAAAAATTCAGATATTTCTAAATGCTATATTATATGGGCAAGCACAGTGTGGTTAAAAGTCCATTTTTTTATTACCAAGATATATATTAATCTACCGAACAACAACTGGAGGGAGAAGGATGCAGACTCGAGTCTGAGCGTTCAGTGGATGGTGGCGTCCGCGAAACTTTATGGCCAACAACTGCAACGATTCCCCTTTTTAAAGCTGAAGGCATTTCCGTCTCACCTTGACCAAAAGCACGGGCCTATGTAATCACGTGATGACTTGGCTTGACACGAACCTGACAATAAGAATATCGTTTTGTAACTACGTTAATAGCGTAGGGGTAACCTTACAGTCTAAGAGCACGAATTAATCCTGGATTCTGCTGTAAGGAAACACGTTACTTCTCATCGTTTTTAAGGTCTCAGTCAAAATTCAACGACTTTCTCTTACCTTTGAATTGAGGTCAATGAGCACTTGACTCAGATGTATGTTGCAATCGCTGACAAACTGGACAACAACGTCGGTGAGATGTTCAAATGTGGATAAGACCCAATCCAGTCTCTCCTGCTTCTCTGTGATCTCCATCAGTTCCACAATCAAGGTGGGCAGAGCGGCCTCCAATCCACGTGAGATCATCCGTTGCTGTGGCTAGGAGGGGTAAGGTAAGAAAGATAGTTCGCTGTAACAAGGAAAGACAACAGGTCCATGTGGACCATGTCAACGAGAGACAGGTATTTTATTAAATTTTAATGGAACAAATCGGGAAGGTAAAAAAAGATAGACACATTCTATCGTAACCTAGGAAGTACCCAAAAAGGCAATTGCAGGTGTCTTGTTGTAGAGAGACTCCTAATTGTGGCAAAAATAGAGGAATAATGACGCACACCACCGAGCTGGCCCATTTACGATTCTGCGATCGCCGGCCAAACCCTCAGTTCAAGAGAAGGCACCTCTCGAGATAAGTGGCTGTCAACTTGAAGAAGTAGGCAGTTTTAAATACCTCAAAGCGAGGTTGCTGGCGGATGGACACAGTAAGGATGGCATTGTCTCCCGAATTGACGCAGTTCGATGATTTTCATCCAACCTTTGAAAGTGCTTATGGACCCGACACGATATTTCTATGTCCACAAAGGCCTGCGTGTACCGTGCATCTCTACGGTCTGTTATTCTATACGGATGCGAAGGCTGGGCTATGCGCGTGGAAGATGAGCGGAAACTGGAAGCCTTTGAACACCACTGCTTGAGGACCATCCCCGGGTGAAGTACATCGACTTTGTTTCGAATGAGAAAGTCCGCACGCGCTGCGACAACATCGCAAGGATATCCCAGGCAATCCAAGAAAGCCCGATGGGGTGGTTCGGACACGTTCTAGGCCGTCAACCTCACGCGCTTAGTGTTACTGCCCTCGACCCGAAACAGTTACCTAATTGGAAACTTTGAAGGGGGCTAGCTGAAAAACCGGCTCTACTCAGTCCGCCAGGACATGGAAGTGGTTCTTGGACCCTCGGTATTCGGTCTCCGGCGCTGGTGGAATGGCTCAAACTGTCCAGGTCTGCGGCCACAGATCTTCGCGTGCGGAGAAGCACCGTACGCGACATCATTAGAGCTGGCTAGATCAGTCATGATCGCAGCCGCAACAAGTGCAAGTAAAGTACTCAGCTGTCAGTGTACAAGTAGCACCGCATTACTGATGAGTAAAATATATCGATTCCCGCATGTCCTCCATAGCACTCAGATTTGATAGTCATCCAGCACAAGATCGGTTTCAGCATAGACAGATATTTCGGTAAACAGAAAGTATGAGATAGATCGGCACAGTGTACCTGCGATCCACTAAATCATGTAAAGACGCTAGGCTCCTCGGCTTTAGATAGACCGAAGAGACCAAGATTCGAGGAGGAGAAGAAGAAGAAGAAGAAGAAAAAGGCGATGACGACGACGACGACGACTCAATAGCTGGGACAACGCTTTTATTCGCCTGACGTTTCAAGATCTATCGCGGATTTATCATCACCACAGACATAAGCAGGAAGCAGTAACAGATTCATTATAGTGAAGCAAAAAATGGCCTGAATGAGATCGTGCAAAAGCAGACCTAAGTCGAGAGACCTCAGGAGGGTCGAGAGTTGGCAGAACATGGCACGTGGGAGTCATGAGAATAGGCTTATCTTCTTTTTGGCACGCAGAGCACAAGAGAGATAATTCAAGTAGAGTCAGACCAAGAAGGTACCTGCGAGGCTTATTGTGTGCACCACCAGAGCAGCGTGGTCGCAGTAATGGTGACTTGCGTGTAAATAGTAACAGAAATCTTGCACAGCTCTTATTGCACTCTCTCTATTTCCTGCCACACCTAACTGAGCTCGGTGTTATGACGGGGTCACGAAACCCGGCGGCGGAGTCGAGTGCGGTGGCTGCTGAAGAAGAAGAAGTTAAACAGACCGCCTACGCGCATCACACGGGGCTGGCCCAAGCAAAATGAAAAAACTAAAGTGTATTGATACGGGGGAGTAACAACTGTAAAACAGGAATTGTTGCAACTACACAAAACATGGGATTGAAGAGCAGACACGTACAGTGCTGGCCGTAATGCTTTCCAGTATCCCTATGACTACCGATCGGCAGCGTAGTTGCCCAAGCACACTGCATAACAGCGGAAGCTGTCTCGTATTCATGTTGGCAGGATAGAGCTTTGCGTTCTTCAGAGACACGAAGGCAAGAGTGTCAATGTTTAGCTGAAATCCAGGAGATGTTGCCAAGGTGATGCCAGCAATCGGAACCATCGACTGTTTGACTGTATAGGGAGAAAAACGGCGTGAGGGAGAAGATTCATAAAATGTGGAGGTAAATGCATCTAGAGATTGGTGGGGAGAGGGGCAAAAGACTTGGAGCAACAAACGAACATGAGTCGCATGTCAACAGCAACAATTATGGTCAGATTTCAGATAAATTTTAAAACACAATCATATAGCGCAGCTGCTAAAACCATAAAATAGGTGGGTTTGGTAAGCGAAAGGTGCGATACAGTTACCAATTTAAATGAAACAGGCAGAACTTAAATTTGAACTTTTTTTATCAAACATTCGAAACATCAGGTAGGTTCTATATGTGTGCAGAAGTGAACAGTTGCACAGGGATAGCATCCCAATTCGTCACGCATGAGTGTTCGAGCAACTACAAAACCGATGGACCGTGGTGACTTGCAAAGGTCCCTAAAAACGACATGCTCGTACATGTCAGGAGTTCAGTACTGAGTTAAATGGATAATTAGCAGAATATACAGCAGACGTAAATGGGTCTACGAAAGGTGTTCAAGTATGTGAGCATTTTACTTAATATCAGGGACAAAGTATTTATAAACATATTTTTTATTGTGCTCCGCTTAACGGGCTCCTATGCATTTTGTGACCTGAAAAATAAATTCATTCCAACCTCTTGTAAAAGGGGGTTTCGTCACTTAGGCTGCTTCCGTCATGCGGACTTATCTGAAGTATTTTCTCTGAGGATGCTGTCAGCACTGTCGGGTATTTTCGAAAACTATGGCATATTCTAGGAGGTTTAGAATTCTGATGTGACCACTCGAACCGCCCCAAATTTTCAACAGTATTCACCGGAAACAGGGGAATATTTATAAGCAATACATAAGCAAGTAATTCGGTTAAGAATTCTCGAGACCCTAACATGAGAACAACCTCAAAACATGTACACTGAAACTGTTGCAATGCCCTTCAAAAGCGATCATAATAAACTAACAAAATCAGTAAATATAGACCGAAGACGCCAAAATGATTTTCCGTGAAAATTAATTGTAGCTACCTATACAATTCATCTAGGATTTTCGCATTCACTCCGTGGAGATGAGGAGAGGGTATGTGGGCCCGAAAGTCAAATGGTGTTAAAACAGCAGGGGTGCAAAATGTTCCGGGATAACAGTACTATCTGGTGTTTGCAGAAGAGAAAAGTTCACCCTCTAATTACGTAATTTTAAGTGCGGTAGATTGGGAGAAAATTCTAATACGCGAAATAGTGGTGGGTACAACGTACTTGGAAGCGACAGATTAAGTATTCACATGTTAAGCATGTTTATGGAGGACAGAGAAACTTGGAAAGAGAAGCGACTCACCAGAACAGATTAAATACGTTACTGTGTTTTCGGAGACTGGTCAGATTACCATTATTATAGTGCTGCATATACCAAGACGAGCAGACGTCCCAAAGACTTGCCTTATGATCTTGGTATTTTGGCATAAATTGACAACTTCGACGTCAGATCCAAGCCTGTAGTCGGCAGTGCACATTGGAGACAGTGAGTACACTTTTAACGTTGTAGGGAAGATCCTAGGCCGAAGCAGTTCAAACACAGAGCTACTCAAACCAAGGACGTCGATTCAGATGCCGACTCCACCAACAGACATATTGACCTGACGTCGGTTCCCAAGCAGCACGCCTTCACGTTGGTGGAACCGACTGAACCCATCTCCGGATGGACCCATCTTCAGATGGACCCACCTCCGGACGGACCTATCACCATATGGACCTATCGCCGGATGGACTACAGCAAAGAGCTGCACTTCCCTTACCCCCCCCCATACCAAAATTTGCCAGTATGCATGTTTCTATCTCCCTATCGTTTTTTCGAGAATGGATCTTCCTCATCCGGCGAGGTTGATCCGAATCCTTCTTCTTATTGCCGGCGTCGAGCCCAATCCGGGACCTGCTCAAGGATCCATCAGATGGTTCTGTTCCACCTGCGCCAAGCAGATCTACCCAAACCAAGCCTGTGTCTTGTTTGGGCCTTGCAATAACTGGCAACACTTCCGCGCAAGAGGCACTAATTGCTCGGATCTCACTTCCATCCACCAATACAGCGGCTCATCATACAGGTGCATAACCTGTGGTCATCCACGAAATGGGCCGGCTCACACTCCTGGACCCTCACTGCCACCACCATCTATGCCGCGGTCCGCCACTACTCAGGCTGCCTCACAACAACCCTCAGTACCGTCGCCGCTTATGTCGCTGACCGTCCCAGAAGCCTTACCACTTTCTAACCTCAAAATACTACAGCTGAACTGTAATGGCCTTTCTGGTAAAACAGATGAGATCATTAAACTCCTCCATGATCATGACATCAAAATAGCTGCTCTCCAGGAGTCAAAGCTGTCAGCAAAGTCGAAGGTCCCACGTTTCCCGGGCTTCGCCATCATTCGAAGAGACAGAGCTCGTAATGCCGGTGGTGGACTGGTCACTTTGGTTCACCAAAGTAGCAAATACCAGGAGCTGACCTCTGCAGCAAAATCCGCGGACTCGCCGCTGGAAGAACTCAAGGTACAAGTTACTATTGGACCGTCCAGTCTGACTGTCCATAACGTATACATTCCTCCACAAAGCAGTTGTGATGCCAACTTCAGACCATCAATAGTCCACATGCTAACGGGTGATTCGAAACTCATCTTGGGCGACTTCAATGCCCACGATGACTTATGGTTCTCGAACCTTTCCTGTACTAGAGGTGCCTCACTAGCCGAGGAGATCAACAACACCAACTTTGGGGTCCTCAACACGGATGCAACGTCCACGAGACTCCCTCATTCAGGTACTTGCGCTAGCCCGGACATTTCCATTGTCAGTTGCGACCTATTACTATCTTCCTCATGGGACTTTCTATGCAAACTGAGCTCTGACCACCTCCCGATAGTTATCACAATCAGCACACATGCTTCCCCGATTCGTAACGCTCGCAAGTGCTTTATGAATCTACATAAAGCCAACTGGCCCGGTTTACTTAGTGAAACTGAGAATCTCTTTGAACAGGCCCCTTTCCCTCCAGATCTTCGCTAAGGTGTGTCGATTTTCAACCACATCATGCATACTGCCTCTAAGCACAACATTCCCGCGGGCAAGGTCTTTGATCCCATCCCAGGATACCCTACGGATGCGGCCACCTTATCAAGAGAGCGTGACGTCGCCCGAGCTCAAAACCCTCAGCACCCGTCGTTACCGGCCATGACCTTAGAGATCTCCCGACTGGTCAATGAACACAAGAGGACCATATGGCAAGAAAAGCTAGCCACTTTCTCCAGCCGCACCAACACCAGCAAGTTGTGGCAAACAATCAAATCCATCGGTAGAGGGGCACCTGCTCCTTCCAACCAGGTTATTAAATTCAATGGTATACCGAAGAAGACCGAGAGAGACATTGCCAACCAATTCAATGTGCAGTTCACTACGGTTGCGGTCCATAAATCCTCGAAGACTTCGAGGATCGTCAAACACAGGTCGCGCAAACCTTTATTAGTGCCGCTCCAGTTCTCAGCTCATGATACCACAACCGCGATTAAGCGTGCCAAGAACTCTAAGGCGTTTGGACCGGACGACATTACGATGGTACACCTAAAACACATAGGCCCCAGAGGTGTCGCATTCTTAACCATGTTGTTTAATCTGTCTCTAGCCACGTGCCATATACCAGCTATCTGGAAAATGGCTCATATCCTCCCCAGCCACAAAGCAGGTAAAGACTCCGCTGTCTCTGACAGTTACCGCCCGATCTCGCTTCTCAGCCCGGCCGTGAAAATACTTGAGCGTCTTATTCTCCCCTCGCTCAATAGACATACCAACCTCCAAGAGTACCAACACGGGTTCAGAGCTTTTCACTCTACGACGTCAGCCCTACAACGTGTCACGGACCGCATTGCATGTGGTTTCAACAAAACGAAACCTGCGGACAGAACAGTAATGGTCGCCCTCGACCTTACTAAAGCTTTTGACTCGGTTAACACTGACACCTTGATGACATCCCTCATGGATTCGTCTCTACCGAACGAGCTCTGCAGATGGCTGAACTGCTATCTCCGTGGCAGACAAACGCGAGTCGAATTCTCAGGCACGCTATCCAAAGCCCGCAACTCTAGGAAAGGAGTTCCTCAAGGTTCTGTCATTTCGCCATCGCTATTCAACATCTACAGGGCTGACCTCCCGAATCCCCCCCTGAAGTCGAAATGGTGTCTTACGCTGATGATATCACCCTGCTGTCCTCTCACCCAAACTTTCGCATGGCTGCCGACGCCTTAAATAACTACATCGCCAGTTTAGTCTGGCACCTAGACGATAAGCAACTGAAGCTATCCGCGAACAAGTACTCAGTAACTCTGTTTACTCCGGACCCCAAAGAATACAAGTCCCATCCTCCAATTAAGGTGGAGGGCGATGAAATTTCCTCATGTCAGTATCCTAAACTCCTGGGCCTCACTCTCGACCCGACGCTGGCTCTAGACCGCCATGCTGACATCCAAGCCAGCAAAGCCAAGCTCAACATCCTAAAAGCCTTGGCAGGCTCTTCATGGGGCCAGGACACTGAGACGTTAGTCACGACATACCGGGCAACAGGCAAGGCAACGACTGAGCATGCATCAGCCATCTTTGCCCCCTGTTAAGCGATAACAGCTGGGCGAAAGTCCAACGCGTTGAGAACGCTGCTCTCCGCATCACCACGGGCTGTGTTAACATGACCAATGTAGATCACCTGTATCACGAAACTCAAGTCCTGCCTCTGAAGGTTCACTCCATCGTGCAGGCAAAAATCTACATTGCGCAGTCTCATAACCCAGAACATCCGGGCAATCGCCTGTTAACGCCCCCCCCCCCCCCCCCCCCCCCC
>JAYGXS010000005.1:30499631-30519809 GCA_036362985.1 Ligula intestinalis
ATGCTGGTAATGCAATGATAGGAACAGATCCCGCCCTCTGAAGTTTGCAGCGAAAACAAATGATGCATATGATAGATTGCAAGAAACATGGGTCTCGGTAAATTGCGTCCATTTCATATATGAAAGGATATTTGTAGCAGCCATCAAAGGGGAAAGCGCTGTCAAAATCTACCGACATAAATCGAGTATGAAGTTAAACACGATTCAAAAAAACAAAACAAAGGTACTTACAATAGGAGTATATAAGCCTAGTTGCGGGCGCAAAACTATCCATAAACTTTTCGACATCATTTTGAATGCACTAAAATGTAAACTGATTCAAGATACTTCATACCGGAGGTGGCCTCGAGTTTCCCTCTCGAGGAAAAGCAGTTTTCAATTCATACATTACCAAGTAGGCCGGCAGGAGATTAATTTCTCGACAGAGCAAAATTTGGAAAAACTAACAACAACATATATGTGAAGCGATAGTTTACATCAATTGCAGGCCAGATGGTGCGGCTCACATACGAGCCGCAAACCGGTGGGGGAAACTGACCAGACTTTTCGATAAGTTTGTTAAACAGTTGACGATTGCCCTGCAAAGGTCACTCAAAAAATCAAAAACTTGCTTTATAATCGATGTAGAACGCTAGCTTGATAATGAATTTGTATGCACATTTGAAATATTCTGGATTATCAACTCTCAGCTTTTCCGAAAGCAAACGATTCGCTATGTCACTAAGCAAACGAGTGAAACACTGAAATAAACATACAGTGGATTGAAGTATTCCTTTTCTACACACCAGTCGATAGACAAAAGCATTTTGGAAATGACGCTCTCCCTGCGTATTGATGATAGACGATCAATAAAAATTTCAAGAACAGGGTTTTTCTAATTAAATAAAACAGTGAGCAAGCCTTACATAACCAGCGAAGTCAATCCAAAACCGCTGTAATCGATAAATATCCCAGTTTATAATAACATCGGGATTCTCCGTTGATAACATTCCAAATTGTCCTTGCAAAGCGTCCGAACACTACAAATATGCACAGAAACACGGGTCATACATAGAGCTCTGAGATACACGTATCTACTTCACCGTAAAGCTGCTCCATTTTTTCAACGATGTGCACCTCGTGCGACACTAACTTGGCAAACACGCCTCAGCGACGCGCAAAATATATTTCATATATTTCGAAATGCCGGGTAGCTTTGCTTTGGTCAAACGAACATTTATGTAATGCTACAAGTACTTGGTTCAAATACGTAAAAGGAACAAAATTTCGTATGTTCATATGATTGTGAGTCTAATGCTGCATTCCTTTGGGCTCTGCGTCTTGATGGCTTACTTTTATATTACACTCGACCCATGCACGTGTGCGCACGGTGAAAGTCCGTGCATTTTTCGTCCTTAAGATTTGTTTTTATTGTTCTAAGCGCTTACAAGATTATTTCCTCATTTAGTGCAAATATCGCATGGCATTTTCCTGTTTTTTTTCTACTTGTTTTGCTTTGTCGAGAGCTTTTTATTACATTTGCTATAATTCCCTAATTGTAACTAACATGGTTGCAGTGACATTTTATACGAAGCTGTTCCTGTGGTGTTCAATAAGTTCACCTTGTCTTTTGATCTGTCTGTAGAGATCATTGAAAGCAAAATCTTTATAAAATATCAGATTCCCCGTTTACTCTGGTTCTTACCCAATATGTCACTTTTCCTACGAAAATTCGTTAGGGCCAACAGACGAGACTATCGAAATTATGAATAGCTTACACCCATTAGGTCAGGGTGACCAAGTAGGTTTCATATAGGAATATAATTGTTTTCTTTGCCTTTCTTGGCGTCCCGTGATTGTTGTTCTAGTGACTCAGCATTCCTACTTTCCGATAACGTCGACGAAGCTTGTGAAAGATTCCACGCTATAATCCATAACCTATCTATTATTTTCACTTGAACGTGGGGCCAAAGCACGTGATGTTGCCAAATCGTGTATGCCAGCTATATTGACTTCAAAAGTGCTTCCGTCAGCGTCCCTAATCAAAGCGTTCTCGGTAAACAGCTCTACACATGAGTGCGCAGAACCCTCTTCATATATGTTTCATGTTTCATCAGTAAAGGGTAGGGAACGGATCCGTGGGCACCCCTTCGTTGCAGTCACCGGACATGTGTGAGTTTTCAGGTTAGACCAATCCCCCCGCCAAAGCAAGGGCACTCCTGTGAACGGTACAGATCATGTTTCATCGTATTTCTTCTTGAATGCGGCAATTGTGTCGGCATTAACAACGTCGGAAGGGAGATTGTTCCATGCATTAACAGCGCGCATTGAGAGTCGGTAGACGTGCGGGAGGCCATCTGTCCGTTGTACCACCAGTTTGAAGCAGTGTCCTCGCGTGGGCATGTCAACGGCTAGTTTGAAGTATTCTGCGACCTCCGGTATGTCGCCGCAGACAATCACTTTGTACATCATGATTTGGTCGCCTCTAGAGCGTCGAAATTCGAGGGTAAACAGGTCCAGTGCTTTACAGCGCTCCGGATAGGTCAGCCTTCTCACTTCGGGCACTATTCTTGACCCCAGTCGTTGAACACATTCGATGTCAGTCATTTCGCTCTTCGTATACGGAAACCAAGTGGACGATCCATACTCCATGATCGGTCCAATAAACGTGACCATGAGCTTACGGAATATTTGCATGGACCAGGACGTGAATGCTCTTTTGAACATCCAAAGTAGCGCTAGCCCCTTGCGTCTCAAAAAAGTTGATTGTTCTCGGGTCTTGAGGTCGTCCTGGATGATAACGCCCAAGTCTCGAGTACTCCTAATAGCGGCCAGTGTCATGTGTCCCATTGTGTAGGGTGGGTGGTCCCGGTCTCTCCCAATTATCAACAAGTTCGATTTGGTCACGTTTACCGGTATCTTGATCTCTAATGACCATTCGTGGATCACATCGAGATCATTTTGGAACGTCATTGTGTCTTCGGTGTTGCGTATGACACGCCATACCTTGAGGTCGTCCGCGAACAGAAGGCATGGGGATGCAAGTCTTGATGGGATATCTGCGACTTATATTAAAAGAAGTCTGGGACACAGCACCGACCCTTGTGATACTCCACTATGAGCCTCAAACACCGAGGAACGCCCATGGCCAACTCTGACGCGGCATTGTCTACCGAATAGATACCCCTTGATCCATTCGATGACAGTTCTAGGTACCGGCGTGTTACTGAGTTTGTTTAGGAGAAGCACGTGATCGTTTTTATCAAACGCCTTGCTAAGATCGATTAAGGCTGCTAGAACCGGCAGTCATTTTTCTTTGGGTTCGCACCAGGCTTCACGTGCCACCATGAGGTTTGTGGTACACGATTTGCCCTAAACAAAGCCATGTTTTTGTGTTGGTAGGATTGTGGCTGGTCCAAGGTGAGCATTGATTTCGCGACAGATGAAGTTTTCAAGTACTTTCACAAACACAGAGGTCAGGCTGACTGGTCGATAATTCTGGGGAAGAAAACAATCGCCACCCTTGTACCTCGGAGTTATTATACTTTGTTTCCAGTCATCTGGTACCGTTGTAGTTTCAAGTGTGCAGAGAAACAGTGCTTTGATGCTTGGTGCGATCCTAGAATCTAGCTTGCTATTTACCGTCGGATTGAGATTGTCGGGTCCAGCAGCCTAAGTAGGTATCAATCTTCTTAGTGCATTCTCCACATCTTCAATGGTGATTAGCATGCCGTTTTCAGTTTGGTCATGGATCTCAAAATCCTCCCTGTCGGGTGCTGGTGGTAAGTAAACAGTAGAGTATTGTTGAGCTAGAAGTTCAGCCATGCATAAAACATCTGTCTCGAGCACCATCTGTATTGTGGAGACCCTGGATGCCCGGGCTTTCACGACGCTTTCGCTTCAGAAACGAGTAGAATCGATTCGGTTGAGTGTCAACGTTTTTCAGCAGATCTTCTTCGTATGCTACTTTTCTTGCCCTCATCATATGTTTGCATTCACCTCTGAGTGCTTTGTATTTTTTTTGCTTCGGTAGTTTTTAGGATCAGGAAGGCTTTGTAGGCACGTTTTCTGGCCTTGAACTTGCGTTTTGTCTCACCATCCATCCATGGGGACGACATGCTGCCCATCCACAGAGCGAAAGGGGGACAAGATCAGTACAGAGTCGCTCAATATTCCCACGAATTACTCTCCAGCGTTCTTCTCCATCGGCCGAGCTACTCGGTTCCCAGGGAATGTTTTTAGTGCTCTGTCTCATTTCATCGTAGTCAGTCTTCCAGTATGCCGGTTTGTAGCATCTACGCGTTGACGGCTATCCTGTTATGTGGAGTGCTGCGAAGACAGTAGCATGATCACTGGTGCTAAGGGGTGCGAAGACCCGAGCATCGGATACTTTTGTGTGCCCATTTGTGAATTTCAAGTCCAGACAGGAAGCCATACCCGAGTCGGCTATGCGCGTAGGCTGGGCAAATTTTGTACAAGATGGGTTTCGTTTGTCATTTCCAACGATGCGTTCTCCGTTTCAGAGGCAGGACCTTCGATGTTAAGATGAGCCCAGTTGTTATGTGGGCAATTGAAATCACCGACAATACAGACCCGCGACCTCCTGGCATACTTTTTGACTGTAATCAACCAGTTTTTACCGTCGGCTTGAGAACTTCGGTATATAACACCTATGGTTGTGGTTGCACCAGTAGCAGCCTTGACTGACACCCAGAGTTGTTCAACCCGGTTGTCTTTCGTGCATGTGCGTTCTAGCAATGTTACAATGAGTCCATCGGTCGCATATAACAAGACACCTCCATGTATCCTATCGTTACGGTCGCAACGGAACACTCGGTAACCGGGCACATTGATCTCACTATCCGCTACGGATTCAAATAGCCAGGTCTCTGTAACCGCAATAATTGCAGGGCACTTTTGTGCGATAATCACATGTAATTCAGCCAGTTTGTTGAGCAGGCTTTGCGCATTTATCAGTAGAATGCCTATAACTCTATCAGATCCAAAACATTTTGATCAGGCGGTCCGAAATATTATAATTCCTTTGCCAGCATCTTAAGTGGTACCTGTGGTGAGGTATGTCCCCCACGCTCAGTTTCAGAGCCCAAATTATTTCTTGTTTTAATCAACATTTGTATGGTGTTCCCTAGTTCACTAACGTTATAAAATTGAGGAGGTATGATCAAAATACAGAAGATTCAAACCATCTGCAAGCAAACTTGAGTAAACTGTGGGGATCATCAACGCATCGGCGCGTACTCTTCAGCCTGATTTTATCCAATTTTCTGCAAGTTCGCGTGTGTACAGCCTTCAGCCCGAAGGTTAACTTCTTTAATAATACAGGGCTATAGTAAGTTGACAATCGGAAGTATTTGGGTGAATTGATTTTTTCTATCGACAGGAGTTAAGGCTAAGAAGGTTTCCGCTTACACCTACGATCTTCCAGGTCCATGGTTCTTTAAGGTAATGAGGAAAGCCTAGGGAATGCTGGGTTGTTAGAAATAGTGTATTCTGCAGAAGGATAGGAGAATAGATGGGACGAGTGTTGACTCGTGGAGTAGTGCGTCAATTCCCTATTCGGGTCGGTTCGGTGTGATGAGGGCATCAGGCGTCGCAGGCGCATGCTTTGTCCCGGCGGCCAATGGCGCGGCTGATGTTAAGACTAGCGTGGCGCGCGACCTTGAGGGTGGCTAGCGCTGGCTTGCATGAACGCGCGGTCACGCTGAAGCGTATGTGTGCGTCGGCCAAGGACAGTTAGCGCCAGTGGGCGCGCAGGTAAGCAAGAGCCACCATGCGTAAGCAGTTCATCTTGGGTTCCAAGTGGCTGCAAAAAGCCACTACATTTCTTCACTCAAACCAATGCTAAACACCAAAAATGTGACGGCATTTCACTGGAGGAGGGAAAGGAATGTGGTCTCAAGAACTGGTCATGCGTTGAGTACGCGAGGTGAAGATGAATATCACTGTCACCAGACGGTGATGGCGGCATTCAGTCGCCACTTTGCTTCTGTCTGTATTATTGCCTGTCGACAACTGAAGGCCCCTCACCTCACCTTTTATCTTGTACGTTTTGTTTGAATCATCACAATTTTTGGTCTTACTGCAAGATTCGAAATGTAAACTTCCGGTAATCATCTCACGTAGCGTGTTTGGAGCATTTTCATGCTTATTCACTTGCATTTCTTGCAGCATCAAACCTCACTGATATCTGTTAGCATTGCCCTTCAACGACGGCACTCTCTGGTGATCATCCTTGCACTCAGGATCATTTTACGGTGATTTTAGCGCGAGGTTCCCTGCGACTTTCCCGACTTCGGATCGACGAATGAAGATCCTTACGTTTACGAACCCATCCTTTGGCAAGTCAATGTCCTGGCAACTACTATCATGGATCGTTGAGGATCTAGTGAGTCGGATCGTTTTCATTTTTTATTGACATTTTTATACAGTTTTCCACCTTTTTTCCGCTAGCGTAGTGCGGTAGATTAGTATCAAAAAATTAGCTCTACACAGAATTTTTTCTTTGCGTCTCTTCTTATACGTTTTTATACATTTAGAACACAGCGTTGGATTCACTAGCCTCATAGCAACTTCCTCGGCTGCTGCTACATTTCGTGCCGTTAGCCCTTACTGAAGATGGTTGTTTTGGGTATGCCACCCAAAAGGCTTCGTTAGAATCGAATCGGTATTTCGTATCAACAAGGTATGTGAAAAAAGAACTTTTGATTGAGGTTGTTTTAACTTTACTTAGCCAGGCCGGTGGGTTTTCCCGTACCGTCTTTTCCAGATACCGCGATGTTTGGCCAATGTATCCTGTTCAAAAGCAGCAAGGGAAAGAGTATATGCACATGGATGTTGCCACCGTCGTCTTGTCAGTTCATTTTTAGTATATCCTAAGAAAGGCAATTTGTGAACTCGTATTCCTTTCTGCATTTAAGGTAGCAGGCTTTTTAGTGCTTTTCCCAATATTCCCGAGGAGGAACCCTTTTGGATATCTGTTTTTAAGAAGCATGTTTTGTGGATCTTGAAGTGCTGCCCAGGCAGTATTGAGATAGCAGCTTCATCGCAGTCTTGCTGCTAATCTGTGGATTTAACTTCGTTTTATATTTATGATGGGAAATACTTTGATATTTGATATATGGTCTCTTCCAGGTTTTCTTTTGGAATGTCTTTTGTTCGAAAAGTTCATCATTTTGCCTTTAGAAAAGGATATAAACTACTTTAATATTAATTCAGTTGCACAGACTCGACGATTATTTGCTGAAAACATATTTTTTTTGTCAAGTAAACACTTAAAATTATAAATCCATTGCAGTTTTTGGAATCTTTCAGAGACCACGTGCCTTAACAATGATATAAAGGCTCTCAGAGAGATTTATGGCCGGTACGTCAGAGCATTAAGGAACGCATATTGAAGAAGATTATTCGCTAGTTTTGATCAAAGAATAAGTATAATTGGCATTTTTGTTTTCTTCAAGGTTATATCCTACCAATCATCAATTCTTTTAAGATTGCGTGATGATGAAACAATCCGGAGGAAATAAGAGCTTATGAATATACTGACCATAGTCTGTCCCGAAACGACCCGCTGAATATGCGCATAATGTTTTAAAAATAAATATAGTGAATGTTGGCAAATGCAAGTTCAGTGCTCAGTGTATTTCACCCATGGGGTCATATGCGCAACTTATAAGTTTAAATGCTCTATAAAACTAAAAAAATGTAATTACGAAGAAGTTGAAGTTGAAGAAAGATGTGACAAGCTGACACATGTTTCGTGAACAACACGATTAACCTCGCGCATATGGGCCAGAATTATCATCCTACCTAGCAATGCCTTGACAATTATGGGCGGTTTTTCTGTGAGACACTTTAGGGGCATTATAAAACCAGCAGGAGCATCAACAACTGCCGCTATGCAAATTGTAGGTTAGGGATTAGATTTTTACCGTTTTAATTCGACAATTTGAATAAATACCGCTCGCGGGTAAATAAACAGGCAAGGCAACAATCTCGTCATCGTGGAATTTTTATTGCGTCAAAATTCATCAGAAGACGGCATCAAAGTGGAATTTGTTTCTCAAGTCGTTGAACTGAAGTCGCAGGCTACAAAAAACAAACAAGCGAAAACAGCCTAAAAAGACCAAGTTACAAGGATCTCAATCTTTCTTGAAGATTAGCAGTTATTTAAGACCTCGAAGATCTACAACCGGCTGAGTCGTTCCTGAATATCCTGCATATTGTTTATGCATATTTGAAAGTGCTTCTAAGTTTATTGTAAAGTCCTCCTGCAAAGAGAATTAAAAATTTTAAACGTTTCAGCGATGAAACTCATAAAGATAAAGCCTGCATATCATATTTTACCCTTCTTAACAAATTTACGAAACTTGAGGAGGTGGTTAATAGTCTTAGATTGCAGATGGAAGAGCTGAAGAAATTGTCTCGATTTCTCCCTCACGAGGAAAAACTGGCGATGCATGAACTTGAGGGAGGGGACTTAACGTACGCAGTAGCAGCATCCCTCGCCTAAGCGTCTACGCACAAAAATGATCAGTCAAGTAACAAAAATGGTCAAATTGTCCTCGACGAGGAGCACCGTGATCAAGATTCTACAGAAACATCTCTAATGGTCTGCGGGACTGATACTCTGCGCCCAATTTAAGCACATGAGGAACTTTCCGAATTAAAAACCCCGCTAATTATAGGCTCATTTTCCAGACCAAAAGTGCAAAATGTACCCAGCACATCAACCACTCCTAGTAGGTATGCTAAGGCTGCATGCAAATTACAGAAGGAAACCACAAGTGTAGAAGGAGGGCAGCACGAAGCCAGACCTGATCAGTGCCATTTCGGCCTCCAAATGAAGCCTATCTCTGGTGATGGTTACGGAAACACAGAGTCAAAAACTATTCCTAACAACATCTCGGGGTCATCTGATAGCAGTAAGACTGGAAATAGATCCAGGGTTTCCTTTGATGGACAAAACTGCATAGTTGTTCAAGACGAGTCAAACGGAACTACAAGTGAGTTATTACAGAAGTCATCCATAAATCGGAAAAAGCATTATCATGCAGGGTGCTCCTGAGTCCACGTTTGACTGAACAACGGACCGAGTTGCATATGACTGTGATCGAATACACGAATACGTCAGCGCTGTCCTAAAGCATAGGGAAACCTATACCGTAAATAAAGCCTTCCGTCTGGGTAAAACAGACCTAGGGCGTGACCTACAAACCAACCCAAGGCCTCTCAAAGTTATATTCGATAACGAAGGCTCAGCATCAAAACTGCTAAAAGGAAAAAACGGCCTTACGTAATTCGCACAAGCAAGTGTTTTTTCAGCCAGAGAACGAGCTGAGGGAGCGGATGAAAATGAGGCAACTAAGGATAGAATTGAGAGAGAGGACCGAAAGCGGGGCAAAAGGCCTGAAAATAAAAGATGGCCAAATAATATAAGTAAAGGAGCCCTTCCTCTGGCCAAAACCTGTCACGGTGAAGGTTGGGCCTCAAGGAGTAAACTATCACAAATATCCTAACTGCAAATGTACAAAGCTTGTTTAACAAGCTGGATGAACTTAAGAACTTAGTCGATGAGGTGAAACCAGACATCACGGCTTTAACTGAAACCAGGCTTTTAAAAGATATCGCTGATTCTGAATTATCGCTTAGAAGATATCAGCTCTTCAGTCAAGACAGAACAACTGGGGGAGGAGGGCTTATAGTCGATGTCACTTGCAAGCTGACAGCCACAGCTTAAAAAACAGTCCCAGCACGAGATGTGGAAATGCTAAAAATTGATATATCTGCTAAGTACGCCAGGCCACTGACGCTTTCGGTGACGTACCACCCGCCAAACCATACTCCTGACCAAGACAGCATCCCCATAGCAGAATTGTATCGGGTTAGTGAGAAAAAAGTCAATCTCATCGTTGGGGACTTTAACGCTCCTGGCATTGACTGGCAGAAATGGACTGCACAGGGTCTTCAAGAAAACTTCAATCACAAATTACTACAATGGGCCACAGACAAACTGCTTTGCCAAACCGTCGTGTTTAGAACGCGTGCTATGGAATTAAAACAGTCAATTTGTCTTCACCTTACCTCTACCCGAGAGGAGGAAACTGTGAGTGACCTGCAGAATTGACCCTCATCAGGGTCAAGCGACCATATTATGCTGTATTTCGAGTATTTGCTGTTCTCCAAACCCTACTCCTCCGACACATGGGAAAGTAACATTTGGAAGGGCGACTACCCGCTTATGAGAAGAGAAATGTCAGAGGTATAATGGGAGACAGATCTCCAAGGTGCGGCATATGAATAGTGGAAGACTTTTAGCTCGACATTGAAAAAGACTGTTGGTCTCAACTGTCCCTTCAGAAGAAAGACAAGTACAAGTCGCCCGAAGTGGATGAACTCAAACTTGCCGGCTGCTTTCAACAAAGAAACTGCTTCTGGAGGCGCTACAGATTAACCGGCTCCGATAAACGCTAAAAGGAATTTAAGCAACAATGTTGCATTTGTAAAAGAGAAGCTACTAAACTGCGCAAGAAATACGAGTGGAACATATAACACCAGTCGTTTGAACACCCCAAGATATTGTACGGTTACATAAAAAGCACGAAGAGATCTTAGGAACTGATCTCTGCCCTAAGATCAGCCAATGGACAACTGGTGATCGAAGACCAGATGAAAGCCTCCCTTCTCTCCGATTTCTTTGAATTTGTCTACACTCAATAACCTACAAATTTTGCTGACGGTACGTCCGCTCACCGACTGATAACTGCACCCTTACCCTCTTCCTCATTGCTCAAAATTGAGGACCTAGAGTTTTCATTCAACACTGTCAGGGCCGAATTACTCCAACTTTAGCCTGCCAAATCACCAGAACCAAATAAAATTCCTGCACTAGCACTAAGAGAATAAGCTAACGAAATATGCAAACCCCTAGCTGCCATCTTCCAGAAATCTTTTGATGAAAGCGAACTCCCAGAAGAATGGAAGTGGGCAAATGTCACCCCGATCTATTAGGGATGTTTACGACTTGATTGCGCAAATTACCGTCCTGTCAGCCTAACTTGCATCGCGTGAAAAGTAATGGAGCGCATTAATAAGAAGCATTTAACGTATTTCCTCGAAAGCAACAAAATATTATGCGATGGACAGCACGACTTTCGCCCAGGACGCTCTTAATAATAATGTGTTTATTATACCAGCTTACAGGCAGTTGTAAAGAGTTGATAATGCACCTCTTGGGCGCCTTCCAAAACCTCGAAGACCAGAAAAAACTGTAACAAACTACCTATGTTGCAGCCAGTATTGGTTTTGTTTCAGGTTTTGTGTTTTGTAAATACTAGGTGAGATAGGGAGTTTGTTTCAAGTGAAAAAACCTGACTTCAGAGGTATGATACATACGGAATATATGAACAGTTGTAAGCTGAGTTGACACATGAGCAGGAGAACTGTTTCATAGCATTTTAAAACATTAGTTCCAGATGGAGAGGGTTGGCACAAGAACATAGTATTCTCAGTCTTCCTTCAATGGTTGTCGTCAAAAGTTGCGCGCTATCGACTGAAGGGTTAGCAGTCTGCGGGCTGCTGCTTCAGCAGCATTATCTTCAGCATGAAGCCTGGCGGGGTTCAAAGTCCACGAACGCCATCCGAGTGAAAGAGAGATTCCACCAAGTCAGCACCCAAAATTCGTGAAAGTTGTCCTGAATGTAGAAAACTAGTTATTGCTCTCCTAAACATAGGATAGCTTAGCTGGATTTTAATACTTTTGGGCAGCTTATTCCAGATTGATATGGCATTTACAGAAAAGAATTGCCGGTACTTAACTATACTTGCCATAGGAAGAAATAAAAATCCGTCTCGATGACTGGCGCATCGAGAGTGCTCAAGCTGCCTTATTGTACTGAGAGGATTGAAGGTTTGACCATTCAAAAGTTTAAATAGTAAAAAAAGACCCTTCTGCAATCTACGAAGCCACAGGGGATCTAGCTTTATAAGTTCGCACCTTTGTTGGTAGGCTAAGTTACGGTGTTCTGTAGTGAAAAATCTTCTAGTGAAGAAGTGCTGCACCCATTCTATTTTCTTCCGTTCACAAGTGCGCAGAACACTGAATAGGGGTGAGCAGTATTCAAGACTAGATTTCGCGTACATATTATAAAAGCTAGTTCTAACCTTTATAGTCTTAAAATTTCTAAGGATAAATGCGGTGTTTCGGCGTGCTTTCGAGACTATCAGTGCACAGTGCTCTGACAAATGGAGACTATTAGAGTAGGATATGCCCAAATCATTGATAACTCCTGGGACCTTTAGTTCGTGGCCGTCAATGCTTAATTCCGGTTGATGATCGTCGCTAACAACCATAACGGAACATTTGTGCCATATGCAACACCACTGGGCGAAGGTCTGAAGATCCTTTTTCATCAGCTCGAGCACGATGTTGCGATCTGCCGGTTTAAATCGATAAGCGACTTTTAAATCATCAGCGTATATGAAGGGTCTGCCATACTGAAAACAATCTGAAACTTCGTTAACAAACAGGCAAAAAAGGAGTGGCCCTAGTACACTACCCTGTATAACTCCACTCCTCACATGCGTGGGGCTGGAGATAACATTGGAATTTTTTACTCGTTGTGTGCGATCATCCAAACAGGAAGATATGAAGTTCAGAGGCTTGCTACCTATGCCGAAGGAGGCCAGTTTCAGAAGGAGAAGGTTATGATCGACCCGATCCAAGGCCTTAGTTAAATCAAAATAGACGTTATAAATGGCAAAACCGCTGTCTCTAGATTGCAGCACATGATCAAAGAAGGAGAGCTGGCAGGTGTCACAAGATCGTTTCTCGAGAAAGCCATGTTGAGCTGTATTAAGCAGGTTGTTCTCTGTCAAGTGAAGCATCATCTTTTCTTTGATCAAGGTCTCCAAGATCTTCGAGGTTGCTTGAAGTGTATTTATTGGCCTAAAATTGTTGAATGACGTCGATCGGCCATGCTTCTGAATAGGCATTATGTGCGATTCCTTCCACAACGAAGGAAAGGTTTGGCACTCAAGAGCAAGATTAAATAGCTTACAAAGGATAGACGGAAAGATATCATTCACGTCAGCTTTTAGAAGGCTAACTGGGATGCCATCTGGTCCTGGACTATAAAATTGACGATAACGAGGAACGGCTAAAGTCACGTCCCAGAGGGTAAAACTTACGGTTTCGAGTACGGCACGTCAAAGCCCAGATAGCCGGAAGTGCAGCGAACGAGCTTTCATTAAACGTTTTGGATAAGAACGCATTGAAGCTATCGGCGGTCAAGTTAGCGTCAGCTATGTAGTTTCCTAAGGCGTCTTGATATATGGGGTGTTGCGTTTTCCTCTTAGCTTTTACTGTACGCGAAAAGAGTTTCGCAACATTGAGGGAAGGATTTTCAGCGAAGTTGGCCTCATCGGCTATCTGCTTATTTTCGGAGAGTTTTCTGTTCGGAAGTCATCATAAAAACTATACTTTTGGGAAAATTTTTCATCCGCCTCCAATTCTAGTTCACTAACAACTGTAAGATGGTCTGAACTCCCAAGTGCGTCTAAGGATGACACTGAAAGTGGTTCGCATCCCCTACAAAAAAAGGTCAAGTATGTTTGCTCCTCGAAAGGGAAAATTGACTACCTGATCCCACATGCCGATATCTACTGCCTCAAGTAAGTTCTCGAACTTTGAAAGACCGGATGGTGGAAACCATTGCACGCCAGGAAGGCTAAAATCGCCTGCAATCAAGCAATACTTAAAATTCAAGTCAGCTGCGGCATTAAATGCCTGCGAAAGGCAAAGATCGTAGTCCGCATTGGCATTAGGTGGGCGATAAACGCAGCCAACAAGTAAGGAGTATTTGTTTTTGAGAACAACTCGTTGTCAGAAGCTCTCCTCCACCGCCGTGAATTGTGGAAAGTCCAAAGGGAGAAATGCAAGTGGCTGCTTTATAAAGATGCAGCTTCCTCCGCCACGGCCATTTTTTCGATCGTTCCGAACGCATGCATAGCCTAGAACAGAGAGTTCAGAGTCAGCTACACAGGCCAATGCCCATGTCTCAGTTACCATAACAATGTCTGGGCGGTTGACGAAAACCACAGTCTGGAGCAGAGGCATTTTATTTATCAGTGATCTGGCATTTAAAACGACCAATTTAAGAGGGCATGTCTTAGGTTCCAGTGGCGGGACAGCTAGGCTGTCACTGTTACCGGCTTTGACCAGAGAGATGTTTTTTTGACTTGAACTACTTGTCTCTTTCTTATTTTGAGATTTTTCTCGCCATTGGTTCTCCGTTTCTCCAGCTCTACTATTAGCTGTCTCATCTTTCTCCGCTCTTTCAACTCGTAATCCAGCTGGAAAAAAACTTGTGAATGCAGACTCCGTAAGGATGGTTTACGCTCTAGCAAGAGTTTCGCCTGTGCTTCAGTTTCTAAAATAACTTTTAGAGGTCGTGGCCGAGAAATTGATTCTGTAGCTGTTGGAGCCTTCCCTATTCAAAATGCCTTAAGAATGCGGAAAGACTCGCCAGATTTTAGCAACGTAAAATCTCATAAAACCCACGTCATGGTCAATTCGTTCTTGTGCAATTGATGACTCTGACTCTGGGGCCCCTTTTACAACTATTTTCTGCTTGCGACTCAATGGGGCATATGTTGCGAGCTCACGTGTTTCGGCTGAGGGAGCACTTGTATCCGGTACACTCGGTTCTGATGTACTGGCTATTGGGTTAGCTGAGTGCAAACCCGTGAACCGTTTGGCTTTCTTAGGCTTATGCCTCTTTTGAGTTACGATCTTGTCAACCTCTTGGTCATCGCTTTCTTGTGCAGAGTCGAGCAACGGTGTGGCGCTAGGATGCAAATCCCGATAATTGCTAGTGTTGCTTAAGCCGAGGGACGATGGTGTAGACCGTGGGCTTGACGCATACTCTGATATGCAGGTTTCAGGTGCGTCGTCCGACATGTCCAAATTCAAGTCCATGTCAGTGTCAACTCGTTCTTGTGTAATTGTTGACGCTATCTCTGGAGCCCCGTTTACAACGTTATTCTGCTTGTGACTCACTGGTGCATATGTTGCGAGCTCACGAGTTACGACCAAGTGGGCATCTGTATCCAGCACTTTAGGTTCTTTGGGTCCTGATGTGCCGGTTTTTGGGTAAGCTGACTGCACACCTCTGGCCCGTTTAGACTTTCGAGCCTTTCTAGCCCTATGCTTTTTTTGTTTAATGATCTTATGAACATCTGTAACATCGCTTTCTAGTGCAGCATTGAGCAACGATGTGACTCTAGGACGCAAATCCAGATCAGTGCTTATGCTGCCTGAGCCGAGTAACGATGGCGTAGACTGCATATTTATTTGAGTTTCTTTGCGATCGAGTGCGACGTCCGCTGGTTTACTTGGTTCAGCAGATAAAATGCGAAATTCAGGTTTACGGCCGAATCTATCTGAGCATATTTACTTTTATTTACCCCCGGTTTTTGACCGACAAGGGCTGTTTTAACCACTGGATAAGAAAAATGCGTTTTCATATAGGCTATCTCTCGTTTCAGTTTATTTACCTCGTGGTGAAGTTTCTGCTTCATCTCCAAAAGCTCCTGGCGGAGGACGAAGTCCTCACAGTCTAAGTTCGGTACACGTAGTAGAAATCTTGGCCGTTTGGCGGGAGGTGGAGAATTTATAAAATTATCTAAGTGGTCATATCGGCAGTTACTTTCTGGTCGTCAAGGGCCCGTGTCGGAGTGCCCGGGCTGCCTCAGGTGATAACACCACTAATAACCAGATTTTGTTACCCGGGTTCGAGATCTGGCGGTGGCGAAACGTTTCGTGCTAACGGGCTTGTTGCAGCTCAACTCTCCATGCTATGTAAGATTTTTTGTGTCACGACCTGCGCCTGATACTGCCAATTAAGTTGGAAGCCAATCCCAAGAGCCCGTAAGAGTGAGGTGGAGAGAAGATCGATTGGCCAGATAGTGCAAGTTAACTGAGACAAGCAGGTTACAGCAAGTCAGAGTAAAATATTGAGTTCCTGGCAGATACAACGAAATGTGTTTGGTTATAAAATTGCCTTAGGAATAACGTGAGAGTCACTTTTATCCTTTATATTATGACAATATTAGAATAAGGATATATAACAACACAGTGATATAATGACTCAGCCTCGGCGTGAAATTTGGAGATGTGCAGATTTTTGTAGCGCAGAGGAGTTTTTCACAAAATCGACACGTCCAAGAAGCAATTTTCAAACTATGGAAATAATTCACAGCGGAGGAATTTTTCAGAGCGACCGGATTGAGATTTCCACGTAGAAAATTCCAAACTTTGGAAGCATGTAGTCAATTCTTAAATACTTTCCATAAAGCGTGTCTTCTATACTTAGATAGAGACTAAAAACACGTAAGCTCGAGAGACTTGAAATTCGCAAGCAATTTCAAACTTCGCGCCAAATCTGTCTCACGAGTGCTCTTTACTCACATGAAAAGTGGACAAAGGCCGCAGATAAAGGCTACCAATTGATGTCATATTCTTCTACTTCAAAAAGGCCTTCGATAATGTACTACACAGGCTTCTTCTACAGAAGATTTGGGACGTGGGAATTCAATGGATTAACAGTTTCTTGTCCCTCAGAGAACAGATGGTCAATGTCGGAAACGCAACCTCAGAATGGACAAAGGTAGAAAGTGGTGTACCAAAAGACTCAGTTTTGGGTCCGCTGCTATTCCTGATTTACGTAAACGACTGCCTCAATGAGCTTGACTGCGCAGCTGTCATGTTTGCGGATGACATTAAGATATGGGCTGAAATTAGGTGCGCCGACGACGCAAAGAGATTACTGTCGAACATCGATAAACTGGTTATCTGGTCGTCCCCGTGGCTTCTAAACTTTAATGTATCCAAATGTCTTGTTCTACACATAAGCCCGGGGTGAAAAGTGCCGCCGAAACACAGTAATTTTATCAATGGTACCGCATTAAAAGAGGTTGAGACGCAAAAACATCTGGGTATATGGACAACCACGAACTTGATGCAAACAGACCACTGTAAACGTCCGTCCAGAAGGCAACTAATACTCTGCACTGTATCAGGCGAGCGTTCAAAATCTTTCCACCTGAACTCTTCGGAAAAATATTTGGCACCTTTTTGAGACCACATCTTGAATACGGAATGCCAGTTTGCACACCGTGGTCGATGGTCTCAGGGACTTACCATATCAGGAGAGATTGATCAAACTTGACCTTTTTTCCTTTGTCTTACACGAACGTTAAGTGCAGCCTGCTCTGAACATTCCGGATAATCCGGGGCCACATTTCCTCCCTAAAATTGGAGGATTTCTTCCAATTAGCCACCACTACTCACCTGCGTGGCCATCCTTACAAGGTCACAAACGAGCGCGCCCGATTAGACCTCCGAAAATATTTATTAAGTCAACTCGTGGTTCGGCCTTAGAACTTGCTACCAAGCGAGACGGTTTTCGCTGACACAATTGTGGAATTTAAGAGAAGACTCGATATGATTTTATTGGACAAAAGGTGATTTTTACAACACGATTTCCTACTGCCAGCACTGTGAACAACCTTTCTGGCTTTAGACCGAAATTCTGTCATGATATCATATTTGATCCCCCCGACTGCACATTAACTATAAGAAAAACCTTGTTTGTGTTACATTAATAGGGTCCTCAAGGGCATTTCTTGCCTGTAGCCCTTAAATATGCATATATATAGATAAAATATACTTGTAATGTGAAGTACTTGAACAAAATTGTAATCCCTCGTTTGGAGCATTTGCTTGAAACTTTAACCGTAGCGTTGTTTGTGGCAGTTAAGATGAAGGAGTTTGCGAGAAAAAGAAGCATTTGCTGGAAGTGATGCTATTCAAGTTTAATTTTAAAAATATCCTGGTAAAGTTTTAATTTAAAAGAGCAAACTCTCGTTGAACATGCGTTCTCGCGAAGAAAGGAAGGAAACGGTTCAATCACTTTAAAACTGGCCACTTTGCAAAGAAAAGGAACATTCAGGAGAGTCGGGAACATTTAAAAAGGAAGTATTTAAGACTTGTGCTCAAGAATATATTGGACTGTTAGGAAGTGCTTGGTTCATTGTTCGCTAACATTTGTAAGCATTGAGATGGCAAAAAACAATAAATTTGAAGGTCAGATAAAATAACTGAAATACAACATGGAAATTATAAAACCATCTATGGAAACTTTGACCTTAAGACACTACTTTTGCCTAAAAATGTGAGTGATGATTAAAAAACGATATAATACCAAAAGCGTCAACGTTGATATCCTGGATGATACCTGGACAATCATTAGCATGAAAGCTGGAATACAGTATGCATTCAAGCGAAGTTGTGGTGTATCATGTGGTAAGACCAACAGCTGTTAGTCCTACCACTCCATAAGGCATGGTGCACCCTGAGACAGTTAAGCCATCTATAACGGTTACAGCTTAGTGACGTTTGCACCAATTAATTAATCGGAGTGGAGCACTAAACATTAATAAAACTGAAAATGTGGTTGTCATGCTAAGACAATTTCGCAGAATGACCACTTTGAAGGCGTCTAGTCTATCGTGCCAGCACCAGCCCGTCCAATACCTTCCATACCCCACGGCGCACAATGGGGATTAAGCAGGGATAAAGGACGTACAGGCGGGGATATTGTGGGGCATTTCACCCGTGTGACTTTCGTGCCACTTCACTTGAAAAAATGCGCAGGGCTACGCTCATTTTCGCGAAGCTGGAAGCCAGGTCGCACGAATCCTTCGCTATATCCACTGGCGCATAGTGTTGTTTCCAAAAAGCTGATTAAGGGTGGTGAATAATTTATTGATAGCCTTTCCAGCCTTCTACTCTCCACTGAGCAGTGGACTCGCGCACTAGATGAAGATGGTAAGGTTGACGTCATCTATACGGACTACAAGAAGGCGTTCGACAGCGTCCCACATTAGCGTCTAATGTATAAATTGTCAGAAATTGGCAAAAGAGGAAACCTGCTGGCATGGATCACACATTTTCTCACAGTTAGATCGCAAACTGTGTGCATCGGTGACTTAAAGTCAAGCCCTACATATGTTCTGAGTGGTGTCCCCCAAGGCTCTGTCTTAGAACAACTGCTCTTCCTTATCTATATCAACGACTGTGTCAACGACCTGGGTTGCAGCGCTATCATGTTTGCCGACGACGTCAAACTCTGGAGAGCCATCAGGTTTGACGCCGATAGGAAAGCGCTTCAAGAGAGTTTTAATTGACTTAGCTGCTGGTCTGCTCGTTGGCTTTTAAACTTCAACATCAGTAAGTGTGTCGTTTTAAGACTCGGTACTAGAAAGACTGATGAGGAGAACGATTCCTTCCAATACCTCCTCGATGGGCACCCGCTTTCAAATGTGAACGAACAAGAGGATCTTGGTGTTCTAATAAATTCCTCACTTAAGCCATCTACTCAGTGTGTAAAGGCAGCTAAACGCGCGACACAGGTGCTGTTTGCGATTAGGCGGGGATTCGTCAACATCGACAAGGAGCTCTTCAGGAAAACCTACGGAGCGTTTGTTCGGTCCCACTTGGAGTATGCTGTCCAGGCCTGGCGTCCGTGGTTCAAGAAGGATTACCTGCACCCGGAACGAGTGCAGGCGAGGGCTACGAAGATGGTCAAGAATCTTGGTCATCTGCCTTATGAAGACAGACTGACCGAACTTGATCTTTTCCCTCTCAATTAAAGATATTTCCGCGGGGACCTCATACAAACCTACCGAATTGTTAGAGGCCAAGACTGCGCCCTAGAATTTGATGGTTTCTTTGAATTGGCTTAGACTGACCATCTGCGAGGTCATCCTTTTAAACTACAGAGGAAACCGGCCCGTATCGACGTTCGACGAAACGCCTTCTCACAGAGGGTCATTGGAGCTTGGAACGGACTCCCGGAAGATGTGGTCCTCTCAGATACTTATGACATTTTTAAACACAAACTTGATTCTCATTTGCTGAGAAACTGTGGCAGATATAATGAACAAAGTGTCAGTAGCAGCTCCTTGCAACTGGCTCACACTTATCGCTGATGTTAAGCCTACATTTGTACATTTGTATTATGTACTATTGTTACGGTGGACCTATTATGCGATTTTGGTTATGAATAGGGAGCTCAAGGGCGAAAGCCTTCTTCCCTTAATAAAGTGACTTAAAGTGAC
>JAYGXS010000005.1:30539946-30573928 GCA_036362985.1 Ligula intestinalis
CTGCTGATCGGGTATATATTCACTCAGGAATGTGCGAACACCGATCACCCGTTGGGGACCTCTGACCACCACACGAACTTTGTTTAGTTCGGAAGTCTATTCGATCGGTGTTTGCACATTCCTGAGTGAATATATACCCGATCAGCAGTGACAGCAAATGGCAGGTGGCGAGGCGCTGATGAACTGCAGTTCGATGAAGTGCTTATGACCCATCTGATAGACACCAGTGGTGGACCAACTGCGCCGTCTGTAAGTGCGTTTGTTTGTGTTGTCCGACCAGCTGGTGTTCAGGGTTATGCTTGACTGATGAAGGCTAATAAGCCCGAAACAGTTCTGTATCAGGTTACCCCCAGACGCTGTCATACCCCCCTTACTGATATATATATATATGCGTATGAATATATAAGAGCACGTAAACTCAAGGAGAAACACGCATACTGCTTATATGGTGGATACTTTTTGCCGGCGGCTGGGCAGAAGCTCAATCAAAAGCCGCGACATTCTGACGTGACTGGAACAACTTCGGATGACACTGCATGGTAATTAAACTGAACACTTTACATAAGTAATTTTTTTTGAATCTAAAAAGACATTTTATGATTTTTGTTAGTATTTTATGAGACAGGGAATCTACCTACGTGAACGGTCCTATATGGACTATTTTGTTTGTGACCCAAAGCACGTGTGGTCTGAGCTGGAGTAAGTCTCTGTGAGACCTCAAATACCGCCTTTAATGCGCCTGGCCAAATAGCAGGAGGCTTTAACGCTACACTGGGCACCGCGCCCAGACCTCACTACCAAGCGCTGAAAATAGTGAGATATTCAACTGCTAGGTTGAAGTGAAGAATAATAGTGACTCCCATCTTCTATTCGATTTATCTGCTAAAATATTACTTTGTTTTACAGCAAGCGAATAAAAGGAAGAAAACATGCCGAAGAATTAGCGACTGAAGGGAATACCAACGGAGTAGTTAAGTGGCACAACAGGGGATTAAACACTGAATTTAGCATATTAATTATCGTTTTCGAATGGCAACAATGCAGCGATAGGAGATCGAGCGATTCTAGGTGGAAGGCCTCAGCCAAATGTCAGAAACCGGTATTGAATTAGTGGAATGCTTAAGGGATATCCGATCAGGAAACGACTCAACTCAAAATCGCACGAATTACATGTAATCGGAAGGATAACTATTGAGGGCAGATTATTTATCCGCCAGTTCAAACATAATTTCTTGTAGGAAAGCACGATGATTTGCACAATAAGGTATGCATCTGATTACTTTTTAAAATAAAATTCGGCTATTCTATTATGGTACATTCTTAAGCACAAATTTGAGAGCCGATAGGCATACTTTTCTATTTCAATTGGAGTAGGATTATGCGGCGTTCGCAAAAAGTGCTCCAAGTCTGATGGAAATTAGCATATTTTTGGAGTATTTGTTAGAAAAGGCACCCTTTCAACTTGCGTCGTAAGGTAGGTGCTGGGATATGTTATAGACGGCGAAATTTGCCTCCACAAATACCATATTCGTTGATTTGTTTCCTCTTCCGTTCCTGGGATTAAGGATATTCTATACGCAGTAGTCGCTAGAAAATGATAATCTCTGCCACAGTTGTCACAACGGCAGCGGTTAAAACATTCTCCATTTTGTTTAGCAGGCCCAGCTGTGCCGATTCTAGCTGTTAAAAGTTTAAAGAACTCTTCTGACCCAGCCTTAGGGCATAAAGATCATGGTTTACCATCCCGAAAGAATGCTGCATCCATTCCCTACACTTGCAACATGCGAATACATGCCTCAGGTTACTAGGGTCATGTCAGTTGCTCAAACTTCTAGTTCCACTCACATAAAGTAACACCACTTAGCGAATTTCCACCTTGCTGCTCTGATCTTATCATCTGAAGAGATTTGGTTTGCCAGAGAAAGTAGCACGGTGGGAATGAAGTGCTGTCAGCGCGTCTGAAGGTACGCAGTTATTGTTTAACAACGGTTGATAAATTAAATTAGGCTGATATTGAAGTTGGATCCACGTGCACACTCCTGAATCTGCTGAAAAGTGCGATTACTCGCCAAATGCCTCCCAGACGGATACATCGAACTTCTCCTTATCGAACTGCGAGCAAAACTTTAGCAACCAATCAAATGCAAGTAATTTTACATTTCATGCACTCCGAATTCACTAAGTCTGCGCTGCAGCAGGAAAAAACTGATAAGAAAGTGTCACTTCAATCTTTCTTTAACGAATCACGTGGTTGGTATCTGCATTTTTTTCAAAGCGATCCCTACTTATTTTGTTTGAGCTCCCAATTTCAGTTTGAGAGCATTCTCGATCAGTGCAGCATAACAAATGATCCCAGGAAAAACAGCATTTGAAACCAAAACGTTGAACTGGAAGGAAGTTGGATTCCAGGGCTTTATATGAAACACCCGCCTCGCAATCGCATAATCAAAATGCACTTATAAGGCTAATATGAGCGAAATATTCGAGGGGCTGATTGCATAGGAAGTATACCTGGTTGCCATTCTCTCTCGCAGGCTACTACAGCGGAAGTGACTTCTGACGGGAAAGTAGTAAAGTATGTTTTCTAACTAGCAATGTCTCTAGCTCACTTAGTTACTTCTGGTAACTTCATTCCAGCAGCCCACCCTTCGTAAATCTCTACAAATGGATCTTGTTCCTATGGATCATTTTGAATTTTGCGGAAAATCGACTTATGTCTTCGAGTGAATGAACTGCAAGCTTCATCACCCCTAAGATCGCAACGGAGGCTCGAGGCGTACATAAGTTTTCCGAAAAGACTGTGAGTATTCACAGGGTCATTTAGACTATGAGGTCCATCGTGTGGCCCGCAGCAAGTTGATAGATGGACAACAAAAGGCGTGTGAATAAGATTATAGTGGGAGTAGGAATTCGCTGCATTTGCCGCACACTCTTTTTCTCCCTCCTCTGTCTGGGCCTGGTGATATGACCAAGTCATAAGGACCGCAGACAAGAGAGGACACTGTTGGCTGGCGTGGTCAGAGCCGTCCTTAGGCGTGCCGTCCTACCTGACTCGGGTCCCACAGAAAGAGCCAGTGCCCTAAAGTCAACACTAATAAGGAGATTTTACAGTGTGACATTCAGTCCACCAGTCGGCCACTCCACAGACACACCCACTGGGCTGACCACGCGATCCAAGTTTCCCATCAGAGGGTAACCTTCCAAGCCACGGATTAATGCACCATGATAGCTTCTAGCGCGAGAGCCAGATCGTTTACAGTGAGGAAAGTGTGCTGAGCCGTTGACTTCAATACCTATTCCACTTCCAAAGTCCCAGGTGCGAAGCACGAGTAATGTCCTCTCCATTGGCTACAGCATAATAATTAGATTGGATTCAGGCAGATAGCCACAGCCAAAAGGAAGCTGCCGCGAGTTCGAATGAATATCTGCGTTTTGACTGTAAAAAGCCTTGCATTTGCTGCTTGTGATTTCGGACCTCTCGGGAGCCATCCAATTTTCTACATTTGAGTCAGAAGAATTACGCAGATCTGCCAAACCAAAGGCCTTACTATCCGATTTCCCAAAATAAAGGCAGTTGCGCAACCATCGCCGTGTTGGTCAGCCTATTTGAGCCAACTTACCTTTCTGGATTTGTGCTGAATATTCTACCTATGAAATGGGGGCAGCTGTACCGACCATTGTTGCGGAGAAGTGTGGCGTTGCTGACAAAAGACCTAGTTCTTGGCATAGCATTTGAGACCTTAGTTGGTGCGCCTTGTTGACCAACTTATAGTTAATAAGGTTAGTTTGTTTTACGAGCTCGTAGTTATTTTTTTTCCAAAATCCATCAATGCGATGTGCATAAGGCCGGAAAGCAAATCAGCGTGATAAGCTCAGAGCTAGAGTTGAGATGAAATCCTCAAAGTTGTTGTTTACTCGCCCTACATACTGAAATGGCAGTGTTGTGGTTCTTTTCCACGCCATTTTCAAGAAAACTCATGTACGCCCATTCAAAGGATTGTGTTATGAACAACAAAAATTTGACGTGGACATTAATGTGCATTAAGAAAGTATCTATGTTTATAATTAATCAAAAAAACTGACCTTAGAGCCCGACTACACAAGTAACCCAGAATAAGATAAATCTGCTGCTTTTGAACTTACTCGGAAATTAAGTGTTAACTTGGATTAAAATAGGTTCAACCTGAAGTCCAAACGGAAGGCCATCGGCCGCAGGAGGATACCCGTTGAATGTCCTGTACACTGCGAGATAGAGTTAGTGGGCAGCCCAGATACTAGCTACAAGCCCAGGCATGCGTTTTGCTGATATCCTGCCGTCGCATTTCTGCTACCAGACAATTCTTTTGAATTGCTACTCTTATTATTAATCTTACTGGAATTTACTTGCTGATATCTTTTGGTAAATCCAAGTCCATACCAGCTTCTACGTGCTGATCCATCTGTCTCAACGAGTCACTTGTGTCTGCGTGCCAGCATACGAACTCGATTCGTATAAGCTAAAGCAGTATTTTATTCAGATGTATGCTTAGTAGTGTTCTAAATTTGAAACGAAAACCTTCATCTGATTATCTTTGAGCATTGATGAATGTGGCACACCTGAAGTAGCCCAACTCCGACTGCAAAGCTCAGGCTCTCGTGATTGCTTGCACGTGTGCACGAGTGTTTACCGGATCAATTCTTACTAGGCTGACTCACACATAACCTCAGTGGAAATACTCTTATGACTACTGCACTCTCAAACTCTGGGTGCCGCACTCACGACAACTTCTACCAGCCTATACTCCACTAGGCCTGTACAGAATACACTATTCTCACTTTGTCTTTGCCAGTCCAAAACCGGGTCTGATTCTGGTCCTCATCTTCCTATCACTGACAGTGTAGTTAACGTCGCCAGAGATTACAGAACGAGTCTGGTAGTTAAAAGTCTATTTTAACAAGGTTTTACAGTGGTACTTATTTTCCTTACACCTTTAATAACCCACAAACGTAAAGCTGTCACTAACTTTAAAAATGACTCACTTTCTGTTGAAACTATTAGCGAATCAGGCCGCGCCTTCATGCACTTTGTGAGGATCGTTTCTTCTCCCTGGGGGTTATAAATGCAGGCCGACCACTCGCCTTCTGTGAGGCCGTAGGTAGGACCAAACAGGAGAAGTTCCTCCTCAGCATACTTTCGTGGTCGTTCCTTGAATGGCGCTCTACCTCCCGGACGGGAATCGGGCCATGAGATCCATAATTCAACCTTTGAGAGCAGTGCTCTTTAAACGCAGGCAAGATGCCATGGATGCACGTTTCCGTTAAATTAATATAAAACTATCTATTCAGAAAATATATATCAAGAGAATAAATTTGAAACTTGTTATGTGCACGACATGGAAGTTAGTTATCGGGACGTGGCATTCTAGAGCCAGACCCTGACAGTCAATGAATATTTGAACGGAAATCTATAAAATATCGTGAAAAAACCACGAAATGTCCATTCTACAGAAAATAAGTACTACTATTAGTACTAATTCTATATGACAATGATGTTATACCGCACTCCTAACATAGCAGACGACCCATTTAGCCGAACGTGATTGACAACAGAAAAGGATGGCGTTAGGCAAAAAGTGGATAACTATTTCTCGCCTAACTTATACAAACCAAAAGTCTTCGATTAAACTTGTAGATCTGTTTTATAGAAATGTTGCAGCAAGAAAGGAGGATGTGCTTTCCAAGGGGATGAAATACAACCATTCTGATTCAAATAAGTTGGATTCCTTCACCAGCTTGGAGCCTATCCTATCAACAGGAAACCTCACCATAAATGAGCTATTAAAAATCCGAAACAGCGCTGCTGAGGCCTTCAAAGGTCAGAATTTGTTTTTTATCACTATCGCTTGAAGGAAAGAAAGCATGTAAGATTTTAAAAACTTAAAAATATTATCAGTCTCTGCGCGGATAAACTAGGCTTTACTGTGAACTGGAAAATATCAGACTATACCCGGGAGATATTTCTATTATTAGGAGATAGCTCCATTTATTGGCCACTTTCTACAAACCCAAGTAAGAGGCAGATTTCAAAGTACTGATGGATACTCCAGGAGCGAAATAACTCTCAGGAGATATTGCCAAGTCTCCGAGTCAGTTCTAAGCAACCATCGCCAAACTCTACGGGTTGCCCAACGTTCAAAAGCCTTAAGTCTCCTAGAAACCGATAGTATCATTAATTGGTTCACCAAATTACAAAATTTCTAAGTGGCTATTTCGTCAATCCTATCCACTTACGAAGGATTGCGAAAATTCCATTCAGAACTGTATGGAGTTTCTAGAAAAAGTAAGAGGAATCACAATATTTGCATGTGAGAAAATGGTATCTGTTGATGTCATTACCGTGTTTAAATTTATAGCACTAGATTTAGTAAGGCAGTGCGCAGCGGGGGTCCTAAACACCTACGTAACGCAGCTGCCTGGCTTGACATCGCATAACCAAATTTTTTTTCAATCACCAATATGATTAACAATTCATAAAAGCTCCAATGATTTCAGCCATGTCTGGCTTCCTTGTCGAAATGATAACATACAAGCTGGAAGGGGCGTCTCTCCGTTTAGCTAACCTTAGTCTTTGGGTACGATACATAGACGACACATTTTTGTCGTTAACAGATCCACTGGCTTTCAGAAACAGACAAGATCCGCATGGGTAACAAAGGTCATGAACAGAGGCAACCAACTAGCAGGCCAAAGTCGGAATTACCAATTATGACCTATTGGTCGTCAGCCAGACATACCTTACTCCAGGTGTTGCAACCGCCACAACTCGAACCAACGTTCTTCCTGGTAGCATTCAAATGAGTTAACCACTCGAACAAAAGCAGTGGACATTGTTTGTAGTGACGAAGACTAGAACTGCAGATTTTTGTTGAAAAATGTTTAAACAAAAGCACAGTCTGTCGGGAATCCTTAGTCATAGGTATTCGTAAAAAATTCTGAGACCCTTATCTGTGCATGTCTCAAACTCATTTACGGTTACCTATGACTAAGGATTCCCGACGGAATCCGAAACGTCAGGACAATAAAAGCAAAGTCGCTTGACCTGTTCTCAGCATATACAGTAGGTGACGCAAGTTATGGAGCGCCACAACGCACTTTTAAATGGGTAATGTAGCATACATTTAAAGAGTCTTCTTAGAATACACGAAAACGGCATTAAAAGGTATGCTACGTTACCCATTCAAAAACTTACTCAAGACTAAAATTGATGATTCAAAACGATCAGTGTGCGTAAAACTGGGAAAGTAATAAAAAATAACCAAGCATTTATAAGTGTTTTATTGACCTTCAGTCTGCCTGTGATACTTTAAGAAGTATTCTTAGAATACACGAAAACAACATTATATTTTATTAACCATAACGAAGGTATAATGTTTACTGTGTGAGTTTGCGGTTCTGGTTCTCCAGACCGTAGTCACACAGATGACAGTTGTGCGAAAAACGGTTTACTCAAAAATATGACTTACACAAGATTCTCTGGTGCGTCGGAGTGTTGGAAGATGATCGCCACCCACATTAAATTATGTGGTCTGCTATTTTCCCCTTCCCTTTGACTGCATACTAAGATGTGGGTGACGATTATCTTCCTGCACTCTGACCCATCGCAGAATTTTGTGTTAGTTATCGTTTTGAGTTTACTTTTTCCGAAAAACTCTCATCTTTCTGACGACGAGCTAGAGAACCAGACTTGACAATTCACTCAATAAACATTTTTCTCTCCCAAATGATTTATTGTTAATAAAATATATCGTTTGGGGTGCCGATATGCCAGTGCATTATATGCATATAACCTATTATATATGGTCTGAACAGAAACCATTCACCTCGTCAAATATATTGAATGATGTTTCATTTCAAGTGCTTACCGACACCCCTTGTGACTATTTAGGATTGATTTCTCTGCCAACCGAGAACGAAACGCCCGCTCCGTCTGTCCCCACCTGACTTCAGCCAGCAAAGTGTGCAGACTTTCCAGACGAGCAGCAGCCTGGCCACCGGTTGAAGTCCACTTCAAGATGGCTTCCACCACCTGCTCCTCGTCCACTGCCCTGAGATCGTCACTCTGGATGAGGCTGACAAGGTCTTTAAAGGGCAGAGCTGGAAAGGATGGTGAGAGCATAAACTCCGCGAAGGCCGTCTTCATCATCTCGAAGCAGGCCGCACGCAGCTGGGGGATGTCCTCATGATGCGCAAACTCCCAGTCCTCCAGCAGTTTATCTGGACGCAGCCTACACACACGTGGAAGAGCGAGAAAATGATTTATTTTGAAGGTAATATTCAAAATTTTCAGCAAAAAATGGCTTCATTCACGGAGAGAAAGGTAAGAGTTTATGGTAAAAGGTCGTAGGATACTCAGAGTTAAAGGTTTACACGATATCTACATCTGTTATGGAGGCAGGTCAGCTTTCAACTTCTCAATTTCCGTTTCTTCATGCGCGAGGTAGCGTGCTAGGATTGGGAGTACAGAGCGCTGAGATACCGATGTACGGCAACACATATGTCGGAAACTTCGGCGCATAGTACAGAAAGATTTTGTAGCTATTAGTTCAGAGTCGAAAGGGTAAGCGACTTCACTAAGGATGCGATCAGCAAATTGCTTGACAGTTTTACATTATCGCTGTATTATCATGTCAGCTAAATAAACATAGGAAACACCGGCAGCTGAAGAGAGCATTTGGAGGATACGTTTAAAAATGACCAAGTCTTTTATAAGTAAAGCTGGGAAAATAACTTGAGTGCAGTAAAACATGAGGGGGAGAATGCAGGCGTCTATAACTCGCTAGATTAGGCTTGCGTTTAATGATACGAACGCAAGCAGTGGCTATAATATAAAAGTTAAAGGAATTTTAATGAAAAAAGCCTTCAATATGAAGAGTAAATGAGAGGTTACATATCAGCGTAACACCAAGGTACCGTAAAGATTAGGAAATCTTCGGTTTGAGACTGCTTACCTTTCAGTCATAAATTGGCAGCACCAGTCCATGACTGCTTCTAGTCCCAACTGGCGGGCCACAATGAGAATTGACCGGACCGTCTCCTCCCGAATCTCTATTTTGCCCGTATACGCGTACGTGATGATGGCCTTGACAGCGCTTACCATCTAAATATCACAACCGCAAATGGCCGAATCCTACCTTGCTGAGGTGTTGGCTTTGTTCATGCACAGAATTGGCCCCAGACTCTTGTCACCGAAGTCTGGTATCCTTCCGGCCAAGATGACTTTGTGTGCATTGATAACCTCACCACCCCGCAGCTATAACAAAAAAGCAAAACAGAAAGATGCACTTGCTTAAAATCGGATTTACTTACATAGATTTCAACGTCAGTAAAGCAGACGTTAGCTCGAAGCTTCTCGAATAGGGGACAGCAACGACCCAACGGCAGGGTATCGTTAAATTCCACCATATCAGACATGGTTTTGCTGAGTTGGAGCCGAGACGAGCATATTATATCCGTGCCGTTGAGAAATTCTAGCACCGGCTAGCGAAGACGATGATTGGTTGGTTCAGCAATGTGAGCAAATCGGGTGTCAGCTCTTGGCTTCGATGGGAGTCTGTGTGAATGTATGTGTGCCTTTTTTACACGGTACTAACTTGAGCAATTTTATGCTCAAGCTTAGCGTTGCGTGCGCATTTGATGACACTGCACTTGTGGTGGTGGGGGGCTTTTTTAAGTATTCTTCATGCGCAAATAGAGGCACTCACTGTGCGCCGGAGGATTCCGAGAAATCCACGCACTCAGTCGAAAGTAATCAGAAGTAAAGAATAGATTTGAGCTCATTGATACCACGCTGGAGGTAAAATAGTACTGGCACTCTGCTAGTCAGAAAAAGAAGTATGTGTTGCTTTGCAGGATGGACACACGTGACTTTGGAAATTAGCGAAAACTGCACGGACTCTGCTTGGTACGCATTAAACTTTCAACCAGGATATATAGCTTACGTAGTTTACGAACCAAAACTGTAGGAAAATATGGGTCGGATCGGGATTATGCGCTATTAAGGTGCTTTTCTTCGAACACCTAATTCACGTCTTCTGTCAAGGCTGAGGCGTCATTGCCGCAATTCTACTCTTAAGTATTTCCTTCCATTCCCTACCGCTAAAATGTGTAAAGCTGGACAATGTTCGTACTGAGTATTTTAATGGAAAATAGGCATGATGAGTAGACCTGGAAGAAATATTCTGCAAGAATGAAAACGAAAAAGGCTCACACTCACACTCACATCTTGACCTTTGTCACTTTCTAAATACTAAATTGTTACAGTGTAGGGGTAGCTTTCGCATAATCATATTTTCGATCCTAAAAGCGTTTATTAAAGGCATCAATGATTACTTCATATTTCTTTGTTAGAATCCTTTCGAATCGTTTGTCGATTAAGCACTAATTAATGAGATATTTGAGCACATTTGGACAGAGTGCATACGTCACCTAACCTATCTCTATCAGAAACGGGGCAATTCAAACGACCGAGCCAGCTGTTCTTGACCGATATTGCGTGCAGGCTGAGAGTCGTGACTAAGTGTCCTCGCACTCAACCCGCACATTGACCTCCCTCCGGTTTAGGAGATCTTTCATCGTTTCGAAACGAAAACCTGGAAGCCATCATGAAGATTAATTTGAGAAAATCAAACTGGGGTCGGCCTGGAAAAAGGTTCAGCTTACGGAAGCTGAAAGACCCATTACGTTAAAGAACCATGTCTCAGACTCAGTTGCTCTCTTTGCTCTTGAGGGTTTACTGTGTGGCCAAGCCGACACGGTCACCGCTATATCACTAAGCTGGGTTGCATTGATTAAGGCACAATATTTACATGGAGAACATAGATAATTCCAAAACCGATAAAATAAACAAATATTTTGCCATTTCTTCGATTTTTGTGCACGCTATGTCATTTACATCAGGATGTCCTACCAAGGATCGGAAAGGGGAGGGAGATATCATTGCCCCGCTGATCTTTAGTGGACACTAGCGGCCACTGTCGGAACCCATGATCGCTGACAGATCGCGCCAAGGCTGCAGTTGCGCTGACTGCTCTTAACACGCGTTCTTGCATGAACGGCCGCAGTACCCTGTCCACCTTTCGCTCAATGTCAAACGCAACCTACTAACATGTTCAGTCTCGGTTGCGTCCACTCCTGTGCGTAACCTCGCGCAGTCCAACCAATCACCTCCAAGACTGCATAAGACAAAGAGAGTTTTTGGTGGCCGCTCAGATTACTGCCATTAAACAGTACTTTGGACACTGCCCCGCTCGCGTGCAGATCTGCACTTGCCAGAGTCAAATCTCCTCCTACCTATTCGTCAATCCTTCTGCAGAATAAACTCTTCATACCACGCTGGCCTTCCCATGACTTCTCTCTTCTCCTAAGGAACCGAACCTGGAAGAGAGCAGTCATTAAGTTAACCTAATTAGTCTTCAACACTCCTCAATAAGTCCGTTGGCGGGTGACGTCTATCCATTAATTCACCAGCGCAGCCATACCAAGCGTTCACTAAAATGCCTATAATGACAAGAAAACTTTAAAGGACAAAATATTATTTGTCTATGCGGCCCTAGGAAGTGAAATTCAAAAGAAATTGAATTTACTCAAGTCCTTACATTGAAAAGTGGTTTCACAGTTTAAATTTATGCTTCGAATTCTGAGTACCAGTTGCGAATTGAAGCGTTCAGAAAAAACATTCAGCTGTTGTTTACCTTACTGAAGGGCAACAATCTAGGATGTCGAGCTTTATATACTGACAGAGCCACCTTCCTGTACAGCAAAATTTGCATCGATAAAAGTGCCAGTGTCTTGACTCTCACCGGCTTACTTTTTGCAAACACAACGAATAACCCGAAAATTCGATCATTGTCTACGCTGCCCAAGTGGAAGAGTTTTTAAATAGCCCTTTTAAAAAGTTGCATATACGTAATGTTTTGCAGAGGCCTCAGACACCAATCGTTCAGAGGACATAGACGTAAACAAAAATACACATTCCTCTCTGCTGAGGCCTAAAACGATACTACTTGCGTTTGTAAGGCTCAACCGGATCCCTGAAGCATATCTGCGCCTTTTTTGGTGTCATCAGGGGACTCATCTGCTCGTTCTACTTAAGAAGGTATAGGCATTTATGAGTCAACTGCGACGAAAGTCTGTTGGAGCACTTTAACATAAAACAGCTCTGCCTTTTACAGATGTACAGGCTCCTAAATGCCTAATGCTATTCTGCACTTTCGAGTGGCTTACTTTTCTCGTGTGTCAAGCCAATATTTTTAGATTCGCGACAGGCCCAACAGAGACAAAATAGTCCAATCAGCATTGCTCGGCTGATAAGACAGCATTTAAACAAAGGTTTCTGCTGAGCACGCTGGAGGTTTGCGCTAGAACCAGTACACCCAGAACTTTCCAACGAGCACAATCTATTGCCACCTTCACCAACAACTCTTCTCGATAGAGTTGGATGCGGGAAAACAGACCGTATCCGGCACAATGGTGACGTTACGTCTCGAGCCCTATAACCCTAACAATAACCCTCATAAAGCTGACCTTAGCCCTGATCTCATTAACTGTAACTCCCATCATAGCCTTCATCTCCAACACCCGAACCATGACCCTAGCGCAAAACCTAAATTGTATGCTCTGGAAACAAGGATTAAGCCAATTTTAATACGAGGAGGTCCATATTCCCGTGCCTAACATTCGAAGGCTGTTTGATATCATGTTCTTCTGGGGCAAAGAAAAATTAGCATTTTTTCAATTCGTGTTAATTGAAAAACCCGGCAGCTAAAGGCCGGAGTATAAATGTGCGTTAAGATATGAAAGACTTGACCGTTGATAAAAGTTATTTGAAATACTATGCCTGAAACTCCAGGTGGTTAGGGGCTCGATGTAGAACTCATCCCGCAATCTGATCGTTGAAATTATCTCCAAAATAGTTGATGTCCACGGTCTTAGACGACAGAACAACCTCTCCATGGTAGAGAATTGAACGCTACAATCCTCAGTAAAAGAAGAGGGTAAGTTCGAGGTTCGGGCATCGTCAGTGAAACAGAATAACCGCCCATGGCTCCCCTGTCTTTGTAGGAAATCACCTTCCTCTGATTTTGTATTCTACAAAATATTTTCATGAAGATCAGAGCTATAACTCTTATGATGGTCAGTACGCGAGTCGTATCTCAGGGGCTCCTGAGGGCAAGGGAACAAAGGAAACTCACACGTCAGTGGAGGCAGGCAGAACGGGACAAGAACGCGACCTTCAAACGTCCGACACGCGAGGACACAAGGATAGCCACAGGTCTGGTTCTGAGGTCATGCCTAACCAGGGGCAAAGCGCGCGCGCCAAGTGCCCCACTGAGGACACCAAACGATGGCTGCTTGCATAGGCCACTTTCAGCTGGCCTGTGTACAGTTCACTTGGAGACTGTCTGTTGTGAAGGTAACCTATGTTCTGGGCAAGTTGTGCGAACCCCAACTGAGCGCTTTTCCAGCAGCAAATTCACAAGGAACGTGAAAAGAACAGAAATACGACGTTGATGCTATATCACACAGGTGCTCACAGGAGCAGACCAGCACCTTCCCACAGATGACAGGAAGTCTGCGTATGCTGTTATCTTTGGTCCTAGGTTACCTATGAGTTTTTTTATATAAAAACAAAGTACCCTTCCGGTTACGTGTAGATATATAGTAAATATATATTGCAACCGGAAGCCAAACAGTCTAAATGGCAACCTCGTCAGAACAATCCAACAAATGGCTTGCACATCTTTCCTCCCGTCTGCTCCCCAAGTTATCGGCGCTAAATCATTGATCAGTCTTCGAGATGCAAAGGCCCCTTCGTAGCTAGTCAATCAATGTGCGAGCAAACGTCATTTTGTTCACGTGCACATCACGTTTCTTATTAAATTCCATGGGGAAAAAGTATTTAGAAAGGCTCATCCCCGCCATTCCGTCTACAGTCCCTTTTCACGAAATGTAAAGGTCATCGGCATTGCAAGGAAATTTGTGCTGAAAAATTATGAATTAACTCAACCAACTTGCCCTTCTTTGTTCTCTGTCAACCACTCATTCACACTGGTCGTCGAAATAGCACAAACGTAAGCGAAAACAGCCGCAGCTGGGTTCCGGTGGATTTCATTATGCCCTATAATGCTCTCGGGTAGACAATGTCTCGGATAAACAATCCGAATATTCGTGCACGGACTATGACACCCAGAACTTACCCTCTAGGACGAGCTATCGCCACCTGCATTAGCAACTTTTTTCGACGGAGTTAGACGCGGCATCCGGCACCACAGTTAACGTTTCTTTAAATCCTAAAGTGTACCTAAATCCGAGTCTTAGTTTCAATCATACCTCTAACTCTAACAATAACCCTCATTAGACTACACTGAGCGCCAACCCATTCAACTCTCACTCCCATCACAACCCTAATCCCCACCATCATGGCCATAATCCTAGCAATAACCCTAAGTCTAATCCTCTGGAAGCTAGGGTAAGCCATTTGTAGTGTGGGGAATTTCATATTCCCATCAAGGAGTCTTTGAAGGCTATTTTACATCATGTCTCGCTGGTGCACTCAAACATTAAAATTTTTACCAATTCGTACTAGTCGAAGAACTCGATAGCTGGAGTACTGAGAGAACTGATATGAGGAACTGAAGCTTTGAGGAGGTGGACAAATGGGCTGCAAAATTAATACTTCAAAGACAAAGAATACTTGTGTGACCATGCTAACGAACACAATCGATGGGTAATCGTGTAATCCAGGCACGGTAGCAGTGAAGTATAATATTTGAAAGGTCAGAATATGGACGTAACACGTTGGCAATGTAAAGGGATTGATACGCCCACCGTCATTTTTTTTCAATTGAGGAGGACTTTCGAGAATGTAACAGACCCTATTCCGAGTCCACCTTTTCACACCTGCCTACACCAAATCCTTACCCTAAGGCTTGTGGCAGCCCGCGAACAGGACCAGTAAGGCAGACTCATCTTGCCTTCGCCTGCCAAGCCCTGCACTCGCGCGTGACAATCTACCTCAACCGTTGCGAAAGCCGCCCACACTGTCCGCCTCACGATCACGTTCAGATTGCGGCCGCGTGAGGCTTGGCCGTAGCTCTGGGAAAGCTCGAAGCCAATCAAACGCGCGCTATTTCTCTGCTTTGCTGCAGACAACATAGGACGCATCCCGGGGCCCGCACGTGGACACCGAGTAACAACAGCAACAACTGGCTTGAGGAAAATGCGTGCAACACCTGTTCGTATAACGCACTTTCGCAAAGTAAAACGCTGTTCAACTCCATCAGTCATCTTCTGACTTCTGATTTGGGATTGTGCTCGTCAGGGTTAGCACTCATTGTCGAGTTAGTAGGATCGTAGAAGCCTTCGTTGTCTTCCACCAGAGACTCTGGTTATGCAGGCCCAATCCTTTCCCCTACCGTTTTATGATTCTTAAAAAAGAACAAGTGAAGGAATGAGGTGAAAATGATTGAAAGGCTCGACGCCTCAGTCCAAGCTCTATCTAAATATGCATTTCTGCCACAAGCTAGTGGTCTGTCCTGTAGCCTTTAGGCAATTTTGGCCCTCCTTCAAGATTTGTAACTATTCCTAAAAACAAAACCACAAAAGTCCTTCTAAATTGTCGGATATTGTTCAACCCTACGGGCTGTTACAATTCTATACAAAGTTGCCACGCTGTGTGCTCTGTACATTCTGGGTAAGGAAAGGTGCACCTTTCTATACGCAAAAAAGGAGAGGTCGCATAGTGTCCATAAAATTTTGCAACGCATGGGATCATGTTGTATATTTTGAAGGTAATATCAATAAATTGACGGATACGATGCATAATTAGCGAACTTTTCATGATCTTAAAATATCTGCTTCTTAGAAGTTTTTAAACCGAAAGGTATTCTTTCCTCAATAAGAAAATTTGAAGAAAACAGGATTTCCCTCCAAACGAACACAAAACAGAATATTTCGTATATATTTCACATTATGAGGGAATTTAAAATCAACAAGGAAATCTATACTACTTATTTTGTCATGTATGCAGAGTTTGTTTTGTGTCGTTGTCTTGAAAGAAGCTCGTTAAGAAGCCAGATTCCTGTCCTAATTGCATATATCTTGGTATTAAGTGCCATGACAATCAGTAGTACAACTTTAGAGAAGAAGAAGAAGACTCGACCGCTGGGACAATATGTTTATTCGCCTGACGTTTTGACTTTTCTCGTGGATTCATCATCAGAGACATGAACAGTAGCAGAAGCGGGTCCCGTAGAGCGGGTCCAGCAAAATTTTAATTGAATAATTTATTTTGGTCGAAAACACATTTTAGGATTTCAGTTGACTAATATACTTAGTGAACCATTAAGTCTCGATTCTTCGTGGTTCGTTTTTAAGGAACAAACAAGATACGCGTATGCGTGTGGCGGGGTCAAGAGAGCAGTTGGGAGTTATTTTCCTTTCACTTATAATCTTGAAGTGAGCCATATTGCGAATGCAAGATATTTACTTTAAGTTAATAAACAACAGTTTTGATAATGCTACCTGAGGCTATTTTATTTTCCTTTAGATTCAAAAATCGACTCAATCGCAACTCCGAGCTGCCGGACAAATATGCACTTGTAAAAAAACACTGCGTAAAAAATGGTCTGGGCATACGATACCCATTTTGACGATTTCCGAACTGAATTTCTGGGGTGTGTAAATTGTTTTTGAACATATGGCCTTTCAAACTTGCTCGTCAAGAACAAATTTTCTCACATTTGCTTGCAAGTGTACACCATCGTGAAAAATCATTCCAATGTTAGGAGATGAAAATTGAGCTCTAAAGTAAAGAACATTCGGCATAATTTTCACATCTGAAATCGCCGAAGAGTTCACTTGATAACGATTATTTATATGGCCGACTTAACAAAACATGGGAACAGAAAACAGGCTTTGCGCCAAATTCCAGAAAAATTAAGCTTAGGAATAAGGTTAATATAAGGGTTAGGTCTTGGGGTATGGTAATGTTTTAGCTAGATTAAAGGCAAGGGTTCTGTCCAGGGTTAGGGCTCAAGTTAGTCTATTCTGAAGGGTTATGGCTTAGAGCAGGGTTCTATTTCAGATAAAGGCTACGTTTAAGGTTTGTGCAAGAAGTAACACCTGGACGCAGCAATATTTAACCCACCTAAAAGTATGCACAGGGCCACCTATATTACTTGGGTGCGGTGTTTTTATTATCGTGTCCTGTATAAGGAGCCAATACAGGTAATGCCCACAACTAAGTTGTACCTTTTTCTTCGTAAATACCAACGTTGGCCGTTGCAAATGAAACATTTTAAAGACAGTAATATATTCCAGCTAAAGGTAAAACTCCTGGAATGATCATTTATGGCTTACCAGCTACCTGGATAAGGAAGAAGAACATTCTAGCACCATATCAATTGAACTGTTGCAAAAGTTCATCTTCAGAGATACGAAGCCGTAACTAAAAGGAGGGTAATTATAGTGGCCAAAGGCCAATCAACTGTCAGCGGTCGTCAGGGGGAAAGAAACATCACAAAAAAGGATGAAGGTCGGGGAGTTAGTTATAGTGGTAAACGCTAATTAACTGTTAGTGAAGACGGCGGTCGTTCGGGGTCATAAACAGTAATTTGTGTAATTTCTTGTCCTCAGGGTAGTGGGTCCCGGTGATCGTGCCTCCTCTTCTGGCCGGTTTGTAGTGGGGTCCTTTTCGCTTGCAATTCTGACCTTGGGTTTGGCCTTGTTCAGTCCGTTGTTTACATAATGGCGTAAGACCTTGTAGGCCGCGGGGAGGCCCAGATGCCTGTTGACGGAGTTGGCATCCGAGAACCATGCCTCAAGCGTCAGCCTTTCGGCTTTTGAGGTTCCACGGCCTACGATGGTTGCTTCTTGAATGTCGAAGTTGTGGCCAGTTTCTCCAATGTGTGCTGCAAGCTATGAGTTTGGGTCTAGCCTCCGAGCCGCCAGTTTGTGTTCGTGTAGGCGGGTCTGCATATTTTCGGCTTCTTTCTCCCATTTAATTACAGTCTCCGTCATTGCACCGTATCTGTTAGACAACTGCGGAGGTTTCTGTAGCGGCAGTCTGTCTTTGGGTTGCATCACACGGCGGCGTATTGTTGCCTCAGGTCGATGGGCTATGCCTACTCCAGTGGAATTTTAGCAGTCGTGAGACTGCTTCGAAGACACCTTCTATGGAGGGAATGGCCCTCCAGTTACCATCGGACTGCCTTATCCAACCCCAGGGGTAATGAGCCCCGAGGCTCGAACACGCAACTAACGCTCTAACGGGCTCGTTGTCTGTCGGTCTCGATCGGATATATGCACAATGTAGACAGGTTTTCACCGATCACTTTCACAGAACACACGCATCCCGTTGTGCCTTGTTGTTAGCCCTCGACCCCTCTCAGAAACCGCTTAATGGCCAGCGTTTATTATTAGGCAGAAATGCATAACTGGAAACGAAAAGGGAAACTGGGGTGACCATTTCTAGCTTCATAGCCGCCATCAAGGCACAACGGAACGAGCGAGTTCCATTAACATTCGCCGAGCGTCTGTCTAACATAGAAAATATGCGTTTTGACGGCGCACATATTTGTATGCAATTGATAACAAAATTAGCAAAGGATAGGTTTTGTAAGCCTCTTGGGGTTAACATGCATTGCCTTGACCGTTTCGGTTTATTATTTCATTGCTATGGGAAATAACCATCCGTGTGTTAACTAATCACTTCCTATAACGACATGGACAACGTTGTTTATTTTAATTTTGCTTTGAGATTCCTCTCGAATCCTTTGTTATAAATACGCCTGGAAGAATAAAGTTGGCGGTTATTTTCATTTTTTTCTATTTTCTTGCTCATAATTTGTTGACTGTAACCCTTGAAACTTCCTTTGCCACCACTTCCGTTTAAAACGATTCATGGCTTACATGCCTATTTTGACGGCTTTGCATTCAGAAATTCATAGGCTATGGTTTTTGGATGGGTGTCAAAAGAGAGGGTTTTTTCGTCTGCAAATGTGTGCACTGTGCCTTGGTTTGGTTGTTCGGCTTCCTCTGCATGATAATCCGCTGCCTTCTGGTTATCCGGTGTTCGTGTGTATAGGTGGACACTGAGTTATCACTTGAGTGTAGCAAACTGCATATAAAAACTGGTAGATAGGCTTCCATAAACAGATTTGCTCCTGCTGTAGTCGTTAGTCGGTAAGTATGTAAGCCCCTGGGTCTAAGAAACATATGCTGGCCTGGCGTGGTTTATGATTATGTCATAATTAATGCATTCATATAAATTCGTGAACAAAGTTGTTTCATTTCGGTTTGTTATTCAATCTCCTTGTAGTTATTGGGATTCGCTTTTGTTTAATTTTTTTAGATTGTTATTTCCGGCTGAACAAGTTTGAAATTCGCCACACCTCTTCTCCTATGAGACCGACCTACAAAATGATTGTTTACACTCTTCCGAAGGCTGCCCCCCTGCTCTCTAGAACGCTGGCCGCCCATGACTGACTCAAATGCACATGACTGAATACTGCCCCCCCCGATCTCGGCCCTTCGTTCACATTTTCACATTGCACATTTCACATGTCGACCACCGTGACGGGGCATGGCGATGGCGAGCCAGCTGTCCGTTCCCCCTCCCCCTTTTGACCTAGCAACCGCGGCTGCTACGGTAACCACTCTTTAAGCCACCCCACCACCACCACCACTGACTTCAAACCCTTGCAACCCTCCCCCTTGCAGCAACAGTACTGTCGATGTTCGCGTCCACCCCCCCCCCTCCTTTGGCGCTGGTGTATTCAGACCAATTGGAGCCTTCTGGAACCTTATTATACCAGACCCATGCCCCCTCGACCGACTCCCTTTGCTCTTGACTTGGATTATCCATTGTTAAGGTTTGTGCATTTATAAGTTACTATTCCTCTTAACAGTACCCGACCAGCTTGATAGTTGTTATCACTGGTTTTGGCGTACGCGTGATTGCTGGATATAGTCGCAGAAAGCAAAGGACGAAACATATTTCATTTAATTTTTTTGCTATACACAAGCCTGGGAAAATAAATTTCGAAGACCTTTTCCTTTTTTTCATTTTTCTTGCACACATTTAGCTGCTTCTCCAGTGAAACTCCCATCACCGTTATTCCCGATTTACTGGAGCCTGGGGTTAGTGATAGTAAAGGAGGCTTACCTAACCCAGCGTTGCTTAAAATTAGGACCCATTCATGTTCATCTAAACTTGTCTCTGGATTACCGACATGTACACAAAAATTTGTCGGATTAGTAAAGCACAAACACACACAAAATACCAACTTCGAGCACACTATGATGCTCTTTGCGTTCAGCGTAATGATAGAAAATGTTCAAAACTAATAAATGTTCTGTTCTCGAAATCAGTTATTGTATCTTTTTTCATTATTAGCTAATACATTATAAACATGATTGATGGAACTAAGTCCATAAACGGCACATACTAGATTCGCCGTGGGAACCGAGACAGAAGTACGCGCAAAGCGTTTTTTCTCCGCGACGAAACCATTTGTCTCTCCTCTGTTCTTGTTGCCAACGACATGAAAACGAAGAAATGCCACTAGGCTTTTATATTTTCCCTCAAGCTACTCTGAACTAAGAACTTCGTAGTCGACTTTTATTACAGACGAGGTGACGCTACGATGATCCAGACATATGTACTGAATAAAAGGCAAAATGTAACTCTTACCAAACATTTTCCTGGCGACAGGAAAGTAGTATCAGTATTAACAACTCAAGTACTTTTGCATTGGCGGAATATGTTTAACAAGCCGTTCCAAATCAGTTAGGGGCGACGCTGTTCAATCCTGTCACCTAGATTTGATCATTGGTATCTCTCGGAAAGTACGCAACATACGTTTTCGTTTACAAAAGGCTATTTCTGATCCCAAAATAAGTCCATGAAAGCCAGCAGACATCCGCCAAAAGGTTTTTGTGGGGTAACATTAAGGGGTCTCCAATAAAACTTCATATGCTGCTTTCTTTATAAACTATGGTTGTACGTTGCTCTACCTAAAAGTACAATTGGAGATGGCCTCACTTTAAGGTTGACCTCCAAGCAACCAAGAAAGTGGCTGTTTGCACTGCAGCCGATGTCTTTATTGGCGAATCCTGGTGACGAGAATGTATGTTACAACCTTGAGGTACCCTAAAACTGTTTGCCGTTTATTCATTCTGTTATTGATGACCGGAAAGATCACTTTGCTCTTACAACATGTACTTCTGAGTAAGTTCATTGCGGACAGAGTTTTTTTGCGTTCCTCAAAGGTGTTTTATAGTAAAACCATTTCCCTTAATTAATAACTGACCTAGACTACGCTTCTGTGTCAGTGCGTGTTTTCCTACGAGGGTCGAGACAGCACGTAGTCTGAATTTTAGAGCATTGCAACACAAGCCTGATATTTTAACATGCGTAATGCAGGCAGGCAGATGATTGAAAAAGTATTCATTGACACTTCAAGGACATCCCGCGTAGGTCAATGTCGCAAAAAACGACATCGTAATTCAACCGGACGTTGTAATGCCTTTAAGAGGTTAGATTTCAAAATGGGTCCTTCTAAAGCCCAGTAATAACCCCCTACAGGCAGAATCAATCTGTAGGGGGCAAGTGACAGATGGCAGTAAAAGTCATCAAGTATTGACCGACATTTCAAGGACACTCTTAAACTCAGAGTTCACCGTCAGCTAAAACGATAAATATATGTGACGGAGGGAAAGGCATCTTATTGCACACAAACTGGTTTGCTTACGATCCTATCTGCTAATTCTATTCAAGTTTCATAGTCACTTACTGACATATCATCACGCGGTCCAAGTAAGATGCCCTTGTAGGCCTCATTAGCATACAGTTGGATTTCGACCCAACGTTTTAGGGTATAAGACCTAACTCACGAAACATGAGTGTAAAAATTCAGATGATTCTGTATGGGCGCCTAAAGCGCGCTTTTTTACTGATTCGCAAACTTTGTTACGGAACTTGTTTTGCCTTCAGAATGTTTATTAATAAGTTTATTAGTCAAATGGGCAACAGTATTTTAAGTAGTGCACCTCATATATCCCTAGTCCCAGCATTTTGTCCTGCGGAAACGGTGAGTATAGGGGTTTGATTGGCGGGTAATTTTGAAAGGCAGTGGAATAAACTTTAATAAATGCTGTACGCATTTTATTTTATTGTATTTATAAATTTTGTTGGTTTATATCTGTAGCTTTTCTTACACTGTAGTATTGTTTAGAATATTGCGAAAAACTCCATTATCAAAATGCAGGTCACTTTCAATTCCTAAAAATAGAAATGATGAGTACGAGGTGGTCTGTTTTAACCTACCTGAGGTCCAACCAACCGGTCTGGAATGAAGTTAGCATAGTCTGCGGCGCGAAGCGCTACGCACCCCTTCAATTTACATGCAGAACAACTTACCCCAGCGGCCGCGGAAAACAACTGAAACTACATTTTCAACTTTGCAATTTCTTCTACAAATTTCTTTCACTTTCTTTCCTATTTCTGCAACCTCAAAACCCCTAAAGCCCCCGTTTCCGTAAGAAAGAAATGCTTGGACTAGGGGTGTAAGAGCTGCACTACTTAAACTACTTTTGCCGTCAAATTTTTATAAATTTGGCCATTTATATGCGTTACCCTGTATTTAGACAACTTTCGATGTTAATTATAAGGCTAAACTTATGTTGCGCACCTGGACCTGCTTTTCTTTTCAAGGAGGGCAATTTAAACTCGAAAGTCTTAGCAAACAAGGCTTGCCACGATTTAAAATTAATTTTTTATCTGGTCAAAATCGTGCGAATTAGTGTGCCAAAAAAACAGTTTATTTTTAGAAACCCGTTGGTTAAAAGGATTTCTGGAAGTTTGATTGAGAAATTGTCTCCTAAAGCACATTTATCAACCGCGTAGTCATAGAATTCTTTCCGTCGGGGGAAGATATCTGAGTCAGCAAAATCATAAAATATTCACTGACACTTCAAGGACGCCCTGTAAATCCACCTAGGTCACGGTTACAAAAAAAACTATATCGTAATTTAACGGAACAAAAGGTTATCTTGATGACGTGCTTATGCTTGCATCCGATGAATTAATTCCAGTTTGTCGGTCACCTGACGGGGCACAGAACATGTACTAGTATTCGCGTTTTATTTCCGTGCCTTTTTCTTCTAGCAAACCCAATCAAGATTACCTTTAGTTATAGCAACCGCAGCTCGAACAAAGAAAACAATTTTTCAGCATAAATGTATTTATGTTGGTTATATGTATGCACAGGCTTTATGTAATCATACAAATTATGTTTTCTCCTTTCATGTGCATGATCGCGCTTAGTATTTTTCTTTCCTTTTGTTAAGAAAATTGGTACTTCTAACCACCGGAATATAAGTTGAGGTATCTGTTTTGATTTTCTGGTGAATTGAAGGTCCAATGATGTTGGGTTGGCGTTTTGGCGGATTCAATTGGATGGATGCCTAGGTGCTTATGAAGTTTTCCTAAATTTAAGCATATTTTAACTGTTACATCTCATACTTTATATCATGAATGCAGGCCGGCACGAAGTACGTCATCACTGACGGCGTTGAGAATGTGCGCGTTGGCGTCCAGATGTGCCTGGCAGGTTTGGTAAGGAGAGCTGAAAGGGGGGGGAACCAAAGCAAATCCGGACGTGCCCCGCGGACTTGGCAGGCTATTACAACGGGGCCCTCGAGGTTTCAAATACGCAGACCAGCCTCACTCCAGCTTTACTCTCTTGGGTGAAATACACGGGGCATCAATATCCCGATCGATGTGAATGTCGTAAAAAAGGTCACTCTCGGTGCCATATTTGACTTTAGGCATGCATGTAAGCAAGTAAGGCTGTTCATCAGCTCCTTCCGCGTGCAGAATCTATGCTACATGTGTGGCGCGAGCCTGAGACTATCATGGTTTACCGTGGTTGAGAAGGCAGCCGTTTGACACATTACCAGTAACAGCGGCGGAATATCGACGAAACACTGTCTGGGTCTTTTTTGCTAGTACCTAGGCTGTTAATATGGTAAGTTGCAACACCAGTAGCACTATCAGCCCAGTTTTGTTTGTGCGTTTAGTGGCTGATGAGTGGACAGGGATTCAGGCGGCGACGGCTCCCTCCAAACCCTTGGTCGTGTAAATTCTGGTGTGTGTCAAGGAAACCAGGTCGTACAGTGGCGCGTGCAGACGGGTTTGCTGACCCTGTCAGCCACTGCGCTCATCCCAAATCACGCGATCGACGAGCTAGGACAGTGACTTGATGCTCGTGGTGATGGGAGAGAGACAGAGAGTGAAATCGAAAACTCCGCCCATTTCTTTCCTCAATCGGAACAATGCGTTAGGCTTGAAGCCCTCGCGGGAGGCAGGTCACGCTGTGGCGCGTGCAAACTGGTTTGCCGGCCCTGTCAACCCATCCCACATTAGATAACAGATCGGCTTGAATGGTAGCTTGATGCTGGCGCTGAGGGAAAAGTGAAGTTGAGAGCTCAGCGCATTTTCCTCACTATAAACAATCTGATGCGCTTGAAGTTGTCACGGTACACTAAAAGCTGTGACTTTGGGGTTGCCAACTGATGATTTGCATCGCGCGGTCAGTCCACTGGGTGGTTTGTTGTGTGGAATGGCTGATTGGCTACGTGGGAGTCAGACTGCAGTAATTTTCTTTTAATATGACCTCCCACGCCGCTTGGATACTAGCTAGATGTGGCGTCACACATAGGGGCGGCTTCGGACGCGCCAGCCCCCTGCGCCCGATTCCACCTCCGGTCACCTTGACTATGTCTTTACACCGAGGCTAGCTGACTGAAGATATAGAGACTGCGGTAGGTGCTGCGCAAGCCTAAAATCACTTAAACCTAGTTCACGTGCAGGGTACCGACCGTGCACCACTTTGCTGTAGAGTATAAAGTGGACATCATCGAAACCGATGATCGAAGTGCTGTGTATGTGGGCCCTCACAGTAAACAACTAGGTAGATACGCTGGACCCCCGCGAGGACCAAAGCAAGGCACGGAACGTGCCACTGAGAATGCACATCCAGTACAAATACGGGACATGACGGATGTGGTGGCATGCCTTGGCACGGGCTCATGCCGCGCCAACCACCTGCATTGGTAGCCGCTTGATTCAGTTTAATACCGGGCCTAGATGAGTGAAAAAGAAGACAGTACAATGGATGCTGCGAAAATCACGGTTTCTGCATACACTAGGCACACTGTTGGCCTCTTCGGAATCAACGATTGAAGTTTCTTATGTGTGAGGGCAGTGCGATACGCGCCGGTGGCACTATTGAGGACAAACTCGGTCACTGCAAGTCGTTCGCCGTGGTAACTAGACACCTTATTGAAGCTAGCCCAAGAAGCAGTGCAGGGAAGATGCTATCGAATTATGTTATGTTAAATCAAGTTAACCTTACATGCTGCGATCTTCAAGGCCGTGGGAAAGCCAGAATGATGATAAGATTGAATTTTATGCAGAAGGATTGGTAAATAGTTAGGAAGGAGTGAACGGGGTTATACTTACCTGCATATATTTTGGTATCTCCCCGCGACCTTCCCCTTCTGAAAACAGAAATTCAAGGGGATTTCTATCTTCAACTGGACGCTATCGGGCTGCATGCTGACTGAATCAAATTCGCTGGCGCAACTGACCCTAAATGTGTAGGATTATAACTTTTATAATCCGATCAGTCAGAATAATTTAGTTTCCCTTTTACTATGCTGCTCCAAATGATGTATGTAATATATTTATACGCAAAATAAGTAAAGCAACTAACGATGGAAAGTTTGCCAGAGCGCGATTCAATTATCCATAGTTTAACTGCTAATACATCTTTTTGTAGAAATAGTGCTGAAAATTCGATTCCCGGGTGGTAAATCAGAGGAAAGAGGAGCGTTCATCGGGGCTGGGAACAAGACCGGGCACGGCAGGGGACGATGGACCGAACGCTCAGGAGGCTGACGCCAATGCAAGCGGGATTAACACGCGGACAGTCAACATCGCGGTCAGTGTGTGCATGTCGGGAACGAGTCGGGACACCACAGGAGGCGACGGGACGAACATGCAGGGGGCCAACACCAGCGCACGCCGCATTAACACGTGGTCAACCGACATCACGGCCAACACGCTTACGCCGAGTACCAGTCGGGGCGCCACAAAAGGCCACGGGAAAAAACACACAGGGGGCCGACACCAAATTAAGCGACACGGCGACAGGCAGGAGACAGACAGATGAGGAGACTGAAGACGCGGCGAGAGGCACACACAGTGAGTCAAACATGATTGGTAGAACAGGCACACGCATGAAAGAGTGGCATGAAGACGAGGACCGTGAGCCAGATTATCTATTTTCTGAAGATGGGTAGACGAGACAATTGCCCGAAACGTCAGGCCTGTAATAAACCTCTCCCAGTAAACGCTCCTCTTTCTTCTGACATCTTTTTGTGTCCAATACTCAGGACATAGATAAATTTGAATTATCTCATACTAGTTTTCAGAAATAAGACAACTTAGCACCTTAGTCCTGGCATGATTCTGTATGCGAGTAAGATTTCCTACCGCGTGCAATTTAGAATAACAGGGACAGATACGATCATCTAGCTTCCGACAGAGTTGGTGATGTTTAAAATGAGGTTGTTTCACATTTACCTTTGAAGGAAACCAAGTACCGGCAAACAGATCCTTTGAGAAAAATGGATGCAAATTTTGCAGTCATGGTAATGGGAGGATAAAAGAATAATTATCTTCTTGAACAAGACAAAGATCATGAGATTAGCAAAATTTATTGACGTCATTAAATGTCATGACCTTTTATTCAACTGCAGATGGTCGGTGCTTATTAATAAGATAATTAACTGTTCAATTAAGCCTGTATGATGTGGTTAAAGGGGAGGGGGTTGGGTCAGGAGACAGGGCAGCAGTCAAACCTAGGGAGAACGAGGAGGCATGAGTGGGAGTGGGTTTATCGATAATTACCAGGGCAATGTGAGATTGATTACATGATCAAGCTGCTTAAGGAGTTCTGGTTTTCTTCTCTATATTGCAGCGGCCTCCGAAAATCTCAGGATGTGCCCGGTCATCGTCTGAAGTACGACTTTCAATGCAGTCCTTTAGTCGACTGCATGGCCATTGTCCACTAGGTGCTCTGTGATTGAACTCTTAGGTACTTTATGTTCCGCCCTGAGCAACCAATTCGGCATATGTTCAGCTGACCGTGTTGCCAATTGCCTTTGCATGCGCCCGATATATTTGCTTTCGAAGTTACATGTAAAATCATAAATGCAGTTTGATGTGGCGTGCATAGGCAGAATATCTTTAGTCGGTCAAACTGGAATAGCCGTTGTTGTGCTTATGTAAAACAATTTAGCAGCGGGGTAAGTTCTTTTAATCGTACATCGAAGCCTTAGTTTTATCACGTTCGAGACATTATCACCCTCTAAAAGGAAGGAAAATGCTCACCAGTGTTTTTTGGCGCTGATATTTCAGAAGTAATTTTTTGTCTGCGGTTTCGATACTTATCGATGAATTTCTCAGTATAGCCGTTTCCAAGAAACGCTTTCTGGAGAAATCTCATCTCTTCATCAACCGTATCCGGAGAACAGATTCTAGCGACTTTATTGAAAAAGCAAAAAACCAAGTTTCGTTTCCTCTGAATTGGAACGAATCTAAGGAAGTGCATCTATTAACCATTCCATGTGGTTTTGTGATAGGTGGACCATTGAATGGAACCATCTGCGCGTCTGCGTATAAGCACGTCTAATAAAGCCAGTATGTCACCTTTCTCATGTCGATGATGACGTTTTTCTTTGCATGTGCCTCGTTCATAGCTTTAAGTAGCAGTATTCCCTTTTAAGCGTTTTGACTACGGCAAAAATGCCATCCAAGTATCTTCTATAAAAAGCAGTTTCCCCCATACTTCTGGCTCATTTGAATTCAAGGTTCGACATGAAAATATCTGCCATAACTGGTCCTAATGGACTGCCGATAGCTATGCCGTTGATCTTACGATACAAGTGTCCGTTAAACAGGGACTGTACGTTTTTAATGCATATCTGTTGTAGTACCCGTAGTTGGCCTGGTTCCAGGCATTTTTCAGCCGCATTCTTACAAATTATGTCAATGGTTTCGTTCAATGGCACGTTTGTGAACAGGCTTTGCACGTCAAATGAGATCACATGTTTATTAAGTATATTTTATTTCTTCAGCTCTTCTAAAAACGGAACGGTATCTTTAGTCACATGGGCAGCAAGGTAGCACCTGATTAGTTCAGTTTTTTGGATAAGCCATCAGGCAAGCTTATGCTGCGGTGATCCCCTCATTGATAAAATTGGCCGTAGTGATACTCGTGGCTTGTGCAATTTTGGAAGCCCATATAGCCTAGGAATATGTGAACCTACAGGCCTTAGACAGGCAGCTGTGTTTTCATCTATTATCCATTTTTCGATTAGTGATTTAGCCTTTTTCCCAATAAGGTCTTCCAGTGCTTTTGTTTATGCTTTCCCGTGAGTTTCAGAAATGAATGTGCTGGGGTCATTTAATATGGCTTCCATCTTTATCACGTAATAATCCTTGTTTAGAATCGCAACGCCGCTTCCTTTGTCTGGTCTAGAGATAGCGACATCAGGGGCTTTTCGTAGGTCATGTAAAGCCGTAAGGTGTTGCATAGTTAAGAGTGAGCGCTGAGTAACCCGGGTTATTCTATATTGATGAGCGATTTTCATAGATTTCGCTCTTAGCCATCCCGCAGATTACTCTGACGTCGCCTTTAATTCGGATAACTGGTCTTCAAATTGGGCTTCAATCGCTGTCGGGTCTATTTTCCTACTCGGTACACAAAATTTGAGCCCTAAAGAGAGGGCTTCGGCTTGCAATTATGTCAGTGTCTAATCTGACATGTTAACGATGTAGTCATATGGGTTTATCGTCTTGCTGCAGCTGCTTATCCCACATAGAGTACAACTTCTTCAGGAAATCCAGGATGACCTGGAAACTTCAAAATCTGGATACAGTCATTTTCTCTTATAAGGCTTCCAAGGTAACAAAACTTAAAGGAACTGTCCGCCTCATGTGTGGGTAAGTTGTAGATCAGAATTTTGAGACGAGTTTCTTTGTTTTTCACAAGGACGATACATGTTCCTAAAGGTTTGGAAATTCACGGCAGCTTCGAGAAAAATATTATTAAAATCCAATTTTCGGTTGGACAAAAAAACAAAAGAGGTCTGATAGATAAGCGTGAATAGGGGATAATTAACTTGTTCAGTCTGATGAAAAAAGGATGCGGTAAGGTTGTGCACTGCTAAGTCAGTCTATCTAGGCTTCACAAGTATCGACAGAAGACCTGTGGGTTGTACCGGTTTGCAGATACCTCCTGCGTCAAGCGATAATACCCGTGGGAAAAGGTGCGGTTTTGGCTAAGAAACTAGCGTATTAATATCAGTTAAATGACGCTTAAAACATTAAAGCTGGTTATACTCATTTTCTTTTAATGCTCTCAGGCAGAGTTTTACTTCACGTGCCAAAGATACCAAGGGGTTTTATAAAAGTTGTCACGCTTAGAGGAACGCATGAGTTGTGCAAAATCGGTGGTTTCGGAGGCGTCTTGAACGGCCTCCCATAAGTGTTGATACCAGTTTGTTTTTAGTTATTTTTGTGTGATTTGGAACGGTATCAGTTGACCGAAAAAACTACGCATTGATTGCCCTGTATGTTTAAATACTATAACTTCTAAAAAAATCAGGAAATAAATCGACCGTATTCCTCATATTATTGGCCCTAATACTGCGTTAGGAATTTATACTTGACGCCTTATCAGTCTGCTGCGATAAAGAATGATGGCATAATTAAGACTAGTTCGTTTCCGAAAGATGTTTTCTGAAAACTATTTGTCAGATACATTTCATCGGCTCATTTGTTCGAGACAGCCTTCACATAAATTGCTAGTGTTAGAGGCTCTTATTAGTCAATTCACAGTCTGCGTAGGGCTTAATAACACAGTTGTCTAATTAGGTAACTTAGGATGTTGGGCAACAGCTCAGACCTGAGCTCATACACCCTGCCTCCGTGCGACATTACCTCTTATACCCAATCTGGTCTCAGCGTAGACTTTCACAAAAACAACTTGGCTCGGATTCTACGGAGTGGGCGTACCACTAGGGCCACATTAAGAAGAAGCCACTGCAGCCCTCCAGCCAGCCACTCCACACAGCAAAACATACACTGAGCTGACTGTGCGGTTCGAGTAATTCTCGAAAAGTTTCAACGGCATCTTATTGGACATGGCTCATTGCCCTGTGAAACATGGCTATCAAATCGCAATCTCTTTCGTTTTGCGCTACAGACAGCTTTGGGAGGACCTGATACTAACATTCCACATATTGCGTGCTCAAGACTGCTCTCTTTTATCAGGAGACTTCATCAAGATAGCATAAATAACTAAATTGCAAGGCAATCTTCTCAAATTACGTGCTACTGGGGCCAGGTTGGACACGCGGAAGCTCTTTTTCTCCAAAAGAGTGGTCGAAGCCTGGAATACTCTACCTCTGAATGTCGCTATGTCGGCCTCCCTAGAGGTTTTTAAACGGAAACTAGACCGATATAACAATGCGCGCTACAATACGAACTGACCGCTGTTAACGGGATGCCCAAAAACTACCAATCGAGTACTAGTTTATATATTATAGTAGCATTTGTCTTATACCATAAGGTTTTATAGTAGAGGCGTACTGAAACCCCCAGACCGATGGACAAAACGAAAACATGCAAAACCATAATACTACTCGCTACATTCGAGTAACACTTTTTATATGCTATTTATTCATGCACAAACTATCGTTTACACTCTCCATATCATTCCCATGCGAAGGTCTTCGCGCTCTTCCCTACTTGACTGTCTGCAAACCGTGACCACCCCGTTCACGATCGCATCTGCCGAACCTTGCGGCCATACTCCACGCGGCCCCTAGGCGTTCTCCCGCCGGGGACTGTCAAAGATCTTGGCAGTTATTTCGTTTTTCCCAACCTTGTCGACGGAATCCAAAATTAGCCAATGAGTGTCTGGCCCCATCGTCCGCACTTTGGTGATGATCCTGAGTACCTCTGCGACCTCCCAAAAGAGGCACTTTTTTCTTTTAAAAAACCCCAAAGGGTTTTTTACACTGTCCACTCTTTTTTACCTTCGTTTCACCTCATCGGCTGATATCATTTGGCCTCGCCACTAAGCGGAGATACTATTTCTTAGTGTCACAGCTCGCTTGTACAAATAGAGAGTTTAATGGTAATCCGCCTGCCTTACCCCCAAATACGCTGATCGCGTCAGTTGGTGACCCTTCAAGATGTGGTTATTAACTCACGGTGATAGCTCCAAGCGCGAGTCAGATTGTGTATAGTGAGGCAATTGCGCTACGCCGGCGAACCTCACTCTCCGACCATATTCCCGGGCCTCAGCCACAGTCTGCGCCGGGTGTGCGAAGTAGGAGCAGCTCCTGATGCATCTTATGACCAGGTCTACGTGTACTATTTATATGAACTGGCCACCCTCTCCCCCCTCAATGCACTAACACATTTACACAAAAGGGATTGGGCCCTTCATATTGCACATGAGTGAGGTCACGTTAAGAAGGAATAATCACAGTCTGACTCTCAGATCACTTGACAGTCATTCCGCATAAATACAGCTTAGACTACCTGTGAAGCCTGAATACACTTGGCAGTTGGCAAGCCACGGTGCGGGAAGCAACTTCGACTCCATTTTTTTACTTTACACTTTAAAAATTTCCTTCTCTGCCTATCCTATTTCCCCACCCACAAAACTCTATAACCACCGTTTTTGCAGGACAAATACTGGGACTAGAGGTATATGAGTGGGGCTAAATAAGCTTCTTTTGCCGGTAGTATTTCTGTGTTAGGAACATGCAACACCGGATACCTTCACTCGGTTTAGTCCGTCGGTGAAGGTGGTTGCTGGAATGTGGCTGCTAGGTCGAGTTTAGCCTCGAGGGGCTACAGGTGAGAGTTGGATACCAAATAAAGGGCGAAAGAGGATCACATATACGAGCACACAGTAGTTAAACTGTCGCAAGCGATTATTCTATTCACGTTTCTTTGGGGTGGGTGCAGTGATGAAATGTTAAAAACTTGTTTGACCTACGCCAAATTCGCTTACAGTTCACCCACGTTACCCCAGTTGTACGTCAATACCAAAACGACCGGAAGTGGGTACAGATTCCGTCATTGGTAAAACCAAGTAGCCTATACCAAGCCCGGGTAGGCCACCACGTCAAGAACCTGTTTCTAGTAATCGCTACTCGGATTCCACATCGTGAACAGTGCCATAGATTCGTATTAGTGAAAATACGACTCGTACGTAGCATGCCAAAAAAATACAAGAAGATGCATTCGCCGAGAGAGGTTTATTGAATGATTAATTTTCCAGCATTGATGTCGCCTACCCGTCTTTAGGAGTTGAAAAATCATGCTCAGTGCTGTAATTTTGTGCTGCCCCTTGCCATGTGCGTAGCCTTCCAATACCGGTTGTAAGACCGCACCGGACACGTAGCGCACCGTGACATGTTGCGACAGTCCTGGGTACTTGCGTGGGACAACTTCCCCCACACGCTCTTGGTCGATCGCTGTTGAACATGCTCATGATGTCCTGCTCATCTCATACTCCCGCTCGATTAGCTTTTTGAGCTGCGCAGAAACTTATAGCTAAGGAATGACCACTATTTCATTGATTGGCTGCAGGTGACAGAGAATACGTCCCGGAGTCAAGTAATCCTAAGAGCGGACACGGACTGATAAAAATGGCCGGAATAAACAGCTGGCAGCTCGCGCTTGGTAGAGTCTACGGTAAAGCTCCTTCCTTGCATTGAAAAGCTACTCCAACCCACTCTGTTTTCTCTAACTTCCGATTTGGGTAACTTTCGGTTTTTCGACACAACCACTTCAAAACTGTGTCGCCGCCGTCCCCGCTGACCGACTGTTGGACTGCATCAGCACACATCTCTCTATGGCTTGTTTCACCCACACCCTCGTTGGTAGTGGATAATTTGCCTTGCCTGCTTGTTTCACGCCCTTATTGTCTTCTCTCAAAGACATTCTTGAAACCCGATAGGTGGCAAGCAAATTGATGGTGCAGTTGTATAAAAATTTAGTTGATATGCAGGCCTTTTTTTCCGCCTTTACGTTTGATACTCACCTGGGCCCACAATGTCAACGGCGTCAAAGTTGCTATCACTCAGCTTGAATCCAAGCTTGGTACAGCCAACTGATGCTAATGCACTAGCGCTTGTAGCTGTCGACCGTTTTTTTTTTCAAAATTGCCCATTCCGCTGCTGCACTAAAGCTGGTAAACAACAGCCGACTTTATCTGCTTAGGGATAGGTTCTTTTAGCCGCATCAATCACTAGCATATAATTGCTTCAGACTTGTGCAAGGGATATAGCAACAGTTTCATATAAGGAATCCTTCAACATGACAAAGCTCTTTGGTCCACTTTTTTGTGACAGTTTATTTCTTTCGGTGAACGCTCCATGATAGCTAATGGCTCTGAAAAACCCCGGTAAGTTTCACCTCATCCCTTGTGGTGGCTTATTATTGGCTGATACCCACCGGTTAACAAGTATGCAGAGCTTTTTATGTTGTAGTGAGTGATCACTGTTTTAACGGAGCATTTTCAACGTTTTCTGTGGACTTAGATCAACATTTTGCTGTCGGGTTGATGTAAGACTAGAACAGATATGAAAGAAAGTCAGGGCTGTAATTCATCCATAATAAACTGTATTCAATTAAAATCGAGTTCTTTCGCTCTTATTAATAAACTTTTCTACCTTCATCGGTGATGACCAAAGTGCTTTCAACTTATTTCGATTTCAGAAGTCCAGTTTGGCGAGTATACGTGATGTTTCGTCCTTTGCCTTCTTCGACTGTATCCAGTAGTCACGT
>JAYGXS010000005.1:30573938-30677042 GCA_036362985.1 Ligula intestinalis
CAAAAGGGGATGCAAGCGCTTGACAGGCAGTTTTGGTGGGGTGATTTGACGAGTGCGTCTCGGATCAGCCGCGGGCACTGGGTCAAAAAGGGGAACAGACGTCTGGGTCGACACCGCCGTCAAACTGGTCGTTATGTGGGAGTGTCAACAAAGGGCCGAGACCGGGGGAGGGCAGTATTTAGTCATGGGTAGACAGCATTCCAGGGTGGGGTGGTAGCTTTCGGAAGCCGATAAGCAATCATTTTTGGACCGGAGTTTCGTAGGAGAATAGGTGTAGAGAATTTCAAAATTGTTCAGCCGGAAATAACACGTGTTCTTTCGACAAATTTTCGTCAGGCCTTGCATTTATATGGAAACTGGGTGAGTTTAAACGTGTTCGTCTTTTCGGAAAAGTGAGTAATGGGAATGGGAATATGTTTGGAAAAGCCGTCTTTTTTAAGTTTTACAGAGCAACCTCGACTCAGATATTAGGTACCCCTTTCCTTTCCATATGTGACCCCTTTGAAATCGGAGAATGTCTTGAAATAACGCTTCATGAGTCCTATGTGAACCTGAGCTGTCGCTTGCCTCCCATCCTCTTTGTAATTTTGACGTTACAGGTCAGAGCATTTCAACTGCAAGGACCTGTAGTGTGAACGTGAAGATTAAGATGACATGAAATGATAACCCACTCTCATCCATTTCAATCTTGACAGCTTTTATTTTGTCGGGAACTTTTTCTGCTAAGTGAGATGTCACATGCGAGATCGCCATGAACATCATTTAATAAAACTCTCCCAGTAAAGGCTTCTTATTCTCTTAGAATCCTATCAATATCCCATTGGGAAGGAACCTTTGCAGCTTGGCCCTCAGTCCTTCGGATGCTTCAACACACTCCGCATGAGAATCAAGTTACTCGGTTAGTTGATAGCATTTTAAGCCACGAGTTTTAGAGCACCGTGGTAGGACCAAGCGCCTGATTTATAAATGTGAGAAATGGACTGATTTTCCTTGTGGAGGAGTCCTTTGTACCGGCCTAAGTCTGCCCTCTTCAGCTGCCAGTATGGCAGGTACATTACCAGACAGAAACGTCGGGCAAATACTCTTTTAAATAGGTAGGCAAGCGCAAAAAAACTACAACACTTCTTATTTGTGTGAGGTATACATTCGAAATTCTCGTGTTCGTTGAAAAATCTCGCTGATATCAACTTGGGTTAATAGGTCAATCTTACTCGAAAATTGAAGCATACTGATAATTTTTGACATTTATGTTCGTAGTCAGCCGAGCACATCAATAAATACCAAATCAATAGATTAGAAGTCCGGTCAAAGTGAAGAATTTGATTAAAGAATATCAAAGCGGATTCGAAGACGCACCTGGCGGGTGTGATGGCACCAGTGTTTAATATAAGCAGACCAACCAAGAAATATAACGAGTGAATAAAAACTAATTTTTACGAAATGGCTTCGTCAAAAAGGCACCAGAATGGCCAACAGGCCTCATTCAGGCGTTCTCATACTATAATTTTCATCATTTTCCTGCCAACACATGGCCGCGCCCACTTGGTGTGGCCAGACTAGGCCAAACGCGGCCATGGCCATGTCTGTCTTACAGAAATGCTCGGAAATTCCCTTAATGGTTTAACTGACCATTTTTACATAAAAACGTACTGCCCTTATCATTATAAACAACAAATACTCTAATCAATCCTAGGAAATCTCATAGATTGGCCATAATGAGTGATCTATATTCACTGAGGCCAAATTACAAAAAAAAAACAATATGGCGTCCAGGCACCCAGTTAGACGCCTCATTACTGTTTGGTTTGTGGTAAGTGTTGCTGTCTTCATATCCGGCTTGCGTTTTTGCGGCCTTTGGTGTGTTATTCTGCGTCTATTTCTTGTGCATTTTATATTAATTAATTATGTCATGCCATTATTGGTTTATTATACGATTATAAAGGTATGAACAGGTATATTAACAGATTATCATTTCTACTACCTAAAAGTACAGATAAACCGTTTCTGTATCATTTTTATTGTTGGTGGGTAGCAATGGTTAAACGTAAGCATTACGGTTTTCACCAGAGCGCTATATACAAACGGATTGTACGCCGGAGGAAGGCGTATCATGCTCAGATGGAGAACGCTTCCGTTCTCCCATCGTCGTTGGTGGTTAATCAATCAATGCCCGAACCAAGCCCGGAAGTTTCTATGAGTAATTAAAGAGGAAGGGCTGGCAGACAACGTGGTATGTGCATATTTGTTTCATTATTTTCAGGTCATGCACCTGGCCGTGGTAGGCGGTCGATCAGAGGCAGATTTTATCCGAACTCTCCTAAAATTCCTACTAGGCTCACCGCTTTGCCAGACATTCTGCTGGGCCGGACGATCAAAAGACAAGAACACATTTGTTGTTTGTCCTTTGTTTCCCATCCTCTAAGGTAGGTCCAATTTATATGTATTGACCTACACCGATTCCATTGCACGTAATGGCCGGTATCGTGACTGCAATATAGTTGTACTACTGCAAACGGCCATCAACTGGTTCCATGGATCATCGGACCGGTATGGCGGGCGGTCGAAACGTCGACGCGACATAAATGAGGTACCAAATGTTTCATTGAGTTATCGTCCGCATCCATTTAGATTACAAGTATCACCACCGACAATTCTGCATGCCCACAACTATCCCCAGCCAAAGAATCAGTAAGCTTACTTGTTAAATTACTGTGCATTTACATCTTAATGTAAGAGGTTATGATTACTCATTGTCATTAACTGTCTCTTTTTTCCTCTTTTATTACGTATGACTTACAGCTTTTTCTTCTTCTGCAGGTACAACCAGTGGCAAGTGGAAGTAAACCCTCTTCTTCAATTCAGAAACGATAAGGATTCGGATATAGCTTTGTACAATTATTCTATAGCTTCTACTCAATCAACTTTTCATTTTCTTAAATTGCCCTTCACTTCCTTTTATGCCCCGCTGAGGTTATCTATAAGTGCTAAATGTTGTTCGATACGCTACACTCACTATGAGAACGCGGCAAGGAGAACCCGCGAGAACAAAAACCGTAATAAGGCAAAGCACTATCGAAATTGTTTAACCATGGTCTGGCCAAACGGCGCGATCGATGAGAAATCCACGTCGGCCTGAAAGGATTACTCATGGTATAGAGGCTATTTGGCTGACAATTAAGGCACGGGGGTCGCAGCCCCTGGAAGCCGTGACTGTCTACCGACCACCGCGGACAAACAGTGATGCAGATGCGCGTTTGCTGGGGTGCATAAAGGAGATAGGAAGTCGACCTGATGTTGTACTCATGGGTGACTTCAATGCGCCCAGCATATGTTGGAACAATTTGCGGGCCAATTGTTCTAAAAACACCTTTGGTCACCATCTGCTAAAAACAACACTTGAGGCACTTTTCACACAACACGTCCTAGTTTCAACTAGAGCACGTGGAGGGCAACAAGCAAGTTGTTTAGATCTAGTCTTCACGAAGCATCCCGACACTATAGACGAGGTATGCTGCCTACCTCCACTAGGTCGAAGTGATCATGCCGTACTTTTATGGGATTATGGTCTTTACTCGTTACCCCCTACAGCAGACGAACCAAGGTCAAATATATGGCGAGGTGACTTCTCACAAATGAGAGTAGAGGCATCACAAATAGACTGGGGTCTTCTTTTCTCTGGGGATGTCACTGAGGACTGGAATACATTTAAGGAGTGGTTGTTGCAGCTAATGCGCAGTCATTGTCCACTTTCAGTGCCCAAGGTATCTAGCCGACCTCCATGGCTGAACAGAGCTATCAAAAGAGAGATCAATAAAAAAGAAAGCTTTGGAAGAAGTTTTGCAACGCAAGCTGCAACGAAGATTTTGAACAGTACAAAATCCAGCGGAACAAGGTAAAAAAAATGGTTTTCAAAGCACGACGGGACTTTGAGAGCGATCTACTGTGTCGAACTGTCAATAATCCAAAGTTTCTATACAGTTATTTACGGAAAAGCACACGTAACAGGAACCCGATTCCTGTTATGCAAACTGATGATGGTCACGAAATCTCCGACTGTAAAAACAAAGCAGAACATTTTGCTGAGTTCTTTCAGTCTGTCTTCACCATAGAACCTCCCTTCGTCGCAACTGTTGACGAGGTCGTGGAAGCACCAAATATTGGGGATATTTTGTTCGAAGAAGAGGCGATTTTTCAAGAACTAAAAAGCTTGAAGGAATGTAAATCTCCGGGTCCTGATGAAATTCCTGCCAAATTGCTCAAGGAACTTGCTAGAGAACTAGCTAAACCCCTTTCACTAGTGTGCCAGAAATCGTTTGATACTGGAATACTTCCTCCGGACTGGAAATTAGCGCATATTACACCGCTTTACAAAAGCGGTGGTCGTGCATCTGCGAATAACTACAGACCCGTGAGTCTGACCTCCATATGCTGCAAAGTAATGGAGAAGATCATCAAGAAGCAATTGATGATATATTGTGAAACTCACAATATATTGTCGAATGCGCAATTTGGATTCCGTAGGGGAAGGTCATGTGTAACAAACTTGCTTTATACGATGCAAAGCTGGACAAGGGCAATTGATGCAAAAGAAACTGTACATGCAGCCTACATTGATTTCCGGAAGGCCTTTGACAGTGTTCCACACCAACGTCTCCTGCATAAGTTGAGACTGATGGGTATCGGAGGCAGACTTCTTACGTGGATTGAGAATTTCCTATCTGGTCGTTCCCAAACGGTGTGTGTAGGACGACAACAATCAAGGCCGACAGTCATCGAGAGTGGAGTCCCTCAAGGTTCAGTACTCGGACCCACCCTCTTTCTCTTGTTCGTTAATGATTGTGTACAGGAATTGGACTGCGAGTGCGCCATGTTTGCAGATGATGTAAAAATATGGAGGGTCATCAGGTGCGCTGCCGATGAAGATAACTTCCAGGAAAATCTTTGTCGATTAAACGAGTGGTCGCATAGATGGCTGCTGTCCTTCAATTCTAACAAATGCACTCTGCTGCGCCTGGGAAATCGAAATGCGGTGCCTTATGCGCGACCCTACCATCTGAACGGAATCCCTCTGCAAGAAACAGAAATACAGAAGGATCTCGGCATCTTGATGACAGACAATCTCAAACCTTCTACACAATGTTGTAAGGCGGCTAAAACTGCAACTTCAATGTTGTACGCCATCAAGCGGGCATTCACGGTTTTTGATGAAGATTGTTTCTCGAAAATCTTCGGTACCTTCATAAGGCCACATCTTGAATACGCGATTCAAGCCTGGAGACCGTGGATGCGGCAGGATTATAACGTACTTGAGAGGGTGCAGCGGCGAGCAACAAAATTAGTAAGAGGCCAAGGTTCACTACCATAGGAGATCCGCCTAAATAACCTTAATCTCTATCCTTTGAGTTATAGGCAGTTACGCGGAGATTTGATACAAACCTTCCGTATCGTGCGTGGCTTTGACTGCGCTCTCATGTGTGACGACTTCTTCCAACTCGCCACTACAACTAATCTCCGGGGGCATCCCTTCAAACTCTATGTGCCCCAAGGACGATTGGATGTACGGAAGAATTTTTTCTCTAATCGTGTCGTGGACCCGTGGAATAACCTTCCCGAGGCCATTGTTATGTCCCAATCTGTGGAGATATTCAAACACCGACTTGATATACACATGCTACAACACAACGTGAACTATGTGACAAATTAACCTTGAAACACCACTGCGCCATGTGACTGTCTATATTTTCCTGACTGAAAACTTGTTAACATTGTTTATAATTCTTGAGATTTCGATGTGACAAATAGGGAGTTCAAAGGCGCAAGCCTATTTTTCCCTCAAATATACTGACTGACTGACTGACTGACTGACCACAGCATCGCACCACGCGTGGCTAGCCGTGGCTGGTGTTGGCAGGGTCGTTTAATATATCTACAGCTGAATACACGTGAGTTACGAAACTGGCCAATCATCTTCTTAACTCCCAACTCTAAACCAAACCCAAACCCTGATTCAAACTAACTTTCAATCCACCCATGAGTTAAGCCCTAAGACTGACTATTTTAATAAGAAAAGTACGCTAATTATACGAAAATATAATCTGATCCCAACTAAACGAAGCGGAATTAGTAGGCAACACTGCCTTTAGAGTTAATTAGATTCTTCTCCAGTTTCTGGATGACCTTGTGAGTAAATGGTTTAAAGTATGTTATTACAAGCTGATTTGTAGACAGCCTCCATGCGCGCAAGGTGAAAAGGTACGTCATCCTCGATCCACATTGTACGCACTGATATTATTAATTAATGAGGTAAACGCACACAAACATTCAAACAAGGTGCCCTTTGCTGATTTATATTGTATATCTTCATCGATGGGCTTATCTGTGTGTGCAACTAACCCACGCTGTTGATTAGTTTAGACCTCTCCCATCCGTATTTGATCAACTCTGTCGGTGGAGGTGATTTACAATCGGCGCCAACAAGAGACAAGAGGTGAAAATCTGCTCCGGGTTTTAAAATCCAGACAACACTGAAGTAACTTGGGTAGCACATGTCCTCAGGAGCCGCAGAAAATGTCCTAGTTTTCCGGGTGATCATATATTTTGGGGATCCTCACCCGTAGACAAAACGCCGATTGCACGTAAGAGCAGTCGTTCAGTCATGACAGAGTTTCACACAATTTTCCAATTAACTTAACTAGCGTGCTCTGACAGTCATTTAGAAGATGATCCACCGATTTATTGATGTCCACCTCCGTTAGAAATCTTTGTAAATAGGCCTCTTAAGTTGCACTCCGCATGAATCCCAGAAGTCGCCGTCGTCTTCCTAAAGTATGATAATCCACTAGCTGAATGGGTTACGGGCAAAGAGGCTCCTGGTAAATTCTTTCGAATTTCACCCGTTTCAACTTTTGAACCATTATTAACTATTCGTTCGAGGATGTTTTGAACTGCCTGTACTACTGTCTTGTTCAGAAGTACTCAATTGAATCATAAGTATTTTTGCAAAGTTAAGAGCAAATTTTTCGAATTTAATTTGCTGTGATATCAAACCTCCATCCGTGACGTCTAAAGTTGGAGGTAAATTTATATGGCAACTCCACTTGAGTGCCCTTCGCACATAACGCATTTATCGCAGGGGGTTAAGTGAGTAAAACCCTAGCAACTGCTATCTTCATAGCATGGTTCCTTAGGATAGAGCAAGTCGGTAGAAGCCAGAATAGTGGGAATCAATATTATATATACAGATGAATGGAGAATAATTAGGACGATGTTTGAGTTCGGAGCGCACGACCAGCTAGAAGGCTAGCCGGGTCCTAAGTGGGTGGTAGGATCAAGCATGCCAGCGAGAACGGTCATTGTCTGGTCAGCCTTGAAGGTTACTGGTTGGACAGACTGCATCGACTTAGGCGTGCATGGTTCTTATTCGCTGCCAGGCGAGACCAGCTTTGCAGTATCTGTGATTGGCTGTTCAATAAGCCACCATCAGGGCAGGCGCATGCTTTCCTATGTGGGGTGAAGCACCACGTATGTGCAACTGGACTTCGGGTGCGCCGCACTGGTTTGTCGGATTACCTGTTATGGAGAAGATAAATATTCTCGGGCCACGTTTTTACAGCCACCCAATAAATGTCGCTACACAACAATACTTAGGTACAAGGGTTATAACCAAAACAAGGCGGTAGATAAATATGAAAGACTGCAACTCTTATGAATAGCAAAAATGAGTAGTGCGTTATACATATTGATTCACATCCAATTCACAACGAGCAGTCAGTTAAAGCAATGGTCAGCAATATTTGGTCAATATGGTTAACTGAGAAAACAATCAGTGAAAAAACTCCTGTAAGAAGAATCAGATGCAGAGTTCAACGAATCCCCAGTTTCAAAATAATAGGCGAAAAAAACCGTTTCTGTCATTAATGTAGTTAGATTGATAGAATGTCTTGAGATTGCATTTTAATGTTAGGAAGAACGTGTGAGGATTCAGAACGCTCCTTGCATGTAAGAAACTATATAGCATCATGGAGCTGAGTTAGGTGCAGCTTCTCGCACACAATGGAGTCGAAAGGGGAGGGGATAGAAGACGTCACAGGAACAATACCGAAATGTCGGAGATGCAACTTTGTGGACTGCAGAGTCCACCAACAAGCTTCCGAAAACAGAAGACTTCGCAACGATCAATGGAGACCACGAAGATCATCATCGGAGTTGCAAAACGGAGAAGAATTGTCAGCATTTGCAAATTATACTTTAAAAGGAGGAGCCTACGATTTACCTTGCAGAGGATAATGTAAACATATCTGATCTGCATGCGGCGATAATTCTAATTCACTCATATAACTTAGAACTTAGTGTTTTATGGTAAAATCGTTCTGAAAGTGGACAATCTTGGAAGACTAGAGGGTCAAGAAACCTAGGCCGGGCCCAAACACATGGAACTACACTGCACCCGTCAGGTAGCTTTCCAACGTGAGAGCGTACGCAAGTCTACCTTGATTCTATTAACGCCAGCATTGGCTGTGTCCTTTGAAAAAGAGTAGATGCAGTTAACTTAATCTGCGTATGGGATGCTTTAGAAATGTTTGAGCACTGTTAAAATTTCATTTCTGTCAATAATAAAGAGGAGGGGACCGAAGACCATGCCTTAGAAAACAACATTCGCGATCAGCTAAGCCTTCGATTAGTTTATACCTTCTAAGACTTTCCGGCTGTGTTTTGACGAGTATGTATCAATGAAGTCGTGGAGAGGAAGCCGGGTGCCGATGGCTTCCAGTTTGATAAAAAGACGTCTATGCGATGCTTTGTAAAATGCCCCGCTAAGGTCAGCGTAAATCAAAACCACCGATTGCTGCTCATTACGAAGAGAATTTATGGGGTAAGATAAAGATAAGTGACACATTTTTCATGATTTTTCAGGTAGAAACCCAAGTTGTGAGGCGCTGATTGGCTGAATTTTAAATAAAAAGTAAGATTTTGATTTTTAAAAATTTTCAGTAAGTTTTACTAGAGCCAGGGTTTTGCGAACGTCTCGATGATTATACATGTCCGAACAAGATCTCGCCTTGAAGAAACGAAAAATAATATGTGTCTTCCATGATCCAGAAAATTAAGTGTAATTCAGTATATAAAATGGAGATGGGTGGAGCCTTTGAAAACTGGGCCACCAGTACACCTCGAGGTATCCCGATGCCAAAGAAATGCAGTAAAAAATCGATTCGCCAGGCCAATAAAAACTATAAATCAAGAATCATCCAACAGGACAATAAAAAGCCCAAAATTCTTTTCCGCTATATAAACAGTAGATTAAAAAAACAAGGATCCAGTCGAAGTACTTAAGGGTGATGATGGCGGAGAAGTCATTGAGAATGACGAGAAAGCCGAGTACTGAAGCCGGTTCTTTGCCTCGGTATTCACTAGGGAAACCGAGACTCATTTTGATGATGCCAACAATTCTGTTGTAAACGCCGGTCCGTCACTTCATTCTTTTCTATTTACAGTATCTGTAGTCAAGAGGCAGATGCAAGTCCTCAAAGAAGCAAAGTCATCCGGTCCAGACAATATACCAGCCAAGTTTTTAAAAGGATTGGCAAGCGAACTCTCAGAGCCCCTAGCACATATCTTTCGTTCTTCATTTGAATAAGGAAACCTGCCATCCGAATGGAAAACGGCAAATATTTACCCAATATACAAGGGCAGAGCCCGCACGAAGGTCAACGATTACCGGCCCGTTAGCCTAACTTGTATTTGCTGTAAGGTGATGGAAACGATAATTAAGCAGACGACAATTAAGTTTTTGGAGGAGAACGAACTCCTTTCAGGGCTCCAACACGGCTTCAGAAAGAACCATTCTTGCCATTGCAGCATTCATTTCTCGACTGAGCAGTGGACTCGCGCACTGGATGAAGATGGTAGGGTTGATGTCATCCATACGGACTTCAAGAAGGCCTTTGACAACGTCCCACATAAGCTTCTAATGTATAAATTGTCGGAAATTGGCATAAGAGGAGACCTGTTGGCTTGGATCACAGATTTTTTCACAGGGCGATCGCAAACTGTGTGCATCGGTGACTCAAAGTCAAACCCTACATCTGTTCTGAGTGGCGTCCCCCAAGGCTCTGTCTTAGGGCCACTGCTCTTCCTTATCTATATCAACGACTGTGTCAACGACCTGGGTTGCAGCGCTATCATGTTTGCCGATGACGCCAAACTCTGGAGAGCCATCAGGTCTGACGCCGATAGGAAAGTGCTTCAAGAGAGTCTCAATCGACTTAGCTGCTGGTCTGCTCGTTGGCTTTTAAACTTCAACATTAGTACGTGTGTGGTTTTCAGACTCGGTACTTGAAGGACTGATGAGGAGAACGATTCTTTCCAATACCTCCTCGATGGGCACCCGCTTTCAAATGTGAACAAACAAAAGGATCTCGGTGTTCTAATAAATTCCTCACTAAAACCATCTACTCAGTGTGTAAAGGCAGCTAAACGCGCGAAACAGGTGCTGTTTGCAATTAGGCCGGGATTCGTTAACGTTGACAAGGAGCTTTTCAGGAAAACCTATGGAGCGTTTTTTTGGTCCAACTTGGAGTATTCTATCCAGGCCTGGCGTTCGTGGTTCAAGAAGGATTACCTGTACCTGGAACGAGTGCAGGCGAGGGCTACGAAGATAATCAAGAATATTGGTCATCTGCCTTGTGAAGACAGACTGACCGAACTTGATCTTTTCCCTCTCAATTAAAGATGTTTCCGCGGGGACCTCATACAAACATACCTTATTGTTGGAGGCCAAAACTGCGCCCTAGAATTTGATGATTTCTTCGAATTGGCTCGGGATGATCAGCTGCGGGATCATCCCTTTAAACAACAGAGGAAACCGGCCCATATCGACGTCCGACGGAACGCCTTCTCTCAGAGGTCATTGGAGCTTGGAACGGAGTCCCTGAAGAGGTGGTCGTCTCAGGCACTGTTGACATTTTTAAACACAAACTTGATTCTAATTAAGCTGAGAAATTGTGGCAGATAAAATGAACAAAGTCTCAGTAACAGCACTTTGCAACTGGCTTACACTTATTGCTGATATTAAGCCTACATTTGTATATTTGTATTATGTACTATTGTTACGGTGGACCTATTTTGCGATTTTCGGTTATGAATAGGGGGCTAACGCGTGAAAGCCTTCTTGCCTTAACAAAGTGACTTAAAGTGACTCAAGTGACTTTAAACCCTGTTTACATATGTATGCACACTATCTAAATCCTTGTTGTCTACCAAATATATGACCAGCAAGAAAGAAAGATCGAGTTTTTTTAAAGTGCGCCTACGCTTTCAGCAAGAACCACTTAGAAAGGAATTTTATTCCATTCTTTAATGACCCGGTTGAAGAAGTTAATTCGCACTTCGAGTTTGGCATGGTGTTCCTTCAGTTTGCATTGATGACCTTGGATATGTGTCGTTGATGTGAATTTAAAGAAATCAACCATCTTAACAGTTTACCCTCTGACGAGTTTGAACAACCTTATCATTTATCCTCTGTCTTGTCTATAACAGAGAGGAAAAACCTTGCGCCTATCTAGTCGACCTTCATATGGTAGATCTCTTAAGCTGCTGAAAAATTTGGTCGCCCTTCTATTAACTTTCTCCAACACTGCGTAATCTTTCTTTATCCAGGGGCACCATGCCTGGACGAACTATTCAAACATCGGCGCAACAAACTATCCAAAGACTGGCCCAAAAAGCTGAGCATCAAAATAGAACAAGGACCTTCTGATCGCTCCTAGGCTGCCCATAGCCTTCTTTGCGGTTTTGGTACAGTGAGTTGAAAGTTTGAGGGTGGACGTCATATAGAAACCTAGGGTCCGTAATTCATTCACTTGTTCAAGTTGGTGACCTCCGATCAAGTATTCATACTCAAATGGTATCACTTTTCAGCGACAGACCGTAGGCGTATAAAATTCAACCATTTTTGCTAGCGACTTAAGTCATTTTGTAAGGTCTGTCCGTACTCCAAGCTTTTGATTGACCTCCAAATCTTTAGATAATTTGCAAGGATGACTTTCTCACAAGTGAGGCAATCAATGCAGTCATTCACATATATCAGAAACAGAACAAAACTCAGAACGCTTCAGAAAGTCCATATAATGTCAGGAGAAATTGTCCCTTTGGGGCATCATTTAGCAATGTTTTGCAGTTAATTTTAAAATTAAAAACTTGAAATTTATGGCAGTTAACAAAAAATCTTACAGTGAAAATGGAGGCAGAGTTCAACGGGCCTCCATTTTTACAAAATGTGTAGGAGAAACAACTGATTAGGAAGATAAGACTGAGCAGTATAGTAGAAATAGACGTACGAAGTCTGATGACTGTTAGTAGTCAACGAAACGGCAACAGGTTAGACTGAGTACTTCCATTTGGCTTTGTTTGATTGAGCGGTGGTTAATGGAAATATCCAGGTCCCCGGGGGACATGAGGCAGACAAAATAGTTTCAAGAGGATCTCCGAAATTCCCAATGGTCCTTTCTGGGAGTCATGCAGAAAGCTGTTTGGGAAAGAGGAGGAGAATAAAAGGTTAATAGAATCAACGCTAAGATAAATGTGCAGTCTTCGTTTGAAAGCAGACAATCTAGTCAACGACCGAACTTCAATTAACAAGTAATTCCAAAGAAAGCTATATCTGGAAGCAAAAAACAAAGAGCCTTTAGATGAGAATGCAGGAGGGGGCATAACACATGCCGAGGTTCTTGGGTGAACGGGATGGCTGGCGGAGTTAATGACCGAAAACTTCGGGAGATTTGTAATATTATTGATGCGAAAAAGGACACAAAATCCTGCTTCCAATCTCTTGACCCAAGGAAATCTTAGTTGTTTTAATTGGCACCTATTTGAGTAAGAAGTACTCGAGAATATTGAGTAAATTAGTTTTCGTGTGAAGTGATTTTGTACTCTTTTGAACGGCTAACTTCACCCAAAGGTGTTAGGAGTTTAGTGAGACAAGTTTGATCACTTCGGAAACCTTGTTGCGCTCCACTTAGCAAGTTTTTCTCGTCAATGTGTTTCATTAGTCCCGTTTTGATTACTTTCTCCATTAGTTTTGGACAAATTATTGTGAGACTAACTGGTCTCAAGATATTACGCGACGTTCTCTCTACTCCTTTATAAATAAAGGCTATGTTGGCCAGCTTTCAGTCAGTAAGAGATCTTGGAAAGTGGACAGGCCAGTTGTTCTGCGAGCCCACTCAAAAGTTTCGATGATAGGCCACTCGGACCAGACAATTTCGTGTGCTGTTGTTGCCTCAGGGCTTTTCGCACTGTGTTTGTTCCAAACGAAACCACGCTAATTGTATCCGCCGCTGCAAAAAGATGGCTATAAAATTGGGGTAAGCTCGACACTCGCTTGATAACTGACTTTGCATTTCTGTCAATTCCCGAAGAGTGCGAGTATTTTAGACGAAAAATTTGCTTAAAAATTAATTATACGGAAAAATCAATGGTACAGAGTACGTTGACTGAGTATGGCTGAAACAACGTGACCGGTTCAGATTACGTCGTAAGATGCCCTGTTAAAAGGTGGCAGAATTCTATCGGCAAATTATCATGGACCAGTCACCCTGCTTTCGATCTGCTGAAAAAATATGGAAAAAAATAATAAGTCGAGAAATTATATGTTTCACAAGACAGCATAACCTGGCATATAATGCGCAGCTTGGATTCTGTAGAAGATCTTGCGTGACAAACTTGCTCCATTGTTTGGAACTTTGGACCTGAGTATTAGTGGAGGAAATCCGCTTCCTGTAGTCTATATTGAATTTAAGACGATAGTTGATAACGCCCCTCTGCAGCTACTTCGGTAAAAACTCGACGGAAGAGTCACTAGTGGAAATCTCCGAAAAAGTATTCAAAGCATTCTAGTTGTCCACACTCACGCTTTCCATGCTGGCGATCAGCAATCGGGTGAGGCTCTTTTTGAGAATGGTATCCCTCGAGGCTCCGTTCTTGGGCTTACTCCATTCATTACCTACTTCAGCAACTGCGTCGGCAAAATGGACTCTGATATCGCTATATGTACCGGAAATATCAAGCTTTGGACTGTCATTGGAACTGCAGCTGAAGAACGGTTTTTCAAAATATAACCTCGTACGATTACCCTAATACAAATTGAAAATTTGTCAGTGTAGAGCGCGTGTTTCAAGTCTGTCTATATAAAATCGCATTTACACAGTAGCCAATAGGAAATGTCTTAAATGAGTCGAAATTCAAAAGATTGAAACGTGATTGGTTGGCGGACTCCTCTTCTGGTGTTCAGAAATGTTGTCCACATGCTTTCAAAAAGGATGGCTTAATTAATGCGGTATTTGACCTTTTGAAGCTTGCGTAGGTGCATCTTTACCTCATTTTTTTCCTTAGAAAACTATCCTGCTTTCACGGGTGGAAGTATCTTTATGATATTTGTATGCCAAATGTACTGTCATTCGTGTTTATTTACAGTCTATTAAGCTTACGTTGATAATGCCCCATGCGACTATTGATCAACGTCCTCGAAATTCTCCCCCTAAAAGAAAACGACTGTTGTCTTGCACACTTAACGAAGAGTCGCAGAACAATGTCGCACATACCCGAAAGCGGACGAGATTCTCCGAAATATCCGAGGGACCTAAGCGCTACCGAATCAGTCTGCGCAACTCAAACATTCGTGTCCATGACGCGGCAGCCACCACAGCAGCTCGAGTGCGCACTCGATCTTACTTTAAGTCAAATGGCATTAATGAAAAAAATCTGAAGATTAACCCAAGTTTGACGGCAAACAGTCCCTCTACCCCAAACATTCGAGCGCGCCTACGAAGTTTCAATGGATCTTACAGCCCCCTTTCTCATCTAAAGAGTGTTGCAGCTGTGTCCTCTCCAAAGGAGAATGTGCCAACAAATGGCTTTTCAGACGATGAGAACCATGTTGAGTTCGACAAGTCTTTCTTAGAAAAAGATAAGGCTCTACAGGTGGAGCTTACACCTATATTTTCCCCAAGACGATTCCGCTCTCCAAATAAAGATCAAGCGGCGAAATTGAAGAGAGTTAATGCCCGGCGAATCGAGTTTGATGTCGAGGAGGTCGTTGAAAACTCGGACTTGAGCACTTCCTATGTACATGAGGAATCCTTCTTGGTGAGTTGCTCTGCTTTTTCTCTGTCTTACCAGTAATTTTATAACTATTTCCCTGGTAGCCCCTTTTTGTCTTTATTCTACGGACATTTTAATTTGTGACGTTTTCAGAGCCAATCGATCGTCGGCGATCCCAAGGAAAAGCTCTTGGAACTCTGTGGTCAAACCGAGACGCGGTCATTCTCCTCTTTTTTTGATGCTGAGTATGTCCTGTTAATATCATTGACCCGTCTTTCCAGAACATTAGAGAACATTGTCAAGATAGGTGAAGGTGTGTACGGTGAAGTCTTTCAGACGCACAAGGGCACAGTTATAAAAATTTTCCCCGTTGATGGTGATCTTCCAGTAAATGGAGAAAAACAAATGGAATCCAGTCGCGTCTATCCCGAGGTCTTCATTTCGAGGTAATTCATTTTTCAACATAACGATTTTTTTGCTCGCAGGCTTGGTAACGTGCTTTGCATTTGTATAATCGGCACATTATTTAAGGTGTTTCGGTAAACAATTCTACTTTTTGCAAATGAGCAGAGCCGGTTATATTATCTTACATGCAGATCTCCTGTCATACCTGATATTTTTAGCTTTGATTATATTCCTCAAAATGTCTCCTCATGTGCTGTGCTACGCAGCAATCAATCCAACGAGTAAAAACCGATTTTCTCATGCAATCAGTACTGAAAATGGACAGCTTAAGTTTAACCTCTACAGTTTGGTAGGCGGCGTTGAACCCGTTGTTAAGTTGGCCTTATCCTTGCCTGCAGTGAATGGGTTACTTTGGCTCCCACTTGTGCATGTTACGGCTGCAAGCCTGTCTGAAATGGCCGCCCTCGACGATATTACTAACCGTATGATTGTCCGCAGTCGCAGATCTAGATAGTTCGACGTATTCCCTTCGCTAACGACGAACAACGTCATCTTTCCTGGATACTCTGGGATATTCTTGCGATGTTGTCGGAGGAAGCTCGAACTGTATAATTTGGGACGTATTATGCGTACTTCACTCAAGGAGTTAAAGTCAAACACCGGACGAATGCACGGTGAACGCAGTTATTTGGGGTGATGGGCATGTTGCGTCAAATATATAGGTATTTTCTGAGGCCTATGAAAACTCGGCGAGCTGCATCAATTCGGGTGACAATGTAGTCCTTACTCGGTCCGTTTGGTAGCAGCCTCGCCCCGAGGTATTTAAGGCTGTCTTTTTCAATTAGGTGGCAATTAAGCCCCATGGGTGCCTTCTGTTGACGGATGCAGTTTGAGCATAATTTAGTTTTCCCCATATTTATGGACAAGCTAAATGGCATCACGATACCGTTCATTCGTGACACTACAAACTATATCACCAAAGCTTACCGCTAGCAAAGCGATATCATCGGCGTAGTCGAAATTAGTCAGCCAGCGTCTGAGTGCAAGCTCAACACCTTCGCGTAGGCCCTTCCCGAGAGCCCAGTGACTGGCGTAGTTAAATATAATGGGTGAGAGGACACCGCCTTGTCGAACGCCATACCGAATGGCGAATGGTTCTATGAGGTTTCGTAATGGAGTGATAGTAGGCCTTGGTCATGGCTCTGGTTTTTGTTGGTTTCCATATGCTGCCATTATCCACCACAGAGAATTGCGATGGACGACACGTGGCAGAAAAGTCAACGAAGGAGACAGGGGTCTGTTGTTAGTAGCCATGGCGGCACCCAAGAATGTGCTTCAGTGTTAGTATTTGGCTCGTGCATCGATGCCCAGCACGAGACTTGGCTTGGTTGGGCCTTATCCTATTGTCACACAGTCTGCTTCACCTGAGAGGGACAAACGCCAAGGTCTTTGTCGCAACCTAGCTGAGGCTTATGTCGCGACAGTTCGCACAGCTTGTATTTTTTTCCTTCTGAAGGACAGATACGAGGATTCTCGAGCCCCAATAGTCAGGAACGCCCTCGTATCTCCAAACTTGTTCAAACAATTCATGGAGCCGGGACACCCAGTGCTGACACAAGACGTGTAAATATCAGCGGATATAACGTCCTCTTGGGGGGCCTTGTTTTTGTGTATATGTTTTATGGCATCGGCAACCACTTCGTAAGTGGTTTGAAAGTGAGGCCACTCCACTTCAGCAGAGCGCACTGTGGATTTGGTATCAAAGTTGAGGAAGTGCTCGAAGTGCTCATACCAGCGCTCTACCTTGGCCGAGTTATCAGCAATAAAGCCGCCATTCACATCACGAATAGTTGCACGGTGAATAGAGCCTACCACCAACTTAACGGATAATTTGGTGGAGTATTCAAGTGTCACCAACGTTCGAGGCCTGTTCCATGAAGGTCCCTGTTGCTCTTGGTCATTCCTGGCCGGCCCCCTCGTCCCGAGCCGTAAAACAAGACCTGATTTCTCTGCTCAGGGCTTCGGTAGTGTTGGATTGCCAGATTTTGGTTGCATCGAGACGTGTAGCACGCGGCATTTTGGATGCGAATGGGAGGTGCACTTTCGAGCGTGTAAGAACGAGAACCTGGTGAGACTTACGGGCGTTATCAGTATTAGTACCGCGGAGCGACCTGCCACCATGAACCCAGGCACGGAACCCTGGACTGGGAACGTAGTCCATTTGCCTGGTCCTATGACCGTCGTTTGAGTACTAGGTTAGTAAATGTTTGTTGTGATGCTGAAAACACGTGTTCGCGACAAGCAGTCGATTATGAGCAGCAAAATTTAGCTATCGGTCACCACTGTCGCACCGGGAAGCATTTTCTGGGGCCAATAAAGTGACCTTTTGTGGAGTCACCAGGTCCAAATCGGTCATTCCAGTTCCCTAAAGCAGTCACCAGATCGCTTGCAGCTGCGAATAAAACTTTCTTATGGCACTGGGTGGCAGCGAAAGTTGGTGCGAACACTGAGACGATAGAGGAGTGAGATAACCCTTCAGTCGCACATGGACTATCCGTTCATTGACTAGTTCTAAAAAATTACTGCGCGGCTCGCTTGTTGTGAGAAGGCAGTTGCCACACCGGGTCTACCGCAAGGGTCGTGCGGCCAGTTGTAGTTCAGGGTGAAGTGTGAATTGATTGCCGGCATCTTTATTCCCCTGAATCAGGAATTAGAAATTCATACAGACAGTAGATATCCATGTCGTACTGATGAAGGTTATGCGCCATCAATTTTTGGGTACCAGCGTCAAAGAACATCGGCACATTCCAGCAACAAATACTAAATGTCCGTTCACAATTAATTTCTTCAGCTCGCATACTATTCGCTCGCACCACTAGTGTGGCAGTTTTGCAGACGCCGTAGAATGGATCGCAGTCAGACATATTTACATGAGGTTTCTTAAGAATTATGACTACGATCGGGTCCCCAATAGCCGCTTGGATTCTTTTTTTTCGAGTTTGTCTCCTCTATCGCTTTGGTTCAAGAACCTAACCACAAGGCAGCGGTGGCAAGTGAACATATTTAAGGGCGGTTCACGTCGTCATGTCATCGGGCTTTGCGGTTTTTTATACGGCTTTCTTTGTGCCAGACCTCAGCCCGCCACGCCCAGCTTGCACTGTAGCTACTGGTTCGCGATCGCTGGTTCTTCAGATTCAAGAATGCTTATTTCGCAGCCAACCACTGAATGCAGTTGAACTCTCCGCCACCTGTAGACAACAGCTAGGCTAAATGCTATAACAACGCTTAAGTTTTTAAACAAGATGACACGCAATACGCACAGTTCACATCAGGTCCGCACTTGAGGGGTTTAGCTGCCTTCAATATTGCCACGGCAAGTGTACATTGTCTTATCTGAGGTCAGAGCTCTATACTTCAGTAACTGGCGAATCAAGACCTTAACTTGCTTCCTGTGTTCTACTGCGTGTAATCAGACGGACGGTTTGCACAGTCGAATCTTTCTGGTAACCGAAATACCGCGCTGATTTCGCAGTTACTTTCGAAAGCGGCAGTCCCGACACACTACCTGTATACTTAAAGAGGATATCCTCCGCCCCAGGCGTCCCTGATGCTGCGCAGACGTATCATTGTAGTCGTAATTTTCAGCCTCGGCAGTACTGCTCAATTAACTATCATTGCGCGCCAGGCTCGGAACCTTAAGCTGATTGTTACGTGGCCAGGTGAAATTTTTATCTTTAAAATGACAAATGCGTCGATTTTTGCGGCGATGCTGGAGTAAATGTTAGTGACATCCAGTTTTTCTATGCTGCCCTCGATCCGGCGCCACAGCCCCCTGGAGGCGTCGAGGAGGGGAGCAACTCAAAACCTGGCTCGATACCGTTCGTCAGCACATAGAAACGGTTGTTGAACCCTCGATTTTTGGTTTTCACCGCTGTAACGGCAGAGCCTGATTTACCGGAAGCTCAACTGTATGAATTCCAGTTTTGGATAGGCAACCAACATCCGCGCTATCTCCAAGGCCCACGCTGCCCCGAAATAGTGAAGCTCACTCACCGTCGTGTACGCTGTTTTGCGATAGTCCATTTGGTGAAGTGTTTCATGAAATTCTTTTCCCAACTATCCTCTTTAGTTTGTTTTCAGAGATCTTGTTGCCTAGCGTCTTTGCCCATCAATACCTGAACACAAGTAAGCTGTTACACAAAAACGTGTCTGATGGAATTTTACAACAACCATATCGTTAGTTAGTTGGCTTTGTGCGTAGTGCGCCACATTACAACTCGCGCGACCGCGTTATTTGAAGCTGATCCATAGTCCTCTCACCAAGTTACATGCAAAGTTTTCCCCTACATAGGTCCGCCTCTTCCATTTCTACCTATGTCAGGTATAATTATTTTGTTGTACATTTCACTGAAGCCAATGAAGGTCTCTCTTTTAGTATTTGCATTCGTTGACTTTACTATAAGAAATTCAGCCTATGAAAATTTTCCAGCTGTTGTTTGAGTTTCGTAGTCAACTACCGTTAACGGACCTATAAGAGGGTGAATTGCCAACGGCAAGTACAAGTTTACAAATACATGTTCGGGCCCCAGTACTGAGTAATTTAATCCCCACCATCAGGGGAAATTTTACGCGCTCTCTCACGATGGTTTGACCGTGATAGAGGTGGGTCCAGCAGCGCTGACTTGCTGGCAAATGTGTTTGTGGTTAAACCGACTTTCAATACATCTACCTTACTCTTCAACCTTGATCAGATTACAAGACAAAATCAGTATGGCTGAGGGGCGGGGTCCACGCAATTACCTATAAACCTCAGGCGGACGTCTGGTCTTTCCACATGCTTCTTATTCCTACTCTACATCCGCTAGTTTACGTATGGTGAGAGGTTTGGATCTCACGTTAGTGAGAGTTAACTGGAAGGCCTCATGCATAAGGAACTACTGTAGCTCAATCCTCCGTTTGAATGGGGAAAAATGAAGATCTGATTTTACTTATGTACGAACCAGTTTCTCGAAAGAAGTCTTTGCATTTTTTTTCCGCTTGGCTTAGATCAGTTAAATTTTGAGTTCATTATCCTAGGGCTCACAATGCCAACGGTGGGGTGACCGATTGTCAGCTATGAATCTAGGGGGAATTACTGAAACTCCTATTTTGTGCTCTTGTCGTCCCATTGGTGGGTATGGTGATGCTACCTGTGCACAATGCATTTTTGAATATGGTAAGCCCTTGACTGTTGCTAGAAAGTTAATTGCTGACCGATCGTGTCATCTTAAGTCCTGGCGGCCTAGGCTTAACATGCTATTAGGTTACCGTCTGATGCGGGCTAACATGCCTCATCTGTCCCACACGCTGACCGCTTTCCAAGCCAAGTAAGTAGTAAAAGTAAACAACTACTTTTATGGTGGGACCTTTTAAATACCCTGATAATCTTTACCGGGTTAAATGCACTGAATTTACGTAAGAATTGAGGATCTACCTTATTATATACTAACAGGACCGCCCATTAGCTCTCCTCTGAATTGCTAAACCAACTACTAAGTCTTTTAAGAACAAGTGTTCAGGCACATCTACTTTATGCACTTTTATTCTTAGCTTCAAAGGTTAAGAACTAAACTAATGGACAATTTTCCGCTTGCATTGACTATTAGAGACGGCCTCAGTCGCCGAATTTAGCTGATGAGATATTTCTTTGGGATGAACGGAATTCGCCGCATTCATTTTGATATCGTTGCCCTCGTAACCACATTCTACTCTTGTTGTAATAAACCCACCATCATTCTGCCGCCTACCTTTCCTACCTCACAGAGAATGAGTCGACCTAGGTGAAAACAGGTCGAAAGCCTCCTAGCTCATCATCGCCATCGCAGCGCGCAACCTGTTGTTTTTAAGACCGCAACAGTAGCAGCAGTTGCTACACCATCTGCTCAAGCAGTTGTTTTCATGTGGGTGTGTATAGACGCGTACGTCTCCTTTTCACAGGTCTCAGCACGCCCCACTGTCGCAGACACGTAAGTGGTGGTACGGAAGGAGCTTGAAAAAAGAGGCCTTTTGCGTCCTACGAGGTCTGCACACTTTCAGTTTCGATACGAAGTCCACGTTGTATGCTCACACATCTCCCGATGGTCGTGACCTCTCGACCTGAACTATGCGCTCTTCACCAACTGAAATGATTGAGGAGGAGGAGAAGACACGTTAATTATAGTAGAAACATCAGACTTGTTTGCTAAATTCGAAGATTTTCATTTTGAATTTCGGTCAGCAGGACTGGTGGTTGGCTGGCTAGTGGCCGTTGTTGAATCAGTAGCCCCGCCGGTTTGGCCCCAATCCCGGCGGCGAAGAGGGGAAGTCGGAGCAGCGTGGTGGGGAGGAGCTGCTCCGCCGTCAAAAAAAAAGGGATGTAGAAGAAGGGAGATTGATCCACTGTAGGAAGGTTTGGTCTAGCAGACCTTGGCCGCCGTGAGGGTGGGTGGGAACGTGGTCGAAGACGCGTCTGCTGTGCTTCCCTGGTGGTTGGGCATACAGGCGTTCTAGTTGATCCCTAAACTTCCATTGACAAGGCGCTCATGCGCCTCGTCTCTGGGGGCATTCTCGTTGCCTTCTAGTCATGCATTTTGTCACTAAACGCAAGTGGCGTTGATAAACAGTCAACTGCCCGCCCAAGCCCCGACATCTGTCCTGCCGGACTCACTGATACTTATGAGGAGGCTTCTTCCCAAGGAGTGTTGGGCAGATGTGTAGAGACCTGACGTTTTCTGAATTTCCTGTTTTCTAGTCTCTCGGATTCGCATCGAAAGTGTCCCCGTTATGGTGATTTCCTAATATTTACGGTGTTCATTCGACTTCACCGCCGCCACCATAATCAATAAGGCACTTAACTCGTAGCCGCGGATTGTGTTAAATGCGCAAATGGAGAGGATTAAAAGATACATTTTAGGACGTTTGATACTTGATCATCTCTAGATCTCACTGGGTATGACGTCTGGCATACGTTCTGTAAGACTTTTTGGAGGGTCGTGGCCGGCTTCTCTTGCAACAGGCAGTCCACTTAGTTCAAATTTGCTTGCTGCTGTTGTGATAACCCTCTACCTGTATCTGTGTCCTTGCCTTAGGCCATCAGTCCACAGGCTGATGGATAGACTAGGAGTCTGGCAGCGACGGCTCCTTTTAATTCCCTGGCGTCTGTGTCAAGGGGGCTAGGTCGTGCTGTGGCGCGTGCAGCCGGATTCACCGGCCCTGTCGGCCACTGCACACATCCCTTAGCAGACAAGCAACCCTGCTATAGGGTAATTTATGGCCTTGGAGATAGCGTGGATGTTATCTGCCCATCCAAAATTGGAATCCATAGATTTGAGTTCCCGGTAAATCATGATCTGCCGTTTTAGCGGTCTTCGTGACTCACTTGTAAACACGAAATCGCGCTAACCGGGAACGGGTTAAGAGAGTACTGCTGCTAGGGACAGCACGTCGCTCTAGTGTGGGAGGGGAGGAGAGTTAGGTCGACGGTACAGCGCATTTCTTTACTCCCTTTAAGCAATCTGACATGCTTAAAGTCATCACGGTGCGCTAAAAGCCGTTGTCCTAGAGTATGGCCAACCGACGGGAAACTCGGACACCGCAGTCAGCTCAGTGCGTGTCTTGTTGTGTAGAGTGGCCGGCTGGTAGGCTGAGAGTTAGGCTTCAATGGCTCCTTCTTCATATGGCCCTTATGGCAATCTCACACAGTTGCGATTCAAGGCATACATTTTGTAGAACTACGATGGTGCATATTCCGAGCATGGATATGCTTGAAAAGATGAAAAAGCTCTTTAGGAAAATTGAGTTCAATGTGTGAACTTTCGAACTGGTTGCACCAACCCATCGTCTGTTGAAGCAAACCTTGAAAAGGCCGGTTATCGTACGAGTATGTTTGAGTGCAGAGGTTATTTGCAGTATATTTCTATTTGCACTTTTGGTTCGATGTGCGTACCCTGAGTATGTTTAGCGCCGCATTCCTTCTATCGCCTATGATTCTCTTTGTAGGCAACTGACAGAACTCGGCTTCAAGTACCGCCAGAATCGCACCGTCAACTTCATTCAACTGCGAAAGTAAGTGAATAAAATAAGTTTGTGTTGACTCTCCTCACCTCCCCTCGTCTAGGGCTTCTCTTGTATGCGGAAAGTGGCCCTCGGAGTTCACCGCTGCCTGGAAGAAGTATGAGGCTGAACACGGCTCTGATAACGAATGCCTGGACTTCCTTCCGCGCTGTCAGGAGTGGGTGATTCTGGAGTTCGACTATGCTGGAAAACCTCTTGGCACAGTCAAGGTAAAATCAATCCTCCCAAATTTGTGACCGATTAGCGATTCATGCGCCTGAGGTGTATCGGTTACCCGGAAAGGTGGGCAGAGTCACAGTAGTGGTCTGACAGTCACACCAAACTCCACTGGCATCACCTGCCACCCAGATCTCAACTGTAGCTCCGTGAACGTGTGTGGAAGTCAGAAACCACACCCCCGTAGCTATTAGGACTGGTAGGCAAAATCTCTTGTCTCGGTTAAGTTACCGCGCCTGCCTATGACAATTAACGCTCCCCCCGTTTCGTCGAGGCTTATTGCTCCCTGTTGTGATAATGGCTTGCCGGCTGGCTGGTGTTCGAGTCATTAATTGCTGAGCTTTAATCACAGTATTGGATGTTGGCGTGATAATTGTTTGGCCATCTGACTCACCGGTCGTGGCGTTGGAAATAATATTCGCCTGTGCGCCCCCGTCTTTGGTATATTCGAAAAGTGATCACTTATTTACCTCTATGAAATCTTAGGGGCTAACATTTTGCCGAAAAATGCATCGGGCCTTTGGCTCACCTCAGTTCCTTGTTTGTTAATCACTTTCTACGGTATGGGTCCAATATTATTTTGATTGCAGTCAAAGTGATTTGATGCAAAGTTCGTAACTAACTGTGAACAGGTGTTGTATTTTTTCCATTCAGTCCTCCTCACTTCACTGTCGTAGAGTAATGGTTTGCAGTCCAGGCTCGTTGGTGGGTAATCTGTGCTACCGGCAGTAAGGCATCTATGTCACTTTAAGCCAAAGTCTAGTTTATACTGCCGTCTGGTTTTATGACTGATATAAATTGTATATGTTTCATACCGTGATTGCGGCACTAAACGGGCCACGTGGTACATGTGTCGAAATGAGAGATCGTCGATTACAGAAGGTTCCCAAAGTCCAGAAGTCAGTAAGACCAAATAGGTAGGGCAGTGTACTGTGAAAAGGAGGTAAAAAGGACCCTGCAGAAACAAGCTGCGCACAGTGAATAAGCCAGTTAACGTGTCTCTGGTCTGTGCATCCGTGCAGAGGTTACGGGATGCTGGGAGCGCCTGCCAGCCAATCAGCAGAAGGTGCATAGCTCGCCAGACATCGGGCAAGACATCAAGTTGACCTTGAGGCTTCACGCGACCGACATGCAAGCATGGGTCGCGCAAAGGCATTATGGGTCACGCTGGGCGCTGCGACGAATTTGGCTATACGCGCGCGAGTGGCGGCGCATAGATTGACAGCAACGAAAACGTGTGAACACGGGATAATTACAGGACCGTCACACATGCACCCGAATAACACGGGGCTAGATGAGGGCACAACGAGAGAGAGAGAGAGGTAGATGCAGCCCAAGCCTAATATCACTTAAAACTAACCCGCGCGTAAGTCATCGTCCTCGGCCCACCTCGGAATCCATGGCCGAGTTCTCGGTTGCGACACTCTTTAGACAGCTGGCATCATTCGTGCTCCTCCGGTTACAGCTTTCTAGCTTTATTACGCATCGTTTCCGATCGCTCTAAGTGTTTAGTTCACCCTCCTTGTGCCTTTCGTTGACTGCGATTGCGGAAACCCTGATTCAACTCGCTATCTGTGAATGGGAGACTTACCGTCATCACCGATGATGACCAATATTTTCCGAGGGCGGAGACCTTGATTATCCAGCTTCTCTCTCGTCCATACGAACACCGCCAACGAATTAGAAAGTCAAACCTACTGGGTTGGCGTCGACCCATATGCTACGTTTATCGATGTGCACAAGCTCCCAAACTTACCGCAATAAGAGGGATTTGTTATAGACTGACTGTCATTCCAGATAGACATATCGAGCTGGAAACCTGTCCAGCCTAGTCTAGTTGGACCACTTTGAAACACACTGACTTGGATTTAGTTCAGCACTTGCCCTCGGGATCGCTGAACGGAATGTTCTTAGGGCCGGCTTCCACCGATGGGTTGGCGTCACGGTGACTAAGGGGGAGGCTGTGAGCAGTGACCGGTGGGACGAACGATTGTCACCTAGCGCGTGTTATAAACTGATTTAACCACTGCACAGTCCGTCTTAGAGACTTATAGCCTCACCCAACGAAAGCACCCATTTGCGGCTTCTTATCAAAGCACGTCAGTGAGACACTACTCCCGTCTGGCAGTTGCCTCTGCAGTTTTTTTCACATAAACTAGAGGTATGCGCAGGACACAAAACCGAAAACCCTCACTGTAATACAGATGGGCTTGTGCTTCATTACAGGACGAGGGTAAGTCTAGAGTTTGCGTTAGGACATGGTAATAGTTACTCCTGCCCGGAACTTACCGTAAGACAACCTGTGTTGCCGGGGCGGCGGGGGGTCTTTTCTCTGTTTCATCGAGCTGTGAAAATCTCAGCCCGAAACGGCACACTCCGTGTAAAGTGCTATAACCGCCTGAGCACTAAAACGTAATTGCTAAACTCCCGGACTGTCATCTTGGCCTTTGACTTACGTGTTTAAATTCCAGCTATTTGCATTGCAGTTTCAGTACGAACGCAGCTCAGACCCTTACGTGGGGATAATGGATGTTGCGTAGTAGGGGATATAATTGCAACGTGCGGTTGGTCAACCTCAGCGACAACCGGACAAGTAACTTCGGTTTCGAAGTGTTTTTTACTCGGAGCACTATAATCATCGGGCCAAATCCCAGGTTATTGAAGAAAATAGAAGGCATCTGCGGGCGCAACTTACTGCGCACAGAACTCAGAATTCGCCGGTGGTCATCGTTGTTTTTATCAAATGATGCCTGAGCGCGACTGAGTCAGTGATGGCAGCTGTAGTAGGATTGTAGAGCAGGTTCATTTGTTCTCCAATGAGGGATCTCGTCTCTAGTGGACATGTTGCATAAGCCGGAGGGAGGGGGATATTCGAGTGGCGCTTGGGCAGCCGTGGTTATCTGGACGCGCATGTCTGTGTGTGTGTGTCCTCGAGTGAAAGTCAGCCAAGTGTCTGCAGGTCAGGGCGTCTGAAAGCACTCTTTGCGACATTGGATGGCCTTGAAACAGTTGACCTTGAACGAGACCGCCGGACACAACAATGTTGGCTATCAGCCACATATACACGGGGCTGATGAACTTGCAGTTTCAAAAAAGCGCTTTCAGGAGGGCATCATTTGGCTGTCAGGCACGTATAAAACAGAAATGTCCTTGTATGTTTTCCAGGTAATTCGATTGTATTTCTCCAAGCAGTCGAAAATTGGACGGAAAAAGACTGCGCCCTACTTAGGCAACCCTCGTTTCCGGTGGCTCAGGTGGGTGTTTTTTAAGGATTCTTAGCCACAAGACAACGTGGTACCCTGCTGTTCTGCTGTGTATGTGCAGCAGCATTGTAAGTGCTCTTTTGTTTCACCACAAAAAAGCATGTTTAAACGGCCAGGTTGCATTTTTCGCGCATGCCTTGCAGAAAACTCACTTAGTGCGTTGACACCGGCCCGTACGGCTTGTCTGCAATATCGTGGGCGCGTGAGTCAGATTAAACTATAACACCACTATACTCGTCGTTTCCGCAAAATGGCTTCTCGAAGCAAGAAATTGTCTGTGTTCGTCCCACACGAATAGACCTAACTTATTCGCTTAGTTAATTCTTTCGTGCTCAGAAAATACTCAGTCGCTGCCAAAGACATAAATTCAGAATGTGAACTAATACGTGAGCCTCCGTAGAATTTCGCTTGTTAAAGCCAACAAATTTGGGCTCTGAGAATGAAAATTTGCTGAGCGCAGTTTTCCGAACGGTTCTCGGGCTCATCTTCATATCAGGGAAATGCACTGTTCAAACTACAAAGTGGCCAGTCGTCCCGGCCACGTGGTGCGCGTTCGCTTAAATATCAACATGACCCAAAATTGACGGTGTGCTTCTGCCTAGGACAGTGTCTTGCTACAAGCGGTAGTGGCTCTTTCTCTCCCCTCTTCAAGCATTTCTAGCTTTCACTTTTAGTTTGGCTTTATCTGTATGGTTTCAGGGATGGTTAGTGCAAAGAATTTGACAGAGAATGCTGGGATGCCCCCTTGTCCCCCCTGATGCACATCATATAGCTGTGGATTGTGACAGTCGGTCGATGTGCCGTGCCGATATTTACATCTTGACCTCTACGCTCCTCGCAGTCGGTAGCGCCCCGTTTATTTACTTTCTTTTGTTATTTGCTGCCTGCAAACCCATAAACATCTGGTGATCAAGCGCTGTGGGGGTGGCTGTCTCTTCTGAATTAGTAACAGGAGTAGAGATGTTCTACTTGCTTTCCGTGTACTGTGATGTGTGTGTGTGTTCGTATTCGCCCCCTGCAAGTTCCCCTTATGTGGCCAGTCCTGTGCACTGATGGGTGGATGCAACTGAGGGTTCGTTTTATTCCCGAATGAATCAGAAGGTTCGCGAACCAGATATTTGCATGGACGAGAAAGAAGGCGTATCGAGAACCAGACCAATTGATTTATTGTTCTGAGCTTTTGAACTCTTACAGGAGTCCATCTTCAGAGATGAAAAGTAGCCACCAAAAAGAGGGTAATTACAGTGGCCCTAGGCCAGTCAAATGTCAGAAATCGTCAAGTTGTCAAGGGGTTAGAAACAACACTCAAAAAGGTTGGGTAAGGAGTTGGGGGCAGGCAGGCAGGCAAGTAGCCCTTGGTAGATCCGGAACTCCGCCGGGTGGGCCTCAATCCAGGCGGCGAGGAGGAGGAGGTGGAGGAGTCGGAGCAGCATAGTCAAGAGGGGCTGCTCTGTAATAAAAAAAGCAGATGGAGATTTGAAGAGATGGATCCACCATAGGGAGGTTTGGTGTAGCAGACCTTGGCCGCCCTGAGGGCGGGTGGGAACGCGGTCGAGGACGCGTCTGTTGTGGTTCCCTGGAGTTGGGGGTGATTATAGTGGTGTAAAATAATTAATTGTCAATGGAGCAGGGACTCATGCACAGCAATTAGTGTCGCGCCTTGTCAAACGGTAGAGGCCCCTAGCAACCCTGCCTCATCTTCCGGCCGGTTCGTTGTGGGGTCCTCTTCGCTTGCCATTCCTACGTTTGGTTTGGCTTTGTTCTGTATTTTTTCCACATAATGACGCAAGACTTTGTAGGCCGTGGGCAGGTTTAGATGCCTGTTGACGGAGTTGGCATCTGAGTACCATACCTCAAGCGTCAGCCTTTCGGCTTCTGAGGTTCCTCGGCCTGCGATGGTTGCCTCTTAGTGATCGAAACTATGATCAGTCTCTGCGACGTGTGCTGGGAGTTTGGGTCTAGTCTCCGAGCCACTAGATCGTGCTCGTGCTAGGCGGGTCTGCAATTTGTGGCCCTTTTTCCAATGTAATGGCAGTCTTATTCGTTGCAAAATATCTTGTAGACAATTGTAGAAGTATCTTTAGGAGGCAGTCTGTCTTTGGGTTGCATCACCCGGCGGCCACCCTGCACACACGCCACTCGGGATCACACATTTACAACGGTTCGACTGTCGATTTCGACGATATCCACCATGGCTTCGACGAGTTAGACAACGCGTTGACTCCCGCGAGATATACAGCGATAGTAGACTCGCGGAGAATCTACTTCACTCTATGACCAGTCCCACACCGGGACCCGGTTGTCAAGACGAGGTTAAGAAGACCGGAAGGGTGCAGGCGACGGGCGCGATCAACCCTCAACGCGTGTATCAACAGCACGCCTCGCTAGGTAGGCTCCCGGCTGGAAGCGCCATAAAAGCCACATTAATAAAGAGCCATTGAGTCTGACGCTCAGCCCGCAGCCAGCCACTACACACAGTAAGACACACTAGACGGACAGCGGTGTTCGAGTTACCGCGCCAGCTGGCAACCCTCCAAGCCACGGCTTCTAGCTCACCGCGACGGTTTTAAGTGCATTAGATTCATTATAGTGAGCAAAGAAACGCACCGAGGGTCGGCTTTACTCTCTCCCCCACCACCAGCAACAGGTCATAGCCTGGCTGTCCGCCGCCTGAGGTGGGAACACACATACAGGTGTGTCCAGGTAAACGTGGATTTCCAAATGCTGTTTGGACACACAACTCACTCTCTTGGTCGATACTGAATATGCCACTAAACCCCACGCCCCTCGGGTACTATCATGCAAGCCAATTGGATAATCCTTAAACCTGCTCCACAACCCTATTACAGCGACTGCTACCATTGTCCTAGTCTCTCTCAAACATGACTTGACACAGGCAACTCAGGCTTCTGTATACAATAAACCCTTTATGCCGATGTGTACGACTCGGGCTTTCATCTGAGTACAAACACTGCTGAGATCCCGACAGACTCTTCAACTTTACCGGTTTCAATTGTGATTTTAGATAATCCATAGATGTTACTATGGGCAAAGATTTGAGCTCCAGACATCTGATCGTTTTCATCATCCCCCAAAAAATACGAAGAAGACGGTTCAAGGACATGGACCGAGTTATATTGGGACTGACGTTTCGGACACTCTCTTGTTTCCATCGTCAGAGTAACGTGGTGGTTGTTCCTGCTTGCCGGGACTGTTTCAGCCCTGCTGCATGCCTGTTATTAAATCCGTGTTCAGCGCACGAACTTTGACCTGCTTGTTCGCTGCTGACTGCCCGTGAGCTTGACCGCTGGGGGACTCGTGTGACCTTTGTCCCCTATGCAGCTGTCGTAGTTGTTGGCACGTCAGTGCGCTTTCTGGCCTGTCCCTCGTCCACCGACAGACTAATCACTTGTTGCTGCCGCACGAGTTCATATCAACCTCGTGTGCGTGGTAGGGGGAGGGGGGGGGGTAGCGTTCCCCGCTGGTCCCCTGGTCCCTGGCCGACTCCTCTTCTGTCTTCCTCTGATCTCAGTTCTACTTCACGTTTGTGTCTTCTTCGCCGTTCTGTTGTCCTTGTTCGAACTGACCCGAACCATCTGCGTACCGCCTGGTAAGCAGGATGAAGGTCTAAGGCTCTGTTAAGTGTGCCAGGCGAAGACCAACTTTCCAGCCGAAGTCTAGCCGAATTGTCATTGGCTCGGCCTATTACCCCTTCATTGTTGACGGCGAAGGTATGCTTCTTCTGCTTCTTCTTCTTCTTCCCAATATAACTCGGTCCATGTCCTTGAACCTTCTTCTTTGGCTTTTTTGAGGGATGATGGAAACGATAGATGTTACTGCTCCTGAATTGTAATCACAAACCGTTTCGTCTTGCTTTTCAAATCTCTTCTTCTACCATTAATTAATGGAGTTCTAAAAGAAATCGGTGTTGGAAATTTTAAAGAATATTTTGAACACCTAAATTTTTAGTTCGCGTCCTGAAGAGGCTCGTTTCCTCGTGTTCATTGGACAAGGGTGCACATGTCCAATATAGGGCTGGAGTTAAACCAGATGCAATTCAGGAAGTACTTTTTGGTTGAAGAACGAAACAGTAAAAATGGGTTTCAAGGCTGCTACTCTGCATTTTCGAACGGGAACATTTTGCGTAAGCGCAATGGTGTACATTCTTCGGGATATTCACGAGTATGTTTTTGCGGATAATAGTCTTTCTAGGACTCCGTCTTTTGTGGATGTAGAAACTGTAAAGCCACAAGTCATCTGCAGCTGACAATTCCTTCCGTGTGTGTGAGACCTCGGCGTCAATTCCTGAAATCAAGTTATTTCAGAAAACTAATTGACTTAAATTTTTAAGCGATCGAAACACCCTGGAACTCTGATGGTTCGTAGCTAACTGCTCAGTAGACCACCTATGCTGATGACGGAGAAACGGATGCCACTTATCGCTTGCACATTTACAGTCATCCAACTCCTACTTGCTTATTGGTCTGCGTTGTCAGATGCTTATCGACAACACTGTAAAGACCGCACGAAATCGCAGTCTGATGACACGGGAGGAAATTTCGCAGTTTTTAGGCTGACAGACCTCATTGGTCTGCAAACAACCGCCATTTTCTGTGCGTTTAGTCTTCAACAATAGGCGCAGCATACTTAGCGACCCCCATGCATCGCTGAACCACAGCACGTTCACCTATAAATTAATGTTACTGTTAATGTTACTAAGTAGACGTTCTGTTTACAATACGTCTCACGCTTGTGCAGTTCAATTCCTATCGCGAGGCGCGTTCCGTCATCCAGCAGATTGCCATCTCTCTGGCAGCCGCGGAGTCGGCCCTTCAATTCGAGCACCGCGACCTGCACTGGCTCAACGTCCTGGTGAAACCTACAAAGCAGGAAAAGCTCCGCTATCGCGTGGGCGGCGTTAGCTATGCCGTACAAACTGAAGGCATCCACGTGTGCATCATTGATTTCACTGTATCCCGTCTCTGTCATGGTGAGTTAGCGTTTGCGTATGGTTTATTTTATTCCTTATTGCCTGATGCAGGCTTTATGTCACAGCTAAGCCGTGGGCCTCTATAGTTTCTTGTAAAAATACAACTGGAGCAATTAGCGATACCTGTGGTGCAAACTTTTGTTTTAACTCTGAGCTGCACAGTCCCTGAAAGCCAAGGGGTGGGCATAAGATGGAGAAATAATTTCTTAATTTTTCAATGCAGTCCAAATCGTGCGTGTGGTGCATTTGATTGAGTTTTAGTTCCCAGAAAAGGCCATTTGCGGTCGGAACTTTTCCAAGACTTTTGGGGACCGAAGAAAACCTTCGAAACAGATACAAATTCGAAGTCTTAGTAACAGCTGATAACGGTGAATGCCCCTTGTTATAGTATTCAAGATGAATGTCATTTAGGGTGGGATAATGACCATGGTTAACTAGTCGGTCTTATCGGACACCAAATGAATATCATAACAACTAACAAAAATTTGCATTCCATTGATAAGGCATGACAAGTAATCTGCTTTAAAAGGTGCTAAAACTTTATTACCATCTTGACAATAGTTTATTCTAGTGCATGAGGGCAATCAAATAAAACTCGCTAATTTTAAACGCTAAAAAGCTTTGAATTATGAAAAGTTATGTTTATCATATTTCATCTTTGACGAAGCAGAAAAACAAAGGCAGAATTTTGTTATTGTTTTAAAGTGCGTCTTGACCTCTTCATTGAGCTTTTCTTTATTATTTAGCCTAACTACCACTCATTACGGTTCTAAATTATAAAAAATTTATTTCTTACCAAACATTTTCTAGTGAAAAGTATACTGGTCAACTGCTGGCTTTTCTCGTTCAAGTGAATTGAGCGTTTTTAGCGAAAATGTTTTGCAAGAACGCGAGTAAACATGCTCGAGACAGGTTCAGCCACAAACAAAAAACAAAGTTGATGTTAGGCTGTAAGAAATATAAGTAGCTATATAGACTGAAACTTTGGTCCGCACGAAGTATACGCCGGTTTCCGAGTAGAAAATGTGTAAAACTGCTTCATATACCGGAAAAGTACTGAATTATTTAAATGGTCTACGGTTAAAGCAATGTACGAACGAATCCGACTTCAGAATAGGAGAAAGACTGGAATAGGCAGGGAAGCCTTGCTTTCTACTTTTGGCAGCCTTCTGACTTGGACAAAAATACTAATTTGATCGTTTTGCGCATTGTGTTTTTTGGCTTTTCAGATTTTCTTAGTGTCTTTTCTTTTCTGGTGCCCTTTTGATCAAGTTGACTGTCATCGCGATGGGACAACGATATAAATTATCAATACAGGATAGTATATATTTCTCGGGTGCCCTCATCCTCACTCGCTGGATATACACAGGCTCTTTAAATAATGAACCGTAACTGGTAATTAACTTAAGTTCACAGTCTAAGCATCTGGGTTTGCTTTTTAGGGTTGCTTATTTTTAGTTAATTCTCAACTATATTTTTTGATTCTCCTCTTCTCTCAAAGAATTTCTATTGTCATTTTCTTCTTTTTCTAGGAAGTTTGTTCTAAATTGGCAATCAGACAGCTCGTCGCACTAGGTCATCTTCCCCTTAAAGATTTTACTGCCTTATATTGAAGATTTACCGCCTTCATCATATGTACTGTATAATCTTTATATAACTTCGAAGAATCTTCATTCCGTTATCCACTATATACGCGGACCCTTGAATCATCTTGAAGCTTTTCCTATTCTTGTTTTTATCTTTTTTTGTGTTTTGTGATCAATCTCTAACGCATGTGTGTTTTACTCCTGCCCAGAGGGTAATATTGTCTACGTGGACATGTCTAAGTCGCCCGAGGTATTCGAATGTGAAGGCGACTATCAGTTCGACATTTACCGCATGATGCGAGACATGAACGGGTTAGTTTTTTTCCTTTTTAATGCAGTTTTTCTTGTCCATTCGGTATGTCCTTGAAATAACTTTTTAGTGGGCAATTTAACAAGAAGGACGCAGGTGTCTTTAGCGCTAGTGTCGTAGAACCAAAACGAGATTTTCAAAAGGCATGTATTTTACTTGACTTCCGAGAAAGGAGCGCTTTTAATTTCACTTCCTTTCTTAAGTTCTTGGGTCGCGTGCTCTGGGAATTTTCAGAAGCTTTCTCCTTTGTAATAGGCAGTTGATGTGTTTTTTAACAGCCGTCCATCACGTATCTGATTATCCATAACTTGATCATTGCTTTGCAACGTCTATTTTTGCTTCCTATCTTGAAGCGCATAGTGGATGAACCACGCACCTCTCATATTCACTGAATCTCCTTTTTTGCTTTAGGTCAAGTAACACAGGGGTATATTTATCTGCCTGTGTTTTCATCGCAGCTTACATTCTCTGTAAAGTGACCCCACTACGCAACGTTTGCTTTTGGAGTTTAAATAATCTAGGCTAGACTGCAGTTTTTGAAAGATCTGAATATACTTTTGTCACAGGTCGGGAGGGGGGGGGGCGAGTATCGCTGGCATACAGTAGGATTAAGTGCGCTTCTCCCACCTGCCTCCCTGTAGACTATCATGAATGTTCTTCAACTGTTCCTTCATTTTAACTGAACTCATACAACTGTTTAACCTTTACGTGTACATTTCTTGCTGCTGTTCCCCATAGAAATAACTGGCGTCCCTTCCGACCTATCACCAACCTCTACTGGCTAAACTACCTGATGGACAAACTCCTGAACCAGACCTCCTATCCACGTCGTGATCCCGACTCCTCGGCCATCGAGTCCGAACTTGCAGCCCTGCGCGACACCGTGCTTTCTGGCAGTTATAAATCAGCCACACAACTCGTCAACCTCAGTTTCTACTTCGATGCTTGTCGCATAGATTAACAGGTCTCCCCCGCACCCCCCCCCGTCCTTCTCTGTTTGCCCGTGTCTCGTTATATTTCGCATTTAAGGCTGGGTGCGTTCTGCTAACGACCCCTCTCCCCTCTTTACCGCTCCCTGCCGGTTTGTTGCCAACGCTGTTCCCCCCCTCCCCCCCCCCCCCTCCACCCAAGCTAAACGCCGATGTCGGCGGTTGCTCATATGTAAAGAGAGAAGATACGCTTTCAGTACTCACTGTGCTCAGGCGTATCCTTTTTTATATATACTGTGAGGCGTGAACCGACAGTTTTTTTTCCAAATCTGTCCTACAGGTAGAAGGTCTTGCTGCGCACGTTGACTCGCGTTCAGATATTCGCTGTGTACTCTCCACCCGCTGTGGTGTAAAGCAGTTTTAGGGACAGCAAGAAAACAAAAGATTTTACATTCCGTTTCTGCCTTTTCTTTTGGTCCTTCTTCTGCTAGGTTCGCCCTTACCCGGTTTGTTCAATAGGGGTTTCGCTGTGTCTGTTCAGGGCGTAGACAGGCTGTGCATTTATGTGTGCGGAGTTCACATCTGAATTACAGGGCTCTTTGGTTAATCCGTTTGTACGCACGTATTACTTAGACTAGCGTTTTTCATGCCATGACCTTTATTATTCACTGTGTTTTCTGCACTTAACTGACTACCTCTACTGTGGTAAGACAGGCGAAAGTACTTGGCAGTGTTCGTCACTCAGAATGCATGGGCTGGCAATATATTCCTTATTAGGGTCTGAAGTACCTCTGGCCAACCAGTTTACGTCTACTGCTCATACACTCAGCCGATGTGTGAACAGACAAACATCGACTGCTTGGCCTGACGAGAATTTATCGAAAGTGCACGTTTACTCGCTAAATTAGACTTCTGAATTTTCTGATGGAATTTTCGCAGCTCTATTTCACAAAACCATCAAAACCAGGACCTTCATGTGCCCATCTGTTGTCGAGCCCGTACAAATCTTCTGTTCGTTAAACCACGAATTCATTATTGCTTGTCTGCAATCGCGGCAATTAAGTGTCGCACGCATGAATCTTTCGCAGATGTACTCTGGTTACAGGGTGAAATTACGACACAAGGTTTTTCCTTCTATCTACGGAGGTGGCCGTATAGCGATGGATTAGTGTTGGCAAAAAATGTGGTTATGACCGACATGCCTGTTTCTGGTTTATCTGCCGCCAACCTTGCAATAGTAAGTCTTGAACGTAGGTCACCATTTCAGTTCGAAAATATTACCTATGTAATACCCGGAGCGCACTGGGGTTCTTGGATAGCGTGAATTCTTTCCAATTTGGGCCGGTATTCAGTGGTTCTGTGTTCGCTCTTTTCTAATTGTGTCCTTAGTATAAAGCTCGATAATCATAGCAGACATAGAAAGGGTGGAAAGCCAGTGCTAATGTCAACACATAGTGTTTATTATGAATGCACTAAGAATAGTCATAAAAAATCATACACAAACCTAATAATGACAATTAGAGAGGAAGGTGGTGCTGGAAGCTTCCACCTGAAAAAGAATCACACTGCGGAGTCCCCGCAGGGAGTGCAACTGTTAAAATTACTGTCTACCGGATATGGTGGAGCTGGAGACCGCCACCAGGGAGGGGACGATAATTCTGGCTCCTCCACTGTGCGAACACACCATCTTCGATCGGGCTCAAAGCAACCGCGAACGCATATTTAGACAAGGAGCAATCTTTTATCCTGTTGGTTCCTATACCTGGACCGAAAGTTGCATCTGGACTGTGCAAGTCTGTTGGCATTTGCTTATTGCCGCAATTTATATCTAGCCTTGATTTTGTATTGGTAATGGTGCCAATTTCGAAATACAACTCGGAAAGTAGCTTCCGATACACCTCAGCATAAACCTGGACACTGATTTGACCCTCTTCTGAATGGTGAAATCGCAGGTCAGGACCAAATGCCAATATTTTGTCTGCCGTAGTAATTGTTTGCCTTCGTCCTGCCATGTCGCTCATTGATATCGGATAAAAGGTTATAAACGTGGAGCTGAGTAACATTTTGTCGCGCAGAAATTGATCCCCATAGTTTTGCTGAGGAGCGAGGTACATGGCCTTCAGGGTGGTCAACTTGCAAACGAAAAAGTATTTAATATGAAAGGAGCGATTGCATTTAAAGGTGGCATTTCACCAGAGGTAGACGGTCCAAAGAGAGACACGAGAACTGAACGTCACTGGCCGGCTAATTTTGGAGATTTGGGGTTAGCTCCCAGATATCCAATGAGATCAAACCATTCTTGAATTAATTATGTGACGTAATAGCCGCTCTGGAGTCCACTCTCCCCCTATGACGCCTATTTGCTATTCCATGGATGCGACATCCTGCAGGCATACCCCTGAGGGCCGATTCCTTCCCCCGGTCAGGCCTAATCTGAAGCTGAGTCACGACTACACCCACCAGAAGCGCTTATCTTACGCGCGTATTTCGACGTAGCATGTCACCTGTAGGGTCCGACTTAGCCTGTAAACTATCCTATCGACATTTAAACCTTCGCATCCAACCATGTTCACCGCTAGCTTCATCAGGCTAAATGCATTGCAATCCATCTAACGCAGTCTCTCTTCCGCTTCCCAATCATGCCCGCTGTCATGACAGGTTCAATAGGATCGAAAGCGGGGTCAGGAAGAGGTGACATACCCAAAGCATTGTAGCCTGCCGTGTTCTGATCGGACAGTGGTCAGACGCAGTTGATTAGTATGGCATGAGCCTGCACCTTCCCTTGTCGAAATGGCTTCGTTCGCCATCAGCAGCATTTGCTATAAGGGAACAACCTGAAAAAGACTCACCATCCCTTGACCTAGCTCCTGTGTGGGTCCAGGACATCTGCCACGTGGCCCATTTAGGATGAAAGGCCGAAAAAGCACCTGTTCAAAGAGCGGCTATAGATAAACAATTGACAGCACAGACATGGAAAACCCGCTAGAATTATACGCCTCTACCCACCTGCTTCCGACCAGGCACCTTATGCCGATACATAAGCCAAGTGCTGAATCACGGTGATCTGATTTTTTTTCTAATACCAGCCGGGACGAAATTATTGTGTGTAATTAAATTTGACCTCATATCACTTACCCTCACGATGGTAGCTTGTTTGAGTGACATGCAATATCTGGCGGTCTAAAGGTAGTTGAGAGCTAATTACACCAGTCGTTCGTGTCCGCTAAGCACGTGCGCACCAGAGCTTGTCAGAGGTAGGTTAAGGTCACCAACTTGTGTTCAATTTGTGTCTGTCCTAATCGGCTAATTAATTCCCAATGCCGGTGCACAAAGGGCTTTATTGCGGTGACCGCCTACGTCGGCTAAATTTGCGTGCTATCGGCTGAAGGGTAAGCAGACTGCGGGCTGCTGCTTCAGCAGCATTATCTTCAGCATGAAGCCTGGTGGGGTTTAAAATCCACGAACGCCATCAGAGTGAAAGAGAGATTCCACCGAGTCAGCACCCAAAATTCGTGAAAGTTGTCCTTAATGTAGAAAACTAGTTATAGCTCACTAAATTAAACTATTCCAAACCCTCTGACCTCCCACGTCTTATCTTCTCATTTAATAGTTTAAAACCATTAGGATACGTCTATCTTCCATCTCCCGACCGGAATTCTTCGCATTCTACATAGGGATAGGTGGACGTCACACACATTCTCATAGCCATCCTTAGAGATTGCGCTGAGAAGATTGTTGGTTGTGTGATTCGTTCGTTCCACGAAGCCATTCTCTTCGAGGTGGTATGTGGTCGTATATAATTTGTGGATCTCACAGATATCACGCAATAATTGCGAATCAACGTTATTACAGCGGTTCCCAACGACTGATTAAACTGAAACCGATAGTAAGGGAAATGTATATAGATGCCTTTAAACTCCCAATTGGTACAGAATAGCTATGAAATGCATTGGTTCAACAGAAAATTGCAAGAGTGGCGTTGCCATTAAATGGAACTTGATAAAAAATTCCAGTGAAAAAATTCTTCGTTAATGTTCGGAAATGACATGCGTGAAAGCCATTTGAGGAATTTTAAGGAAAAAAACTGTGGAGGAGGAGTAGATGCAAAAAAGCATGCATTGCTGCTTAGTGTTTGAGCATTTTAAGAGGAGCCTATCATGGTTTTTATCAATTTTCTAAGGGTCACACCAGAAGAGGATCTCAGAAGTCACGAGAGGATCACCGAGTGTCGGAGACGCGCCCACCTTTACACCCTCGCCGGTTACCGGTGTGCCAACCACGTGACGAAACCGAGGGCCTCACCATGATATCCAGTAGGTATTCACGGTTTTTGATGAAGAAAGTTTCTGGAAAATTTTCGGTACCTTCATGAGGCCACATCTTAAATACGCGATTTAAGCCTGGAGACATTGGATGCGGCAGGATTGCAACGTAATTGAAAGGGTGCAGCGGTGGGCAACAAAATAAGTAAGAGACCATGGTTCACTATCACATGAGATCCGCCTAAATGACATAAAAATTTATCCTCTGAGTTATAGGCAGTTACGCGGAGATTTGATAGAAACCTTTAGTATGGTGCGTGGCATTAACTGCGCTCTCATGTGTGGCGACCTTTTCCAACTCGCCATTACGAATTATCTCAGGGGTCACCCCTTCAAACTGTATGTGCCCCAAGGCGATTGGATGTACGGATATATTTTTCCTCTGTGCACCGATCTATTCCTCAGGATGCGCCCATCCTGGGCCAAAAGCCCGAAATAGCTTTATCACAGTACGCCAAGTGTGTCTGCCGGAACACTGCTATAAAAACATATTTTTCTTCTAATCGGGTCATGGTCCCGTGGAGTTACATACCTGAGACGATGATTATGTCCCAATCTGTGGAGACATTCAAACTTTGACTTAATATACACATGCCACACCGCAACGAAAATTATGTGACAAATAAACCTTGAAACACCATTGCACCATATGACGGTCTATATTTATCTGACTGCAAACTTGTTAATATTGTTTCATGTTTCATCAGTACATGGTAGGGAACGGATACGTGGGCACCCCTTCTTTGCAGTCACCGGACATGTGGGATTTTTCAGGTTAAAGCACCCCCCCCGCCAAAGCCAGGGCACTCCGTGAACGGTACAGAGCATGTTTTAAATAGGGCATCGTTTTTTTTCTTGAATGCGGCAATTGTGTTGGCAGCAACAACGTCGGGGGGGGGCGTGGGGAGATTGTTCCATGCATTCACAGCGCGCCTTGAGAGTCGGTAGACGTGCGGGAGGCCATCTGTCCGTTGTACCACCAGTTTGAAGAAGTGTCCTCGCGTGGGCATGCCAAAGACTAGGTTGAAGTACTCTGCGACCTCCGGTATGTCACCGCAGATGATCACTTTGTACATCATGATTTGGTCGCCTCTGGAGCGCCGAAATTTGAGGGTAAACAGGTCCAGTGCTTTACAGTGCTCCGGATAGGTCAGCCTTCTCACTTCGGGCACAATTCTTTACCACAGTCGTCGAACATATTCGATGTCAGTCATTTCGCTCTTCGTACACGGAAACCAAGCGGACGATCCATACTCCATGATCGGTCGAAAAAATGTGACCATGAATTCTTGAGGTTTTTATGTGACAATTAGAAAGATATAAGCGCGAGCCCATTTTTTCCTCAAATATACTGACTGACCACTGAGTTAGGTCGTTGCAGCCCGAAAGTACGTCACAGGCACATACGCTTGCGTCTTTATATACAATGCAATAAAGTTGTCATGTACGGTTTCAAGGTCATTTTAGGAAAGTGAAGCCGATTGGACTTTTGCACCATGTTTTGTTAGTACAATAGCCAAAGGTTTGTCTTCTTTCTTTTGATTTTGTGAAATCATGTGTCGCTTTCCTAAGAATCTCTTGTCGTTCTTTATTATCGCACGGGTAACCCTGTTTATGGAGTGCACTGAATTAATTAATTCTGTGCACTTCATGGGCTATAACACATGCATATGAACTTACGTGTTCATAAAACGCATGCAGTGAAAATATATTCCCATCAGCGAAGTTCTGCTGTTTCGGAGGCATTTGAGTTTCTCCTATCTGTTAGTATTTGCATAGTCCTAACATGCCTAAATTTAGGCATGCTTGGCTTTTGTATATAACTAAGTTATTTACCCGTACGTATTGGGCATGATGCCAACATCCGCTATTATAATAGCGGATTATAATCGGCCACAACTGCTGCAACTTGTGCACACTTACTCGCTGCTGCTTCGTTTTTGATTTGCTACTAGGCCCCGTCGAAATATGATGTTGAAATCAACTTCCTGTGCATATACGCATACGTAGCACCCACGCATTTTTCGGGTGAAGGTCAGTCGTTGTTGGTCATTCTATCTGAAGGAATTGCCAATTTTCAATGTGCGATAGGAATTTTTCAACGGCGTCCGGTCATGCCTCCCACTGATATCGACCAGAAGGTCATGAGCAGGGAGTGCAGGAAAAAGTTTCTGCCACCCTAAGTTCAACAGGAGAATTGCGTACACCAGGATAGACGAGGAACAAAGTGTTGTGGCTCTGTAATTTTTTCTTCCGCGAAGCTAGTTTTATGTTACTCTCCGTGCAGAGCAATAGCTGATTGTGATTCGTTCGACCAGACCCCGGGCTACTGATAGACTCATTTCAATTCAGCACCGCAATAAAATGTATAACCAATTCACATTGCGGCCTACAGAACTTTAACGGAAGGTACAAAATATGCAAGATCTGGCTAATATCACGGCTCATAAGTGGTCCTGACCGATACGCGCTGAAGCTTTATACCTATTTAATACCTCTAATCATACAAGGTTAGTCAAAAAAATGTCCCACCCAATGCATATTTTTTACACAGTGTCGATTTTGGTGCGTGATGATCAAAAGCCTGGGACTGCCTGTCATTTTCTGTGGTGTTGCATACCAATATTAATTAGAACTCGAGTTCTGATTCATGTTTTTAATCGGAATGAATATAAAGTGAATTGTTGTTTCATAAGCGTAAACAGAGCAAGGATTTTACGCATATACCGTCGTGTGTATCACATTTAAATGGCTTATTTGGCCGGCATACATTTAACCTTGTTACATTGAGGGCGTGGGCTCTGCTGAATAGCCCGCATTATAGATGGTCAGTGGAACCTAAGAAATTGTATACAGGGTCGGTTATTATGGAGGTTACACCCTTCAGTCTTCAGTCTGGACTCAAAAGCGTGGAATGCGATTTTAGATTGCCCGAAGTTTTCTAAAAGTTGCGCGCATGGAGATTATCTTCGTTGTATCCACTCATCTATCATTGTTTGCAACAAGCTGCTTGAAGAAATACCCCTTGGATGCTCTTTATCTTGCTCACAGTAAGTGAACCTGCCTTAGATTTTAAATTTAGGCTATTACCAAACCATGAGCAATTGTGGATAGCTCAGTATTTCTATCAGTTACGCACACTGTAGTTGATCCCACAGTTTTCCACTTTGTATCCTTTTCCAAGGTGGCTTAGGTATGCCTAACAGATATTTGAACTCTCTAATCAGGTTTACGAACCCTTTTGGTGGTTTGTTAATGGCTACCCTATCCCTAGTGACTCTCGTCTTATTTACGTCACCTTAACAAGCGAAGACAACTGGAAAGAACTGAATTAATTGTTCCCAGTCTCTGGTCAGTCGGAGCGTTTTGGTGTTTTAAAGGTCCTCTTCAACGAATTGATTCTGTCGTTTTTCAACGAAACAGTAAAGCTTGAGTCCACAACCTATTGCTTTGCATTTAGCATTGACTCCTTTCCGTGAAATTTGATAGTATTTTGAACTTCACTGGTAGTTGACGATATTCATTCTAAATCTTCATTATTTCTTTCATAGTTCTTTGACATCTGTACAATGTCTTGCAACACAACAAGTGAAAACGATATTCTGGCTACTGACGACTCAAGCCATTTAATCTCAAAGATTAAACCGGAATGTTTGCAGGAGAAGCTTGCAGGTTATTTGTTCCGCCCTCCATTATCCCTGTTTTCTTTAACTCATCTTATTACTTTTCACTTTGTGGATTTCTCCACCGATTATGATAATTAAACTACTTACTTTTGTCTCATCTGCAAGACCCTGAAATTGAATACGACCCAGATGCACCCGATGTGCTTGGCACCAGCGTTCTGCGGCCGGATCCGCTTTCCATAAAATCTGAACCATCCGAAAATGCCGAAATTTCTTATCGATCATCGAGAAAACACAGGCTTTCAGGAGAGAAGAAATCAGTTTCAGGTAAAAATATATCACGCTGAATGATTTACCCATCCGTTCCTGCTCACTTCGTTTCCAGAGCATTTAACGATGCTTGTGTCACTACAGAAAAGTTTACGTATCTAAACTTCAAGTGGAAAAACTAAAAGATGTACGTTATTCAGGAAGCCTTAGTATAAGTTCAGTTATTGCGAACGCCGACCAAACGCCTGAAGTCGAGGAATCTTTTCAGTGTGAGGGCTTTTATGTGTTGGACCTATCGACATTCTTGCGGCCCGACAGCCTTTTGTCTATTGACGCGGTCTTCAACGTATGAAACTTGATCTCTACGTGTTGTGCAATTTTCATGTTGAAAGAAGGAGAATTAAGTCAATAACATCTTGTGTACAAACCTTAAAATTAACTTATAAGCAGGTTATTTTACAAACGATGCAAGTTTTACTTAGGCTCTTTTCTACTTTCGTAGAATGAGAAAAAGGGAGCAGATCTTATGTAGTTTTTCCGTAGCACGGTGAAGTCGCAAAACCAAAATCAACCTGCCTAGCAAATATGAATCTGGCTAAGTTTCTGCTCCGTGATAATTAAATTGTTGTGAGCCTTCGCACCTATAATCTATGTTGTAAACCTATTGTTTATTACTTGAAGCACGAGCTATTTCCTAAACAACCCTTATGTAATGGCTTGTAATCAATTGAAAAGCGTTTTCGGACTGTGAAATCTCCAGCCTGCCTGCGGTACCGCGTTGTTTTAGGGTTATTTTTGACTACATCACTAGCAAAATAACGTTTTTACCATCTCCCTTTTCACACAGTACGTCACTGAGATCAGAGCCGTCTATTCGTTCAACGGAACGCGACATTTATTTATCCTCACGTTTTTTGCCGACAGTGTCTTGGTTCCAAATTTTGCAGTTGGGACTCTCTTCCTTTTTTCATTCCAGCCGCCCAAAGTTGTTCTAAATGCCGTCTGACGTTTCGGACCCGGGCCAGAATGCTCAAACACTTGGAGCAGGAACACCCAGGTAACCTACCCCAGATTTACTTAGGTCTTAGCAGGTAACATTTAGTGTGAATTAACAAACCTCTAGTCCGTGACTCCTAGTTACTTTGTGTGTCATCCATCATGCCTTCGCGTCACTGGATTTGGCGGCATTGGCCCTGGCTGTCAGACGTGTAGGCTTGTTGGTAGACAGACTGACAGGGCTCACGTAAAGACGGCTATATATCACACCGGCCACTTATCCTTATCAATTCTGAAATTACTCTCACCTTACAAAGCTCTGATATTTGTTTGCCGCAGCATATGTTTCTCTGCTGCCATTCGATTGTCTTGTCCAGATGTTGATACGAAATTAACGTGTTCATATTTTTTAACCTGTTATTTTGTCAACTTAAAGGAAACCTATCGGTGACTTGTGGTTCTTGCACAAATGGGTTTGCTCTGAAACTCTTCAGAATAAAAATAATCTACAAGCCCTGTCATGTAGACAAAACGGCAGCCTAAATTTGTACCCTGACTACTCTGGCTTCCTCCACAAGTTGTCGATGACCATCTGTTTTGATCTTTTAGACTTCGATGTTTCTTCTATCCCCAAGCCTAGGCGACGGAAAAAGAAGAAGAGATTGGTTAAACAGACAGACGCATCCAATCAAGGTGGGTTATGCTTTCCAAACTATGACAAAATTATGAGTGATTTTTTGGCCAAGTACGTCAGACTCCTTAATATAAGCCATAATGGGAGTGAAAGTTGACGTTAATTGGCATTACGGTAGCTGGCAGAATGCAGTAGTTTGCCTATTCCAATCGCCAGTGCTTGTAGGCCGCATGTTCTGTTTGCAATTTGGGTAGGTGACCTGTGTGGCAGGCGCAAAAGCCAAATTTTTGCAGAATACTAAACGCGAAGGGGTGGCGGATCCTGTTACCCGGACTGTCCCGTACACGATGGAACCACAAACACCACATATGTGTACGTGCCGTTGTATTTTCCTCGCTGATATATATATATATATATATATATATATGACAATGATGCTATACCATACTTCCGCATAGATACTAGCTAAAAGCCCAGACACGTGTTTCGCCGATGTTTCTGCTACTGCATGATACAGCAACGAGGGGTTCGGCTCTTCAGAACAGGAAAATTCAGGAAGAGATCGCTTGCATAATTGAGAACGAAAAGCGAGCAGCCGTTGCTTACTAAAAGGGCGTAAACATACATGGCTACTCACTTATTACGGGTAGCATGATCGCACGTGAGTGGATGGAGGTACAGTAGTCGCCGGTTATTAAGCCCACGGTTAATAGGCCCAGCCGCGTATTAAGCCCATATCAGCTTGGGATGGAATTTAACATAGCGAAATCCGCCTGACGCTTTTTTAAACGTATCGCAAATCTTTCTTTGTTTTTGTTATTACGTAAAATACAGACAGACAGCATTCTTTTCATGTACATAACCAAGCTCTACACATGATACAGTACGTCTGTAATGTATAGCGCCTATCCTGCGTTTGCTAATCAAGAACTAGGACTCTCCGGTTAGTGCGCCCGCCGCTTATTAAGCCCAATCTGGTCTGGGCCCGAGATAGGTTTAATAACCGGCGACTACTGTATTTTAATATTTCATAGTCAGCCAAGTGTCTTCGTTGCTGCTGTCACTTCGATAGATATGGAGGCGTCTCAAAAGACCAATGCTGTCCCAGCATAAACGTTGACGAAGACAAAGGGCTGGGATTTTAGCAGTGTTATCTTTCAGCACTCCAATTTTTATTGAATTTTGAAAGCGACAGGGTTGAGAGCGAGTTTGTTTGACTATGCAGGAAGAGGATCAACAACTTTTCCATCTTTAAAATATGCACACCTCTAGTTGCACTGAAATAGGAGTCGAGAGGGACCGGGTTACCTGAGAATTTGACTTCGACAGAGAGAACATGTTGAACATTGGCGGCGTTTTCTTCTCGAAATTAAATGCTTCTTAGTCATGGGAATCGGGAAGACTATTGTAGCAGCAGCTGGCCGAGGAATGGCGTCAGGTTTAAGGTCATTGTTCATTCGATGGTACCTTGCCGTCAGTCGACGACGCTGAGGTCTTCAGTCTAGGTGACAGCGGTATAAATTGCGAATTGCTCGAGCCATAATCACCTGATCCGTAGTAGAACACCATGCGCAATCGCCTGTCCCGTGTTATTCGCTGAGCTTTTTTAGTTTATTAGCGACAAATTCCTTTTGAAAAGACTAATGTGTCAAAAAGACACGTTCTTCGGGATAGTAAAGAAAGTTTATTGAGTAAATTTTTGACACTGGGTCCCCAGCCGTCTTCAGACTTGGGATACTGTGCAACGGTCAATTGAAATTTTAAAAGCGCTGGTGTAGTCATATAGTCATCTAGTATGGGCACTAATTTGCGCCAGTCCGGGTCATCCGGTGTGGGCGCTAATTGTGGTTCATATTGGTCCATAGTTGTCGGTTGTAGTATCTTCCACCTTTCTTTGAGGTGTTAGTACATTCCAACCAACTTGATACGCTGGTTGATGCATGAATCCTCGGAGTGCATGACCTCAAGAAATTATCGGCCTTCTTTTGAGGGGCAAACTCCGACGATGCGTGTTTTGTCCCATGCAAAGGTATGTACTGTGTCAAGACAATGCGTAGCCACTTCGGGCAAATGGTCGCGTCTCTTCACTGTAAATTTGTGCTCGTGGATACGTGTAGAGAAGTATCTTTCTGTTTGGCCACAGTATACGGTATCACATACTTCGCATGAGATTTTGTGGATGACTTCTTTCTTATCGGGGTAGCCAACCCTATTCTTAGGCTGTACTAGCTGGGTGTGTAAAGTAGCCATCTGTTTGTGCGCCACTTTTATATGGTGTTTCCGCAAGTGTCTTTCAACGAGTTCAGACTCATTCCTTATATGAGGAAGGCTTCGCAATATGTTTGTTTTGGGTTCCTGAGTGAAACTATCTGATTTCTTTTTGTTCGACTGTTTCTGTCTCATGCATCGCCGTACAAAGCCTCTGGAGTAATCATCTTGGGTCGGAGTGTAGGTCTATAGTCTTTATCCCCCCATATAATATTTTGTTAGTCATCGTTTGGAGTTAATTTTTTTCGCACAACTCTTATTTGTCTGATGACGAGCTGGTGAACCAGACTCGCAAATTCACACAATCAGCATTACTCACTCCCAAACGACTTTTTCGCTAATAAAATATATCACTTAGGATGCCGATATTTCAGTGCTTTTTACTTTTTTATACAGCTGCCGCGAAGCAATTTCAGCCGCAAACTGAACCAAGTCAAAAACCTATCTGGTATTAGTTTTGACGTTATCTACCTTCACACTCTGTGCCTCTGCAGCACAAGTCTGATCTGCAGGTTTTAGTCGTATGGGGCCATTTCATCTCCTTGTTCTGATCTATCCTCTTCCTTCTCCTCCTCCTTTTCAATCTTCTTCTTCTCCGCCCATCCTCCTCCTCCATCTTCTCTTCTTTCTCCTCTTGCTCCTCCTCATCAGCATCGCCATCGCGATAATGATACTAAAGATCCTACTCCTCATCACCAACATAAGCAGCAGCATCGTCGCCATACCCCTTTTCCAAAGTGTGGGCCTTCAGAGTGATATTGAAGAGTGTTGGTGGACTACTGTTTAGGCATGCGCAACCTCCTCCCTCCTTGACGTTTCGTTGTTTTAGACCACACAGATTTAAGGCCACAATCGATCGACGTTCTACTGCTGCTCAACTTAACTGCATATTCAAAGAGAGGGCTGTGGAGTAATGCATATTTTCTACTTCGCTTTTCCTTTAGTAGATTTGGAGGGCCTTGGATGTTAATTGAGCTCGCTCCGTTCATATCGAGGACGATTTTAAGACCTTTTACAATTGCCCCCTTCCCCCGGATGATTTCTGCGTTCCTCGTTACTTCGTACTTTTCCTTTGACTGAGCTTGCATGCAATTCTATGCCCTCACCTAGTAGGAAGCCAAAAAGTGGGCGAGTTTTTCTCAAAGGGTTGTTCCTTCTACTTCATGGTTCCGGTTTATTTATCTACTAATGGGGTTTTTTAACTAGTGTCATGAGCATTCATCGGATGTGATTGCAGGTTGGTCCTGCCGACACCCTCGCTTCTATTTTTGGTAATGACTATCCAGCGTTATGTTAGCGATTAGCCTATTGGTTGGGGTTTCGGGTTTGGCAGATTTGCTTACTTTTAATTTGACCCAATTGTGAAAAAACTCTGCTATGCGGGTTCAAATCCCGCCGAATGCCGCGAGGTTTTCCACAATTGGGTCAACTTAAAATTTCATTTTCATCTTTTGTCCCTTTTCATTTGAATGATAAGTAATTATGCTTCTGTTTTTTTCAACGTTTGCATCTGTAGGAGGTGTTTATGCGCCGCGGCAATTTTTTGTTGATAGACTGAGTGAAGAGAAACTGTGTGTTTCCGAAGTGATAGACAAGAAGCTTATGTATTAAGTGTGCCAAAGCGTTTCAAATGCGTGCACGTTGCGACTGTCGTAGAGGTTACAGACATAATATGGTTGAACCCACATGAGACCGCCATCTACACGCGCCACAACACTGCCAGTTCCTCCCTTTTGACAGATCTAAACTACTCACGCCCCCAGCGCGTGTGAAAGCATACTGTTCGTTGGTAGCTGCTTCAGCTAAACTGTGGGGACGATTACTAACATGGCTTCGACGTAGACCTATGGAGTCGTGTTTTCATTACCCAGTCGATTACTTTGGTCTTGGTTATCTACTTAAATGTTAATGCGCAATACTTGTCGATTCATTGATGCTTGTTTCGCAGGTACCTATACTAGACCTGTTATTTATTTCTTTTAGATTCATCGGTAGAAAAAGAGCCGGGACCACAGGAATCAGATGAGAGAGGAACTTATGGTAAACCTTTCATCTTCACTGTCGCATGCACGTGTCGTTGATCTGAGTAGCCCGCTTTTGGATCAAATACTACCGACATTCACTGCTGTCTTAGTCTTGAAATCTCGCAGCCGTCCTCATGGCATTCACTACTTAATCATCTACGAAGACCAGGGAGAGTGGAATGACCACTTCCATCTCACTTGTTCTGGTTATTAATCTGGGTCGCCAACTCGAACCAAGTGTGGAGCCTCGATAGCTTGGGTGGCGAGCGCCACTTTATCGATATTAATATTCTGATAACTATTGACATGACAATGGGCCCGTGGCTTATGGGTGTCACGTTTTACTCAATATCTCGGGTCCCAAATCCAGGTGATTCATACCCACTGGATTGGGTTTGACTGGCTAATGACGTCTAATAAACCATAAATGGCCGTTCAGATCTTCCTTATCTTTAACTGTACACCGTTATCTACACATGTAAATAGTCGCCATTCAACTGAATGCCAGGTCTCTACATTGAGCCCAAAGACACTACAGGACGGGCATACTCCCTTGCTGGCTCGGTGATGGCCGCTGCATCATACTTCTTTAGAATTAACTCCCGATTTATGAAGCAGAGCGGTACAAACCGGATATTCTCCCTTTTTGTCACGGTCAGTTCCCTCCTCCCCACCGATACCGTTTAAAAAGATCTACTCGTCGTGCTTTTCCTACTCGATGCACCAGAATTTGACTAATCTGGCCTTTCTTCAGGACGTGTTTTCGCACTTTAACCCTGGATTTCATAAGCAGTCTTCCATCCACCTGAGCTCTTATTCTGCCGCTATCCGTTTGCGTGGATGTCAGTCTTTAGAATGTTCCACTCACGCTCTCTACGTTAATTAAATCCTTCCGCAGGTTGTACAAAATTCGATTTCCCATCTCGACCGAATCCTGAAACATGTTGTCGCTTCGAAGACATTAATTAAGTGGGGTTTTAATATTGACTATCATGTCAGGCCTGGATGTCGGCTTTTTAACGAACTTCTTTCTGACCACCCACAAAAATATATTCTGTAAAATATATAGTTAAAACATTTCTGGCGTACATTTATGTTCTTTTATGGAAAACATGTAGAAAACACGTTTTAATCCTCAGCCGTTAATAACAGAAGAAATTCCTTGGATATTAAAACGGTTGGATTTTGCCCACTGTGGTTCACTTGCTCCTTCAATAATCTGATCCGAACTGAACCCTTTTCTACTAACCAGCATTCTGTGTCTTAAAGCAGTTCAGTGAGTATAATAACTAACCTCAGATGTGTGTTAAACCAACCCTTCAAATGTCCATGTTTCGTGAATTAGGCATTCTACTGTATCTCTTGTCATACTTTAATTCGTGGGCTCACTGCAGATTAAGGTAGCACTTTAGAAGACCAAGCTCTCCGCTGCGCATATTTTAAAGAGTGAAATAAGGTTTATAGAAGTACCACCAAGCTGACATTAAGCGTTCTGCGATTGAGACCACCTGGCACTACCCAGTCCACCAAATCTTCGCGCGTGCTTCTCCGCAGACTAGGCCTTCACTCGTGACGAGGACAGAAACCAATGTCCCCTTAATTAGAATATTCTTTTTTGGGCGTTTTCTGAGACAACTTCGCATTCCTCTCATCCTGTGTTTTTCCCATCTGAAGTCCATCCTGAAGGTACGTCAGAAGATGTGCTCCCTGAGAGGCCAAAAAGGGTGAAAAAGTCTCACAGTACGTTGCCTTTTGTGTTTGTTTTTAACAGTTTTTTTACTCTTCAAAAACCCATATTTTTTCGCTGATTCGTTCGCTGCTCCATATATATAAAACCATGGTGAATCCTTTTCAGAACTTTTGACTGGGAGCACTCTGGCCAATCTATTTGTATTGAAACCTCTTTTTTGTATGAAGTAGGTGTTAGCTTGCTCAAATATTTGCTTTTACGTCAGCGACTTTGTACCCCGCAGGTTGGGACTGAGCAAGTAACGAAGTTCACCCTTTGTGTTATTTTACCCATCTCCATTCAACATTTTCAAACAAGAATGAATAGTGCGACGGAAATAATGGTAATTAGCTAATACAAGCGAACATGCGAGTCCCAGGGAGTAATTCAGAAATAGAAGACGACTCGCCCGCTGGGACAATATGTTTGTTCGCCTGATGTTTCGAAATCCGTCGCGGATTCATCGTCAGAGACATACTCACAGAACAGCAGCAAAAACAGTTTGTGTGTGCACAGGGTTCTGCCCTTACCAACCCCATTTATGCGTAGCTGACGCTTGCTTCTCTCATTTACTCTGACGATGGCTTCTCGTGTGGAGCCGAAAGCTCAGAATAAAACTATCGTTCCAGAGATCGCGTCTTCGTCTTCTTTACAAATTTAAATGTCTCTGTGCGCTGATTCGTTGTGTCAGCAATGACCATCTGGCCTTGTGATGTTGGCATAGGATGATGCGGTGGCCTGTGTGTTCCCCGAGCGATGGTTTGCTTTGGCAAAATTTAGTCTCAGCACCCAATATGGATTGGACAAATCGTTGCACATGTCGATGGATTGGGGGCCCGTAAATCATGACTCAAGTAATTCTCGACTCACGCTGTTGTCACCTCATCAACTTTGAAAGTGTGGCCGGGTCTCGTCAAATGAGCCGCAACTTGAGAATTTGCATCAGTTTGCACACACAAACTATTTCTGCTACTGTTTTGTGAGTATGTCTCTGATAATAAATCCGCGACGGATTTCGAAACGTCAGGTGAACAAACATATTGTCCCAGCGATCTAGTCGTCTTCTAATTCTCAATGGTAATTAGTTTCATATTTCCTTTAACGATGTCTTTTAATCATGCTAGTCGATAGAAGCGAATTTGTGAGTTCCAGGAAGCAGTTCAAAAGGAGAAGGTGCAATCACTGCAACAAGAATTTTTTCCTGAAGTTTCCGATTCTTTAGAGAAACCTTAATTATAGGTAACCGTAGCATAGTGTGAGATATGCGCAGATTGGGGTAGTACATGTGCAAGTTGCACTGGATTTACCTACGGATGCCTATGATTAAGGATTCTAGACAGAATCCGAAACGTCAGGAAAATAAAATTCTTGTTCCAGTGATCGCCTCGTCTTCTTCTTCTTCTTCTTCTGAATCATGCTAGTATTAGTATCTAGGCGATTATAACCGAATGGGTAGTAAGTGTTCTAAGAAGGACCTTTCTGGCAAAGGCATAGGGGATTGGAGTGGTCATTTCTGGCTTATTGGCTGTCCTCATGCAGTCATGCCCAATTCTAGATGGCGCACCAGCCGAACCCATGGCCTCTGGATCAAAAGTCGAACGGTCTAGCCCAATGCGCCACAGGTTCGCTCGGTTTCGCTCGAGAGAATTAGCATTGACTTAGTTAAGTAGAAGGCTGATCGAGTACCAGCATATTCTGTTTGGTGTCCTGGGCTTTCAAACTCCTGCAGAAGTATATCGTCAGAGGTAACAGCAGTTAAAAAGGGGGCAATTTTAGGAGGGGGAGTACAAACCAATAAACTGTCATTGGCGCATGTTTGAAGATAACTGTGCGGGGCTCTGTACGCCGGCGCTAAATCTATATATCGATTGATTGAGTTTCCATCCTTGCACCAAGTTTTAATATAATCTCGGTTCGTTTTTTTTCCCGTGGGGGCGAGTATCTTTGCAGGAAGTTGAACTCATGGCCCGTATCATAGGTTTGAACAGCAAATTACGGTAATTTGTCGCATTTTTGCAGTCGTCAAGATACTTACCCCTTAACTGACCAAAGAGAAGTCCCTCCCTTTCTTTACTAAAAGGGATCAACATGAGACTATGACCTTCAACCATATAAACTCGGAAAGTCTAGCTTGAGTAACGAATGTGGGCTACCGAGAGCGTAGCTGCCCTAGGCCGTAATCCTGGCATGTTTTTTTGTTTTAATTTTCTATTTTGTTTTCCGTAGGTGGACACGTATTGAAAAGCGTAAGACGAGCTCTGCTAAGTTGGTGTTGGATTTAACCCATCTTCCCCTGTTTTCTCGTTTCATCTTTGCGAACACATCGCCCTCTCAAATGTTCACACACATTTTTCCCATTTTTTCTTTGTCAGTGCCATCTCGATTCGAATGTGAGTTCTGTGGTGAGGTGTTTGTTTTCAGAAGACAAATCGTCTACCACCTCAATTCCATGCACAGCAGTAAGTTTATCGATGACTAGCACCTACTGCTTCCGACTACATGCCTTTTATTCTTTCTGGAGATGAAGAGGTGTTGAAAGTCAGCCTGCATTCTGCTGAGAGTTGACTGTCCTCAAAACGGACATATTCTAAGGAGTTGGTAATCACCCGCATTAACATAATTGATTACAGTGAGTGATCTACCCCATGCAATCTGCGTAAATTTACTAAACACTACCAAATAAATAGGAGACTGGCTCGACGTTTATCATCCAGAGTACGCAAGACAAGGTAAATGCCCATCGGTCTAATTAAAGTATTCACTGGATGCAGTGTTTCATTTAAGTGAAGTATATCCTTCAGAAAAGTATTTCAGGCTCGTTCACAAAAGCTTATATGCATATTTGAGCTGGAATCCATCTGTCAATGCAGAATAGCCAACAGACTGTCAGTCGTATAAACTGCATAATTGTTAACCATACTAACAGCACAGGTACTCACTAAAAGCCCATGGGCTCCGTGCACGCGCGGCTGCGTAGGCGGGCTGTTTAACAGTACATCCACTGCGCCCTATCCTGCCTCTGGTCCTCCTGATTCGGTCAGTGACAGTTAAATTGAGAGTCCAATACAGTTTATTATTGCATTACTATCTACTTAATTTGTAGCAGTAGGCATGCTTTGACGAATTATGGCCTAAACTCGTGTTATTTTTTTCGATTCATTATTTTTATTGAGTGTTGTTTAAGTTTTTTTGTTATTCTTTTTGGTGACACGGGGTTGCATTTTGGCTTAGAAGCTTTCTCTATCACATCTCCTTATCATTTGTATATCAAATCTACGAAGAGGATATAAGGTCGATGATTGTGTCCAATTGGGCCTTCTTGTTTCCTGTTGGTTGTATTTCTCGCTTTAATTATCGCACGCGAAAAATTGGTTATTTAAATAATAATTCGTATGATATTTTATTTTTACACGCTCCTTCTTTTAAATTATTTTTTCGTCAAAATTTTCTTATGCGGCCCCCTTAATACATATTCTTCCTCCCAAATGTCTACCGTGTTTTGTGGTCAGACATTTATTCCTTGGTTAGTGGGTGTAAGCGAATATGTAATTGTGGTGGAAATGATAAAACAATATTAAAGTAAAGAAACCTATGTTTGTTTTAATGTATTTAGTAGAATCAAATCCTTCAATGAAAACTCCTGTTGATCAGGATACTGGTACCAATTGATGGAGTTTGAACCTTATATCGGCGGAATTAAATTAAAAATGGAAAATCCGACCTTATATTGGCGGAATCTAACGAAAAAAGGGAAAGTTGGGTTACTGAAAATGTAAGAATACGTTATTGTTATAAGTCAAAGGCAACAAGAACCTTTAAAAACCGTCTAACTCCAGCTACTGCGGGATAACCAACATGCTTCCACCGGGCAAACAGTGATATAACTTTATTTTGTAATTCCTAACGAAATTAAAAATCCGAGCTTTATGAAAAGTAAACAGACAGAGCCGGAGGACCCGTTGATGAGACGGACCCATGCAGCTGCATCAGGCAGTGGCAGCATACCGACGAAACGTTGGTCTGGGCCTTTAGCTAGTCCATGTTACACACCACCGACCCAGTGTGTGTTGTGTGTGTAGTGACTGTTGAGTAGACTTAGAGTCAGACGGTGACGGCTACTTCTAATCACCTGGTTGTGTAAATCCTGGCATGTGCCGGTAAGTCAAAGGGGGTATGTCGTGCTGTGGTGCGCGCAGATGGGTTCACTCTACCCGCCTGCGGTCTTCTTGTGGTAGAGGAAGTGTGGTAGATGCGGCGCAAGCCCTAATTCCCGTGCAAGTCGCCGTCCCCGCACCGCTCTTCTCTGGAGCATACGGTGAAAATAATCGAAAAGGAGGATGTTAGGTAGTACCTCTGCTACCTGTATCGTAAATTACAACATAAAGGAAATCGTTCTGTTCGACGATCGAACTGAGTAGACAGAACCCGTCAGTATGTCATGGCGCTCTACTACCCTCAGGATGCACTTGTCGGTCTTTCCTAGCTAAACGCGCTCTACGCATGCCTTGTCCATCGAAATCCCTGTGAAATATCATGTTCAGCTCAAAAAACGATGTCCAGTTTCAGCAGTCTCCATTTTTCGTAACCATTTCGTTTTTGCCAATGCAAGCAAACATGCGAGCCCCAGGAAGTTTCTGCTGATGTATCTGATGAGGAATCCGCGATGGACATCGAAATGTCAGGCGAAAAAAAGTTTTGTCCCAGTGATCGCATCTTCACATTTCGTTTTTTTCTGTATCCGTAGCACCGACGTTCTTCCCCCATGCTCACTGTTCCTGCTTTGGTGGGAAGCGCACTCCTAAACGCCTATACAAACTTCCATATCTCCTTTTTTTCCTTCATCCTCTTTGCTTTAGACGATGACAAGTTCAAATGTAAATATTGTGGTCGGTTCTACGGTTCAATGTCCATTCGGAGGGACCACGAACGGGTAATCCACGAGGGTAAGTGTCGTCTTCTCGTTTTACATTCCATGGGTGATAGGCAGAGCGGTTTTAAAACTCTTCTGGACTGGGCTACTAACCTTATGATAACCATACCGATCCTAGTATGCGTTCCCTCGTATGTAAAGGTACTTGGAATAGCCACGTGCACAATCAAAATGAGCTCAATTTGTCCAGCAAGTAAGCCAAATTAGGGATCGTTGTTCAATTTTATTAAGACGAAGATAGGCAAACGCTCCCTGTTGGTTAAAAAAGTTGATAATGCACCGATTCCCCAAAAACTTTGAAAAGCCAATTGCCTATGCATTTGCACGCAACAATCAAGGAAGGTTTAAGATAATAAAAACTAACCCGTACTTAAACACTGTAGGTAATATGTTAACACGTGATACCAGTATTGTGTAGTTATGTAGTGCGGGCGTGCCGTTGATCGATGCCACGAGAGTCTGCTGTTATCATAAACTAACTCGCACGAAAGTCGTCGCCATTCTATATTCTGACGCACGGTGGACCCTCTCTTTCGCGATGCTTGACCGGACACGTGCTTGAATACTGTCATGCGCGTATTAATTTTATCGTCAGTAGTCCACCTTCGACATTTTTCGGAAGACTTGATGAGATGTAGTAAGACAGTTACATCTCATGCACAAGAAGCATATTACTGTTTTCGTGGTTTTCCGTCCTGCTTTACAGAAATTAGACTGAGAATTCGTTTTGCTATCACGCTCTCAGTTAGTTCTTATTAATGAAAACGAAGAGGCTTATTTTGTACCTGACGTTTCGCGTAGTTATCTCGTCTGCCCATATTCTCAGTATGATTACTCTGGCTCCTTGTTCGCATTTTTAGGCCGCCATTTTTTTCCCGTATGCGTGTGCTGCTGAACCGCTGTGTGTTCCTCGCATCTCGCTGTCGTTTGTATCTCCTCTACCTTCCTCCTCCACCTTTACCCTATCTGTCACAGTGACGTTGTTGTTTGTTTCGCCTACGCGTGCGTTGGTCACCTGTTGTGTTACGTCGGTCCCCGTCTCGCCTTGGCTTCTTTCACGCACAAACACAATTGTCATAGAGCTAGTTGGCGACGTTGATTGCTCTACCTCCCATGATAAGAGTTGAACATAGGAGTCGGTCGACATCCAAGCTTCTTAAATCTGCCTTGATATGTGGTTGCACCTCGATCCACAGTTTCACTGGCGTCAAAGTTGGAGACGTGCCTCCATGTCTGCAGCACCGGTCGCTACCTCCGACTTTGGGTCCAACCTTACAGCCAGCTAATGCTCGTGTAATCGCGTTTGTAACTGTCGACCAACAAAGTTATAGATCCAGCAACTGCACTGAAGTTGGTAGCCTGATTTCGTCTGCTTCGGGATAGCGTCTTTCGGTCGCATTACTTGTTTCCGGATTATGGAATTAGGTCTTTGGACACCTCCTATTCCGAGAGCCTCGATTTCGAAGACCCCTTTCATGTAGGAGATGCTCCGCCATGAGTTTCATGGGCAACTCTTCTCGATCCGCGTTTTTGCTGGCAGTCGATTCCGCCTAATCAACGATCGTGGATAGCTGTTAGCTCCGAAGTGTTCATTCAGGAGCTTTACCACGCCCTCTTTGGCGGCTGACCTGCTGCAGTGTCTGTTTGTGGCAGACAAACATCTGTATTTAGCCGTCCGGTTGGCAGCAGATGAAAACTTCCAGGAACGAAAGTTTGCTCTCCACTTCTTATTCCATCGTTACCTGTAGATCGAGAAAATCGTGTTCAATCATTCTTTGTTGTGGTTGATTCTGTCCTGATTGATGACAACGAAAGTGTCGTCAACGTAGCGTGTCCAAAATGTGGGTTCGTACTATTCGAACAACCGTTTCTTGAGTCTTTGTAGTACCCCATTGCCGATGAGCCTAGAGATTGCGGACCGCATTGTGGTGCCTTTGATTTGCTCATATGTGATCCCTACGAAAGGGCAGGTCTTGAGGCTATGCTCCATGAGTTCTATGAGATCCTAAGCTGTGGGTTGACCTTCCTTCTGGTCGTAATTCTGACATCGAAAGTCACGGATGGTTTCGACATAGAGCGCCTGTGGTATGGGCGTACATAGTGAGATAACACTAAATGACGTCATTCTTTCATTTAACTCAGTTGTGACTGCCTTTATTTTGTCGGGTCATCTAATACTTTTCACAAGCTACATTTATAATACACATTTACGCTAGTTTTGATTCAATATTTTTCGCTCTTAAGAGCCTTTTCATTGTAAAAATGGTTTGAAAACCGGAAGACTCTTTATGTATGCAGTTTTAAGGAGAGTGATCTTCTCTCAAATCATTTCAAGAAGAATATTAAATGCACCTTGAGTTTTTATTATCCTCAAAAATCAAGCAGAAAAAGCCATACTACTTATTTGGTCATTTTGCCAAGTATCCGATAGCTGGCACCACTGCGGGACAAATATATCCTTAGATTTTGGACCACCAGCAGTATAAAATCATTTATCGAACGCTTCCTGATTGGAGGCGGATTTCAGCAATTTTAATGAACCCTTCACGGGGTCGATCACTGGCCGTATGATGTTTGGAAACTTTGTGCTGGGGTTCATTCCTTTCCCCATGCCCCGTTCTCTTCCTTTGACAGGAATCATTTCCGGATGTTCATAGGTGTTTTTGGATATTGTTTCAGGTATTTTGCGATTCAAGTGCCATCTCTGCCCCGAGGGTTTTCCACGACTAAGTCGGCTCGATCACCACCTGCACGCGGTTCACAACCTGCCCTTACGTACGTTCTTACCTTTCCCGATGTCTTCCACCCCTGTTGCCTCTATCTCCATTCGTGCAGGAATCATTTGCCTGGCTTTAGTAAAAATAAACGTTTTTTCTGGGGCAAGAACTTTATTTGCCTGTTATTTTTCAGATTCCTGACCAAACCCATATTCAGAGACAGAATCGAGAGTTGCAGTATTTATAGGATAGAGTTGTTTATCGTATCTGGCGCATGTGCATGCTACGCCAGAGAAATCGCTAGAATGCTTCAGACGAGTTGTGAACATGCAGCAGCAGTGACGTCGTTTCCCAAGTTCCGGCTCCTTCGACAAGACCCGACCACACGTTCAAGCTCATTGAGGTATAACCACTCGCAAGAAGTGACAATTGCCTGAGCCGCAAGTTCCCTGAGTCATAGTTCCCGGGCCTCCAATCTATTACCAACTACATTGACCTTTCCAACCCATCTTTGGTGTTGAGACGTAGTTTGAGCAAAAATTTAGCTCCTAGAGGAGCATGCAGACGAATACTCTTTCCAACGCCAATGCCAGTGAGTTTGCTAGCCGAGAAGTCATCACACCAACACCCAAAGTGAACTGTGAAATTTCAGCAAATACCGACTCTCATGCCGGCCGCCAAGCGAGTCGTTCATCAGGGAGAAATAACAATCGATTAAGGTGACCGTTTATTGTCATAGGTAGGCAGTAGCCTGGCGACGACATCCTATAAATATTGCAGGTACCTGTGTTTGAATTGCTTGTATGTAATGCTGCCTCTGAAGATGGGCTCGAGGTGGAATCCGAAACATCTGGACTAATACATTTATTGTCCCAGCAATCACTTATACATCTTAACTACCTCTGCCGTTGCTGCTTTCGCCTTCCTGCGGTCTAATCAGATTGGTCGTCTGTTTGCGTTCCTCGCTGCAGCTTAAATCGCAACCAATAAATCTGTTTGCGAGCCCACTCATGCGTATATATCGGATCCTGTGGATTATGACCGCACAGTAAGTAAACAAACGACATCACCACGCTTGGGAAATATTACTATTCCCCTAAAAATGTTCATTTGGGGGTGTTTAGTGTAAAATGCGCCTTCACTAAGTGTATCGGTCAGAAGTAGCTAACTGATTTGCTAAAATGTGGCTGCGTTATAATTATACCGGCACTTTGATTGTACAGTAGTAAACCAGTAAGCCGTGGTCATGCTGCTAGTTAAATTATTGAGAAATGTATCTAATGTCGAGTTTATCACGATTTCTTTCAGAATTTTGAAATATTAGTTGTACGCCAAATAATTCTTGGTAGTCTGGGCTATTTTTTGCGGCTGGATACACTAATAGATACGTGTTGCACTTCAGGTAGTTTTCCGCTAAATTCCTGTGTCTTAATCTTTATTCCCCTGGAATTCAGCTTCAGACCACATATAACGTCTCTTCTCATCTTTTTCCTCCCCTTGTAACCCATTACTGTGAAATTGCTTGTCAGTAAAGGTTCTTCTACTTTCTGTCTGTAATTTTCTTAGTCTGGTCAGCTCAAAGTATCCGTGACCTAATAGCCAACGGGATTTGTGGGACTTTTTGCTTCGCTATACTTTGTTTCCTGCTAAAGATGTAAATGAAAAGCTGTGCACTCGTAAATGTACTGCCCTGGTTTTTTTTCGTCGGCCTATTATCCACGACGGAGGGTACGTAATAGTTAAATTGTTATAGCCCAGTTTCTAGAACCCGACTAGTAGGCAGAAGAAGCCAAGAGCGCGATTCTAATAGCAAGCCTTTACTCAGGGCGGTACAGAGACAGCAGAATGGAATTAGCGTGTCCACCGCAGCCTATTATAAGGCTTTGGTCCTTCTAGACTAATCCTGGCCAATCGCATGTGAGGACGATTCCGGCGTGCATTTTGATTCATGGTTCCCTATGCTGCCAGACGTTTCGAGAACATCTGCAGTGCACGTGTGCGCGGGCGTTACGTGTGCTCGGGGCGCGCGCGGCCGGCCTGCGGCCATGACTCAATTGGCGTACACTTCTCGTCTCCATAGCAGTAATTAATTTAGATAGGAAAGCCGGCCAGTAATATCGGTCGCCTTTCGTAGTGAAGTTGTTGGCGCAAGCGACAGTCAGCATGGCTGTGTTGAACTCTGCATCTGTCTGGGTCCGTTCTCTGCGTACGGATCAGTCGGTCAGTCAGAATATGTGGAGTACATGACAGAAGCGCTTAAAAACACCATTGAAACTGTACGGATGTCCAAGTTGCAATATTGTTTACATGTCGCATTTGTACTATGCGAAATGCATAACATTAATAGTGAACTATTAATGGTAAAAAGGTGGGGTATTTGTGAACAAACAGTGTAAAACACGTTAACTACACTTACACTATAAAAATGCCCGCCTGTTCCAACTTTACTGTAAATAAACGGTCAATTGATGTCAAGAGAATAGTACGTAATTTAATGATCAACTTGCCGCCAAGGTAGCACCGCCCGTTTTCATTAAGATGTGTGCGTTGCTCTCTGAAAAAGCCTATCTTAAAGCATTCTTTATCCGCACTGCCTTGTCTGCTTCAATATTATTTCAGCTGAAAAGGAGACGCCTGATGAACGCAAGAAGCGCTTGCTAGCCTTCCCTCGATTATGCGGCAAAAAGGACTCTGAGATCGACGATCCCCCCGGTTCGTTTTACTTCAGTATAGTTAAGGGTAATAGGTATTGTCTTCGAATTTGAGAGCCCTATTCTGTATGCCCTTTACCTTTTTAGTTGGAAAAATTTTTCGGTGTTAGTTTGGAAGGTTCGCAGTGCCTTTCGTTAAATTTATTTCGGATTTTTATTCCTGTTGACTTGTAACACCTAGCTCATTGTGTAAGTAAGGCCTGGGTCCTTCTGAATTTGATATAGTCTCAATTTCTTCATAATTTTTCTATTTTGTCCGTGTGTTTCTGAATGTCAGTACACATGGGGTGAGGGGAGACCTTTTTGTGTTCTTTTGCGATTCGCTGTCTTGTGTCGGCTTGCAAAGGCGAAGCCAATGTCTATATCGGCAATATTACCCTCTCTGCCCTCAAATTTCCTCCTCTCAATTGCTTTCGCCGTTTTGTCCTTAATAACCCTCGGATACAAATAAAATAGCACCGATTACAATGAGCACTTTAACCGCTTTCGGCATCGGTAATAGTCTTATATCGGATCGTTGCCACAACGTGGTTTTACGCGATCTAACACCACACAAACTACAGACAAGAGCTATTTGTCAAAACAGCGCTACTCACCTTTTTGAATGCCATTTTCTTAGTGACAATTTTTACCCTTGCATGTACATAAATATATGACGCACCAGTATGTTATCAGTAAGGTCTACAAGGGCATTACCTATTACTCCCACCGAATAAACTGAAATACAGTCAACCCCAGCGCCTACCGCTCTGAAAATCTCCCTTTCCTCTGCATTGAGTAAGTTTTTAATACTGAAATATCGTGTAGTCGATTCTCAAAGAATTTTAGTCATGATAGGATGCCGGCTATTTACGGAGCTTCTTTCTGACCGCTTACAAAAATTATCTTCTGTAAAAAGGACTACTTATGTGGTATGCATTTTTATCATTGATTTTGACTGCATTTATCAATTCAAGTATATGTTTTGGAAAGCGTGCTCGAAAAAAATTCCCCTTCAATTCGTTTGTTAGCAAATTAATTTCAATTTTATACTAGAATAAAGGGTGTCCGTCGGCTTTAAAAAATTTCTCATTATCAGCCTTTTTACGATGGTGCGTTCAATCATAATCCATCGTATGTGTCAATTTATTAATGTTGCCTATAATGTATACAGCGTGCTGCATATCTGTTGTAATGTTTTATGAGACCTATGTGACTTCTTCCTCAAACTGTAGGCAAAATTGTTCTTCTCCCTAAACAGAATGCACGCAGCGCAAACAGGGATAGCAGTCGGTAGGTTTCAAAATGATCCTATCCTTGATATGAGAAATTCCCCTTTTCATACCATTACCAAATGGCTGGTAGAAAAGCTGAAATAATTTGAGCGTGACCTATATCCTCGAAGCCTTAAGAACGCATTTGTTAAAGCCATAAAGAATATGAAGGTTGGTGAAAGTAGGATGCTCTCATTGGATGTATTATCACTATTTACCAACGTAGTCGTGGCAGAAACCATAAACTACCTCTGCGATGTTATTCGGGACACGAACTGCCAGATAGGTATGCACGTGAAAACCCTCAAAGATCTCCGTACGCGATGCTCCAACCAATTTAGAAACCTTTTTTAACCGAAAGATACACTCCCTATGAGTATAAAATTTAAAGAGAGCATAATTTTCTACCAAATGAGTACTAGAAAGAATAATTTTACGGATATTTTCTGTAAACTTTATTTGAATTTATAAGTGCAGTGAAAATAAGGGGGGAAATACATACCACATAAGTAGTCCTTTTTACAGAAGATACACTTTGTAAGCCTTCAAAGAGAAGCTCTTTAAAAAGCTGGCATCCTATAGTGACTGACACGTTTTGAGAATGGGCTACGTGCTAATCACTATTGCAACCTTACTTAATGCTGATTAACAAGTGAGCATCAATCCTTCGTAAATGCCGGCATGTTGCACGAATTTGGAGCCGTACTGAAGGAGGTAAGGAGGAGGAAGAGGTAAGGAGGAGGAGGAGGAGGAGGAAGAAGAGGTAAGGAGGAGGATGAGGAGGAGGAGGAGGAGGAGGTAAACCCCGTAGAAATCTCCCTCACTCTCAGCGTTGCTGTATTAACTTTTGCGGGGGCAGGCTGTGGACTCAACGCTCACAGCGGTTTAATCGTCGCTTCGTTAAGTTTCGATGGGCCGGGGGGCTGGGAACCTCCTCCTTTTCTTCCTCTTCTTCCCTCTCCGCCTCCTATTCCTCCCTTAAAGACGAAAATGCTTTGACTGTCAGTTGTCTCCAGTTTATCACCTGATCTTTGCACTATGCAAAAAAATCAGCCTGATCACTTTTCCAACAATTTGCAGAAAAAGGGCCGCAGCTGGTTGTGCATGTGTTTGCGCAGCTTCCAACGTCGATTACATCGCTTTGCTTCTGTTTGTCCTCCTATTTTTTCTTCTTGCCTTTATTTCTGTCTTTTGGTTCCCCTGTAGCCAAGCTTAACGAGCCTAGCGTAATACCGACGCAGAATGTGACTCATCTCAAACGACGCCCACATGGAACAAGTCTGCGTAAGTCCACCCCCCCCCCCCCCCCCCCCCCCCCCCCTAGTCGCCTGCCATTAAAGTGCTAACCTTTTCCTCGTGTACTCATTTTAGGCCGCAGTCACCCATTTAAGTGTGTCCACTGTAGAAAAATGTTTTCAGTTATGACGGACCGCGATACTCACCTGACGCAGGTCCACCCAGGTAAAGTCGACTTCCCTCTTACGACTAATAATTTTGTGTGTATTTCAAGAGACTCCCTTAATTATTGCTTACACGTGTGATCATATTACTTGGAATAAGTAAGTAGTCGTGAATGTTTACTTTTCAGAACTTACGTCTGCGATTATGTAAACGACCTCTTTTTAAATGTTTTGCGGTACCGATGCATTTCTCAACCGCTGTGCAGCTGTAGAAACTTCAAATACGTTTGCCTATATTTCCCTCAATAAACCTGAACGGACCTGCATTTGGTTGTGTAGGGGTAGAGAACAAATAAAGACTCGGGTTAATCCTTCTCATCCCCCAGAGTTTCTCTAAAGTTAATTCACCAACCGAGCGAACAATGCTACTAGCATGGCTTCACTGTCTTGGGTGTTGGTTAAATAAGTACCGGAGTAGGTTTAAGTCCTTTGTGTATGACTATGTGGTGGACAGTTAACATTTTGCTGGGTAGAAAGGCAATTGAGCTCCCAGATCAGCGCACGAAGCCCCTTCCCTCTGTAATACGTGATCGGGTGTAATAAAGATTGTAGAGTCTGGACAATACAAAGGAAAGGAAATCTAAATAAAACGGTTTCTAAAAGTAGAATAAGCAGGACTAATTATTCAAATAATCTAATGTTGGTCATCAAAAAAGCCCGCCATCATTAAAATCTGCAATTGTGCAAATATTTGGAACTAACTAAACAATAACTACCTAAAGCTTAAATAAGCTCAACTCACTTAACTAAATAACTAAGCTAAACCTAAAAATAATAAACATAATAATGAACCACAGACTACAATAAAAACTAAACTTAAATGTAAAAAAGTTAAATAAACAAAATAAAATAAACTAGCGTAAACTTTTTGCGCATGTAAATTAATCGTGTGTGCGACGCTTGGCGCAACGGACTGTACTAATTTAACTCCAGAATAGTAAGTTGAAGTAGACGATCTCCTAACCGGCATTTTTTCAGGAATTTCAAGAAACCCTATAAACTATAAGCAAATAATAAATGTGCAAATTCGTCACTTTCAATACACTATAAGTAAGAAATGTAAGTAGACTTCTATATTTATTTATGGCGCGCTATTTTTTTGTGGAAACAGTAGATTATTTACACTATATCTGGGATCCAAATAGTACTCCACCTTTTGCTGCATCGGAACTCGTGATGGATAGGCGGCTACTTACAGTGAGGAAATACCATGCAAAACAGTACGTGATAAATATCCTCACGCCTTTTGTGCACGTCCATGGCTCTTTTGCGACCACCAGTCGCAATGGTTCACCTACCCCGTGAACTATGCCAAGCTTAGTTCATCCATCGGAAACCGGTCATGTTACGTCCCCAAAACGCACAAAAAACTTACTACCGCATGGTTATGTGACAACGAGAAATAATCACTTGAAGTACGACTTCGCTTATTAGAATTGCAGTGGAACCTTAGTTAAGGAGATAAATGCGTTACGACATCGAGCTCGTCATGTGAAACATCGTTCTTGCGAAAAGTAGCCAATTAATCTGCATCCGTTCGCCGATTGGCTGCAGGCGACCAGGGGCCCACGCCCTAGGAACAAGGCTCAAGAGCGGACACAAGCATACACACACACGCACTGACAGCTAGTTGAGTGAGTAAAAGCTAGTCAATCGAAGCACTATTTGTGTTATTGCCTCGTTCATTAGCTGAAATGCTCTCAGTGGAGACGGCCCGTTATCCGAGGCTTTACTGCAACAGTTTTTGTTTCTAGTCCAGTGCGTGATGGCATACCTATTCCGTACGAAAATGGAAGTTTTCCGGGAAGAAGCTAGGTGAATAAGGCCAGTGCACAATGCGTCTAAGTATAGTTACCGTCTTTAAATCGGCTTGAGTGAGCTTGTTATCTGCGTAAAAATTATCCTTTGACTTTCCATCATCAGGCTTATGAATAAGGTCATGTAGCGTTATTTTGCGCGAGTGCACTGCGCCCCCTAAACGGGCCGCATGGTAGATTCGCTGGGCAAACACAGGGCCAGATCAGGACATGGCAGGCGCTATTCGGGTTGCGCTCCCATAACAAACGCCGAACATGAGGGGGAGGGTGCGTTCGCGCCACTCTTAGGTGCAGATGCGGACACCGGTCACCACCGTGGTTACTTTGGCGGAACTTTCCAATTCTCATGTCTTGTTTAAGGTGCCAAGTAGGTAATTTTTACAATCTTTATGAAGACACATCGTGCTCAAACGACAAGTGATACTAAAGTCGCTGTCATCGGACTAATCCTCATCTTATTTATTGGCCAGACTTCCCTAAACTCAGGCGTTGGTTTCAAATTTCCACACAATCACTCATGCAACCTCTCCGTATTTCGCTTGTGGATTATGTACAGAATTAAAAAAACGGGGCCAGCTCAGGACATGGTAGGCGTTATTCGGGTTGCGCTCCCATAGCAAATGTCAAACATGAGGGAAGATGGCAAGTATGGGTGCGGACTCCGGCGAAAACCATCCATGGCGTATATGGCACTATCACTCCGTGGTATCTGAGTCAATCTTGGCCTTATCTCGCCTTCGGCCGTCTTGACTTCGTTTTGATACTGAGGGCGGGCGGATGCGGGAATAGTGAGTGCCTTAGATGCTACGCAAGTCCATTATCACTTAAAAGTGATCCACGCATAAGTCACCGTCCCCGCACCACTGAATTTTCATTCACACGGCGGAACTCGTCGAAAAACTACGTCTAAACCGTAATAGAGTAGGACAGGCAGCGAGTGCAAGACTGGGTCATTTTTGATTGGCAGCCCACGAAGAGCGATCTCGTTATCTCCTACCACTGCTCTCTCTCCCCCGTTTGGATTTGTTGGAAGAGACAAGAAATCCAGCCGTGAGAAAAATCGACCGTTGATCTTTTAAGGAAGGCACAATCCATCGTTCGTACGGCACTAGAAGCAGGCTCACGCAGGAAGAGTGAGACCGGTTACCGATCGGTGAACCTTCATTAACGAGCGTCAATGTCTCCTGATCTGAAGCGGTTAGTTGACAAGTTCGTGCTTCACTGATTACAGTGTTAGACACTGATAGAAAAGGTGACAGGTTCGAGCCTTGGGTGGTGCACCACTTGGGGTTGGATATGACTGGCTGACGACGACGACGACTTGTAGGCTAGCAATGACCATTCCCTTATTTTTGCCGACAATGCTGTTTGCCTAGACTGCTAACCACTGTGCGCCTGCTGTCAGGGCCTGAGAACTGAGGTCCAAGGCAGGACAGAGCGGGACGAGTGAGTTGACAGGTGAGTGTTCATCAGCGAGGGACAGTTTTGATTAATTACTACTAGAGTGGCAGGCAAGGCCTGTTTTACTAGTTACCTACGGCCGGCATTATTTCTGCTCTGTTCTACCTGAGATTTTCCTGCATGCATTGCCTTCTTTTCCCCTCTTTTTTTTTCAGACGAGTATCCCTTTAAATGCGACACCTGTGGTAAACCCTTTCCCTCAGTGTCTCATCTTAACTTGCACTTGAGATTCATGCATCGAGGTGAGTTAAATTAAGCATTTTAGTAAGTTCAACCGGAGACCTGATTCCTATATAACATTCCCACTTGCGCTGCCTAAGAAATTGTCATTGCTCCTCCGATCCTCATGCACTAGGGTAGAAGTTGAGAAACGCCACACGTTCATGTCTCTAATGCCAATGTTCCAAACTAACGATACCACTCACAGTTGGGGTACAACTGAGCAATGCAAGGGCGTCAGAAGTAACTTATAGAAGTAACTCTCGTCACGCATGGAGAGTTACCGTTCGTGACATCATTGAGGCCGGCTAGATCAGGCATGATCACAGCCGTAACAATTACAAGTACTTACTGACGATATTCAAAAGCCTATCATTTAGCTCGGCAGTGAAGGAGTTGTTTTCTTGGGTAGATCCTTTGCGAACTCGCAACTCAATCACATCTCAGAGGAAATTTTCTCCTTCCCCCTAACTCCACGGGAGACTGTTTGGGATGAGCTAAAGCATCGATTGAGGGAGGGAGGGGGGTATCCGAATTTATCGACTAATCCGCTTTTGGTATGACGGCTTTTTTGTCTTGGTGCATAGGCGCCCACCGATGGGTTACGGGAATCAATTCTCCCGTTCTTTTTTTCTTTTCAAGTCGCCCAGCAAACCCGACCTAAACTTTCGTACTCGCTTCCCGCCATACTGATGACACTCAAATACTCCCCTCCACGACATTTTCCCCCTAGACCTGAAAACTTGATCTTTATGCTTCCACTTTACCTGGTATCTCCAGATCGCCCTCAATCAATCTCCCCATTCGTCTTATTATGGGTTGTTTTTAACCCTTCGCGGTCAACTTGGATTTCCCGAGAATTATTGAATAGCTCAGTGCTGCTAAGGCTTTGGGGTAGCGAGCCAGTTGGCACAATATGACTTCTTTTAAAGGGCGCTTAACTGACGCGCCAATCTACTGCGTCCTGATTTCCAGTCTTTTGCGATGAAAAAAGGCATGCTTTACCCTTCGCCTACCTAGGCTTTGCAGGCGAAACGGTTGTTGTGTTCTTCCTGACTGCCACTACAGTGTTTTAAATCGTTTCCTTCTTCGCTTCTGCCTCTTTTCCTAGATAACGTTGAGGCGCTTCCTTTTGCCTGTACAATGTGTCCGCTGAAATTTGTCACTGCATGGAGTCTGAAGGTGCATCAGAATAAGGTGCATGTGGGTAAGTCTTTCGCCTCACCTCAGCTGATGAAAGAGTGGTTGCCCAGCAGTATGTATACAGAACGGCCTACGATTCCTGTAGCATACCGAAATATGCGATTGATACTCTTTCGCTAATCGGCATTGATTAAGATTGTAATACTGATTAGCGTGTAGTCTATTCTGAAGTCATATTAGTCACGATAAGATGCGGGCATTTTAACGAGCTTCTTTTGCAATGCTCTTCCCGTGCATGCCCATTCTTATGACCTGATTCACGGGGACGACATGAACCTTGGGAATAAAAGCATGATTCATAGTTGGGATGAACTACACAATACTCACTACTAAATATATTTAAGTTGGCATTATTCGATTCAATTCTTTCTTCTGTTAATATGAGGGACCTGCGTCCAAAGGCCCTTCCCGCATAACCCATATTATCATGATTTACGTAAGACATCCGGTTAGCTCTCGTTGATCCCGGGTAAATACCATATTCTTGCCGCATGATCGGTTGCTATGCGTCTACCTAAGAAAAACACATTGTCAATTGAAATGTTGGCTGACGATTATTGGATGCTGCACACGTTTGGCAACGCGATGAACAATCGGAATCCGTCAATCGGTCTTCAACTTCCGGCTAGCACTGGTGACAAAAGGCTTGCGACACTTTCGATTGACCGTAAGAAATAGAAGTCATCTTTGCTGTCAGTGTACCTGATGTGCCTTGGGTTTTTGAATTTCGCTGTCTTAGTTGATCTCTTTTTGTTTTTTACCTCTCTCTCTCTTCCTTCATTTCTTTTCTTGTTAAGAAACTTCAACCTACTCTTGCGAATGGTGTGGCCAGCTCTTTGGCTCTTATTGGTTACGCCACAAACACGTGCAGAAGGAACATGCCCCGGGTCAGCACAGTTACAAATTTATCGCTGAATTTTTGTGATGTTTTGTGTCATTTGTATTGTTGGACTTCCTTCGAATGATTCCCCCGACATCATCCCCCCGTCGTCGCCCACTGTCTTTATTTCAGGCGAGAGAGAAATTTGGCTAGCCGGATCCCACGTAAACTCGCGAGTGGTATCGTGTCTGACCTGACTATCGCGTCCCTCGATATCCACGATGCCCTTAGATGCAAGACACGATGAGTAATTCGCCGTTGATTATTTACACGAGGTTGCTTACGTATACTATATGGAATCTGCCATTAAGGTGAATCAATCGAGGGTGATTTGGAGCGCACGTAGCAAAGGCTAGAACTGTGCAAAAATGTGTTGACCTAAGAGTTCGAAAAATGGTTCCTATTTACATATTTCATTTGATGAAGTGGTTGGTCTGACAGTTGGCTACCGATCTCCCTCACATGTACATTTTGTTTCTCTAAGTCTGATCCTTATATTTTTCTACCGTCTTAAATTGACTCTATTTTCGAATACACCCTACAGCTGATTGATCTTTTACTGATCCATTTCATGTACTCTTTTTGATCCTTTTTTGTATTCGTTTGACATGTTTTCCCTCTCTTCTCTTCAGCTGCTGGACCTTTTCGCTGCTTATTTTGTAAAGCCACCTTCCAACGTGCCGCAAACCATCGGAAACACATGGCCCGAGATCATACGTGTTAGTTTTATCTTTTGTCGGCGCTATTTTATGCATCCGTATTCAATGGCAGTTCTAACACCTGCCATGTTGTATTCAACGGCCTATTCTTAGCTCAAGGTTGTAAAAGCCTGACTGGATGATTATATTTCTGCCTCCTGGGGGGCTGCGTAGCGGATGTGGGGATGTGTTTCAATAGATAGTAGACTTGCGTTGCATCTACCGCACTCCCTCTTTCCTCAACCCCCTGTGCCCGACGGCAATATAGAATAAAGAAGGCCGGAGGTGAGATCGGGCGGATGCGGCCGTAGCCGTCACGCATAACTCAGCTTCCACGGACTGGAAGTGCCATAAAGGCTTGTGCGGCGTAAGCCTGTACCTATGCGTGCCACCAACGCTCTTCGTATTTAGCTACGCCATTGATGGGATTCTCGGTAAGGTCCTACGATGGTGTATTGTGCTTGCAGCCGAACGCAGGTTTCCTGGTCTTGACTATGTCGGTGATATCGTTTTACTAGTGTCAAGTATTGACCATCTACAATTTATGTATTTATGGGTGAACGATCTCGCTTAATTGGTCGGCTTGGGAAGACGAAAAGGTTCTCATACTGCATCCATGCCCAAGGGCAGGCACTCCTCGAAATTAATGGTTGCCGATTGAAAGAAGTAGGCAGTTTCAAGTACCTCAAAGCAAGATTGCCGCCGAATGGAAGGAGTAAGGATGGAATTGTCTCCTGAATTGACCTAGTGGAACGAGTTTTCTCTAGCCTTCGAGAGTGCCTATGAACTAGACGCGATATGGCTATTGCTACAAAGCTCCGCGCGTACCGTGCATCTGTGTAGTCTGTTCTTTATGGATACAAATGCTGGACTTTGCGCATGAGAGATTAACTTTAACTGGAAGTCTTTGACCACTGCTGTTTGAAGACCATCCGTCGCGTGAAGCAACCGACTTCGTCTCAAATGAGACTGTACGCACTCGCTGTGACATCATCGTAAGCATATTTCAAGCCATCCACAAAAGATGGCTGAGGTGTTTTGGACACGTTCTTTGGCGTAAACCTTACGAGCTCAGTGCTACTGCCCTCAGCCGAAACTGTTACCTTATTGGAAACGTCGATGTCGGGGCCAACTCAAAATCTGGCTCGGCTCAGTCCGTCAGGAAATAAAAGTGATTTTTAGACCTCCAGTATTCGGTTTCTTGCACAGCTGCTTTATCATTCGTGTTTCTTTCCTGTTGTAGCTGAATTCGAAAAATGCGGTGTCCCAGATGTGCCTCGATTTCAATGCGCCCACTGCAACAAATCCTACTCTGCAGCTTCTAACATGAGGGCCCACATTACGAGGGCCCACGCGCGTAAGTTTGCTTTTTAGCACGCTCTGCGTGTGTCTAACTGCTTTTTATTTATTTCGATTTAAACCCCCTGAGTTGTCTTCTACTGTAAATAACGGGACGCTTTTCACGATGTTTGCAGAAAAGATGAAACATCTATAGAGCACACTACAGTGTGAGGCGAAGTGCCGATATTTAGGAAAGACTGATAGGCATGCGCAAACGGTCATTAACACATGCACAAAAACTTTGACAAAACAATGAACAATCTTAGGCGAATTTTTACAGTAAAGGAAATATCTAAAGTATTTTTTTGTTAAGAAAACTTTAATTTTCTAAAGAATACTCAAGTTCCCTAGACGGAAAAAATTGCTATAAATTAGACCAATAATCGTCCGGTGAAATCAAAACCATAGCATTTGCTTGAAATCGAAATAATTTTTATTTCCTCGATTTTATGTATATTTAAAGTATGGAATTACAACTAGTTTCAGATGGTCCGTTAAATTCCGGCAAATATTCGATGATTTACAGTGTTTTAAAAATTTTTCCATACGTGTAGTTTCTGCTCCACGTTTGTATCCACCTTAACCATAGGCTCTTTATGTTGACCCTCTGCAGCACCTAAACCTTTTCCGTGTGCTCACTGTACCAATACCTACGAGCGTCCTTCTCTCCTACACAGGCACGTTCTTCAAATCCACAACGGTAAGTACTCTGCCTCTTTTGGTCCTTTCTCCTTGATTCCGCTGTAAGGTGTAAGGTTCGTGTCTGGCATGCTCCGCGCGTCGACAATAGGCAACTTGGCGGAGATTCAAGAGGGAGAGAGAGAGAGAATGCTTTATTTTGGAGGTAATATCCAATATTTCGAAGAAAAATGGCTCCATTCACGGATAAAAAGGGATAAGGTAAGGTAAAAGGTCATATAATACTCAACGATCAAAGACTTACATGTTCTTCACATCTTTTATGGAGACAGTTCGGTTTTCAACTTCTCAATTTCCGTTTATTCACACGTGAGGTAGCGTGCTGGGAATGGGAGTACTGAGTGCTTATATGCCGATGTACGGCAAGACATATGACGGAGGCTTCGGTGCATAGTACGGGAAGACTTCGCAGCCATTAGTTTAGAGTGCAGAGGGTGAGCGACCTTACTAAGGATGCGAACAATAAATTGCTTGACCGTTTAAAAAAAAACAGGAGACACCGGTAGCTGAAGGGAGCATTCGGAGGATCAGTTTAAAAACGACGAAGTCTTTTAAATCCAAACTGAAAAAATAAGTGGAGAGTAGTAAAGAATGCGGAGGAGAATGCCGGCATCTATACATCGCTAGATTAGGGCTTGCGGTGTGCGATATGAACGCAAACGGCGGATATGATCTGAAAGTTTACGGATTTTTATAAAAAGGTTTTCAATATGAAGAGTAAATGAGAGGTTAGATGCCAAAGTAACAACGAGGTACCGGAAAGAGGATACCCCGTCAATGGTTTAAGGACTGGGAGGGGCTCACTGTCAGAAAACACACTGGAATCAATTCCAGTCGTTAAGTAGAAGGCCATTTGCCAACGACCATGCATTCAAGTAATTGATCGGTCTCCATTTCGCCAGACTCGTTCGCCAGACGGGAATGCTTCTTGCTGTTATGCCATCTGGACAGGATCTGTAAGCATCGCCTGTGTATCTCTACCGTCATCTAACTGGCAATTTGCAAGTACTGCTTCTTACTGTAAGATTATGAGGTTTATTCCTGGAAATAATTACGCGATTGAAAAAGCAGTTTTTATTTTCGAAAAAGTTGTTCAGATAAATTGTTGACCTTGAAAACCACACGGAAAATTGGAAAATGTGGCTTACCAACGTCAAAATACCACGGGTGAAGGACTTCATCACCAAAATACCAAATAAACCCTATCTACCATTGTGTCTATGTTTTCGATAGAAACCGGCGAGTCACCGAGTTGGTGGCGCAGTGGTTAGAGTGTTGGACTTATAACTAACTAACCAGTTCGCGGTCTCGAGCCCCGAAGGTTTCCATCCCTGGGGAAGGGTACGGCTGGCTGATGACGGCTTAAGTGGTCTTTCCAGTCTACCCTGTGTCTTTATCGCTACTGCATTTCCGCCTATCACATGCTAGCCGTTAAATGGATGCGCCGCATCTTTTTCTTCTGGCACCCGGCCCGTTTTAGGACTGAATGCTTTTAAATTTCCTCCTACAGCCTCACCTTCATCCGAATCGTTCTTTTTTCTGTTCGTTCGCAAATTGCAGTTGACCCCAAAAAGGCACCTGCTTACTCTGATGTGGCTAACTCCGTCCCTCGGTTCACCTGTCAACATTGTTATCAATTCTACACCACTCCTCTCAACCTCAACAGACATATTCGACTGGTACATGGAGGTACGACCGTCATCGAATTCATACTTCAATTACTGCTTTTAACACTTGCAGCTTTGGTAAGGATGACTTTTCTGACCGCCGAAATGGGATACGGGAGAAGAACCCGCCTACAATGTGCATGCGGCTGTGCAACAAATTTCGGAGAAATTGGGTTTAGGTTTATGGTTAATTTCTAAGGTTGGGTTTGGGTCAGGATTATGTGAAGGGTGAATAGTTCCTGTTAACTGTAGGGTTTGAGTTCAGGGTAGTGATACGGTTAAGATCAAGGTTACAGGTTACTCCTATAGTAAAAGTCTAGAGTCTTCGCTCTAAGGGCGTAGGCGTGGATGCTTGCAGTACGTGCGCATGCAAGCGGCACGGACGCGCCAATATGCGTGCGCGCCTATACTTGCATACCCTTACTCGCGTTAAGGCGGTCGCGCGCCTTCAGGCAATGCGCCCCCCCCCTCGCGACCTCACGACCGTGTAGGCTTCCCCCGCGCAGGCGGGCGTAAGTGCCAATGATGAACGCAGCTGGGGGGCCCAGGCCTTTCCCTATGTGCAGTTGATCCAATCGTGGCCCAGATTTCGACCATGCGGTGCCTTTCGCCGGCCAAAGAAATCGAAGCCAAAAAATCTGTGAGCTAATTCTTCTGCGCGTTCGAACGCGGGGGCTCGCGTGCGTTGGGTGCGCACGTATGCCTGCGGATACGGAGCTGCGCGAAGGCGCCTTGTGAATCCACAGAAATCTGGACGAATGTTTGCCATTATGGTAGTTATGTGTTTTGTTTAGTGTCATGCCAAACCGGGCCGCGTAATAGGTGTGCTGGACCAACATGGGGGTCAGCTCAGGGCATGGCAGGTGTTCTTTAGGTTGCGCTCCCATAACAAAAATGCCGGGGGGGCGTAGTGGCACGCATAGGGGCGCTTTGGTCGCGCCAGCCACCTGCGCCTGCTCCCGCCTCAAGTTTTCTTGAATTAGTCTTGACACCGGCGCAGGTGGTTAAGGGAAGTGGGAGTGTGGTAGATGCCCTGAAAGTCTATTATCACTTAAACCTTACTCGCGTACAAGGCACCACCCTTGCTATCGGCTTCCTGAGACACACGGTAGATTTCCTCGCAACCGGCGGTTGAACTGTAGTAGGAGTACCTCCTGGTCTTACGTAACCTCGTGGGGGTGCGTGGGGGGTGCGCCACCCCGGTCTTACGTGCTCTTGATTTTAAGGTAGAGGACGGGTGGGGCATGTCAGGGAACAAATTAGATCGCAATAATCCTGCAAAATAAAAAAGGTACGAGGGTAAGTTGGGGCGCATACTCAAACCTCGGGCTTAAATATCATCGCTAGCTCCCCAATGGACCAACGGCCAGCGCGTGTATGTCGGGGGAGTGTGCCCTGACCTCGCATGAGGTACACTTTCAGTAGTACCACTAACCCCAATTAGAATAAGGGTTAACGAGTGCAGAATTTGAAGATTGTGGAATTCACGCTACTTAGAATTTGCAAGTAAGCGAATATTTTCATGGTTTATTTGCAAAGCCATTTTTGCTTAATATGCTGACTTAAGCGTTTATTGTGTGCGGTGACTTTCCGCGGACTCTTCTGTAATTCTATGCCATCATCCAATCCCTGCTGGGTCGACGCCTGGTGTGCAGAAAAGTGGAAGATTGTGGGTAATTCAGCCTACTTAAAATGTATAAGTATGTAGTTATAATACATAAGGATCTTTCTGCGGCCCCAGTGGGTAATCTCACCCAAACTGTTAGAGTTGGGGCTAAGACCTGGGAATATTCGCTCTTCCTGAAGTTTATCGCATTGCTCTCTAATTTAAGTGGGCAAAGCGTTCCTATTAATGTGTCATGTTCGGGCATCCACATAATTCATTCCTACCCTAACTTTCCGGACTATTTAGTCGATCTATTTCTGTCCGTTTTAGCGTCCGCGAAGACTGCCAGCTTCTCTAAACGCACCTGCAGCCTGTGCAAGCAGCACTTTTCCAGTTCCTCACACCTCCGCAACCACATCAACTGCGTCCATAAGGGTACTGGCTGTTCTCTCCTGCCATCCATTTTTGATTCTTCTCCTCCTCATCATTTTGTTCGGTTTTTCCTTCGGAAGCGGACTTCTGCAGCGTGGCTTGGTACGGCTAATTTTAAATTTGCTTTGATAGCGAAGATACATACGTCCCTAATATGATGGAGTGGAGCTGAAACAGACGAGGGATAGCTTCAACCCCGAGTCAAATTATTTCTAATGGGAAATATGCGCTAAGCCGTTGACCGCCAACTCTATTCCTTAGTCACCGTCTGAGCCGGTTGTTGTTGGAAATGGGACTCTGCTGGTAGCGTCTAATACTCGAACTATGCTTATTTCTTCATGCCCACATTGCACAGATGCCCGAACCCGCGCGCAGTTCCAAAGCTGGTATCTCGTCGGAAACTGTAATCAGCACATAGCTTTTGTGCAGGATGCATGCCTCTGATTGATGCTCATTTCCAACACGGGATTGGGCCGTGCATCTTGTGGTGGCTAAGGTATACCCACTACCGGAGATGGTAAAATTGTAACACCTATCTAAGCCGAATTAAATGCTCTCTGCGGCCAATACTACCGCGGACCGGACTCAACACTCGGTCCAGTTTTTTACGGTTGGTGACAGTAGCATAACAAAAATTTCGTTCTAACAATTTCACGTTGTCGGGTCTGCCTTATTAGAAGTCGTTCGACCGGAGCTGTAAATAAATCAAGGTAAATTGTTAGATACTTGGTCAAAAACGGAGGTAAATGCTGAATCTCCGATTGCTTCCGTCTCGTCTGCGCGTTTCACTAGTAGATATTATCGCCGACAAAGACAGGGGAGACAGGAATGGTCATTTCAGGCTTATTAGCCGTCGTCAGCCAGTCATACCCAGGCCCAATTGGTGTATCACCCAAGGCTCGAATTTCTGACCTTGTGCTTAGAAGTCTAGCGCTCTAAGCGTTAGAGATTTGACAATCGGTGAACGTTAATCAACGAGCGTCAATATTTCCCTGTCTAAACCAGCAAGACAGCGAGCCCCTGGCTCAATGTTTAGAGCGTTTGACTTTTTATCAAAAGGTCGCGGGTTCGAGCCTTAGGTGGGACGCCACTTGGGGTTTGTTATGACTGGGTTATAAGCCAGCAATGGCGATTCCAATCTCTTCTGACTTTTCTAGCAATTTTGTAGCGGTCTAAGTGGTGGATCACTTCAATCATCAGGCCAAATCCCCAAGTAAAAGGTAAAAGACCGAAGTCACCAGAAGGAGCGATTTATTGTGTACAGAACTCGCAATTGATGTCTCAGGTGGCAGTGGCCACTGGTGAAGCCAGGGTTAGTGTCGACTGTGTCCAAACAGACCTGAGCGAGTATAAGACAGTGGTGGCAGCTGCCTAAGTAGGATTGTTCAATTGGTTTGCTATTGGTGTGTTGCAATTTGCACGAGAGGATGTCACCTGCAAAGGCCCCCTGCTGCGTTGGCCAAAGAATTGGTGTGGTAAATGGCCCTTAGAAGGGCGTTCTTTTTTGGACGCGCGGGTGTGTGCGTGACTGAATAAGCTGTGGGGGCCGCTGGAAAGCCTAATGACAGGGGACGCTGGCGCAGCTGTTATTGGTTAGCCAGAAGCAGATGTGAGGTCAAGCTTCAGGGGGCAGGAGTGCCAGTGAAGGAAAGCATTGGAACAGTTGTTTTTGACGACGCATGACTTTGGTGCAGCGGGTCTTCGAGAACAGGCATTGTGGCCGTCCGCCACAATGCTATCTGCCTAGACGCTGTGGGGCTGCTGATGGGGCTCGATAATGAGTTTCAAGACAGAGTGGGACGAGTGAGTTCCGTTAGCGATCGGTGAACGTTAATCAACGAGTGTTCTTCAGTCAGTTAATAGTTGTTGACATACCTCCTGGACTTTACTTGGGCCAGTAAAATGAATGGGCATGGCCTCCTTTATTGTTTGCAGGCGGCAGTCCTATTGCCATGTCCTGTGCAGGGGAGAGGGGGACGTGGGTGGGAAGGAGGTGGAAATCAGTAATCCTTACCTTTTTTCAAAGTTTCCTCCGTGCAAGTTGTTTGCCTTGACGGTCAGCGTTGAAAGACTTTGCAGTGCTGAGAATAAATCCTCAAAGCTTCCTGGCAAACTATTCTTGCGGTAGATGGCATCGCTGGCAAAGAAAAAAGAGACTGGAATAGCCATTTCCGGCTCCTTAGTCGTCATCAGCCAGTCATACCGGGTATGCTATGTGCCTAGAGTACTAGTCGTTGTGTGACTGCTTACGGAGCTCAAGAATGAGCCCCAAGGCAGAGCGGGTTGAGTGAATTTCATTAGCGATCGGTGAACGTGCATCAACGAAGTGTCAGTTTCACTTGTCTCAGATCCAGTTGATTGTGCTGGTCTGTGGCATTGCTTGTTGAAGGAAGCTTTGGATTCGCCCGAAAAAAGTGCAAATAAGTCGGCATCCTTTATGCCTGCGCCTCAACCATCTGCTTTGCTACGCAACGATAGAGCCATGAGCTCTCTAAAATCCCTCTGAAGTTCGGTTCACAACGACACGGAGAGAGTGGAATTGCTGCAAGGACTTTTCCGAGTTCCGAAGGTTCTTGAATCTCTCTTGGTGCACTCCATTTTCCGTACTCGTGCCAAGCTGCATCTTGGGTGCGCGCTGTCTCCATTTACACCCCCTCAACCTTTTCGTTTTCTTTAAACGGCAGTATTTATCGGTGTCATGCGATGGTTACGCTGTACTATAGGACGGACCTACAACGCAGCAAAACTGGTCTTCTTAAATTCAACTAAAAGCATTCCAGTAAAACGGGCAACTATGCCTTGCCATTGCATGCCACCTCAAATTGTGTGTACGAATTCACATGTACTTGCGGATGCAAGTTCATTGCGCGTACTGGCAGCCAGGGCCGTTGAGCAAGTGGCTTTTAAACTGAACCACTTTCGTTGCTGTTCTGCCATTAATTCTGTGAAATTCCCAACTGTTCCTCGTTATCATCCTCATGCAGCAACAAGATGCAGCTGAGAAGCTTTCGCGAAATTTATTGATATTAATACATCCTGCCATTTATGCCTGCTTTACATTTGTACCGGGGAACAAATGCTTCAAACTTTTCGTTTTCTTCTTTGTAGGTGCCGGTGCCTTTCGTTGTCATGATTGCAACGTCCTCTTCGCAAGTGCACTTGGTCTGCAAAAACACAAATACAAATTTCATGAGGGTTAGTCGCCATAAATCGTCCCTTTTCACTCCTTTTTATTGCCAGTTTTCTCCGGTTTCAACGTTGCGTTGCCTCACTCAGAAAACTGGAAGGCATACTGTCCTATTGCTACCGAAGAATAGCGGTAAATTGGGTTTCACGGTTGGTTTAAATGAAGGATGATAGTTGGCTGAAGTAAAAGTTTAAAATATTACCTTTACAATGTTAGCTAGTTTAGGTACAGTAATAACCGGTAAAGCCCGCGGGAGTGCGCGCTTGGTTTGAAATGCTAGGAATTGGGTACTGGAAAACCGAAAGCTTTGTTTAGATATGCGATTCCCAGCTGATCCCAGTATGTCAAGTCGAACTGAAAGAAATAACTTACCCCCCCGCCCTTTCCTCGATGTTTTTATGCACCGGCGTTCAGCTGGACTACTGCAAACCACAGTATGCAGAAAAGCCAACAGCTTAAAACAAATACTACACTTCAACAGAAATCACCCGTTGTGTAAAAAACGTAGCTGCGTTCATACTCTTTTCAATGGGTTGAAACTCCTTGCAGCATACCCACTGACAAAAGAGTTGAACGACAATACCTTCGTGATCTATCTCGAACTAATGGATCTCCAAAGTCTTCTATCAAACAAAGCAAGCGCCGAGTGAATAGACGATGGCTAAAAGAACAGCAACCCAAATCTGGAAGGCCATTCCCTACATAAAGGAGTCTCCGAAGCAGTCTCTCGACTGTTACAACCTGCTGGAGTAGGTATAGTCCACTGATCTCACGCGACAATCGCCGCCGTTTGATGCCACCTAAAAGCAGATTGCCCCCTGCTGAAACCTCCGCAGTTGTCTACAAGATACGCCGCAACGGTGAGGACTGCAATTACGTTGGAGGAAGAGGAAGAACTCGCAGCTTGCAACGCGTATTGAAGAAACTGACCACAGCTTCGATATTCAAGAAACGATCATCGTAGGTCGAGGAATCTCAAGAATGGAAAGACTGACGCTAGCTTTGACCTTCCTGTTGCGTACAAATTCCAACGCCTATACGTGATTATATGTCAGGATAAGGCCACACCGAACTAAAGAAATGCAAGTGAAAACGTTTCCTCGAAGGGCCTACGGGGAGAAGAAGCAGGGCTACCAGAATCTTCCCCCGTCGAGACGAAGCGTAACACCAACTGCCGTCCACCGACGTCAACTTCCATGCGAGGGAGGAGGCAACGAACAAGAAAAAATCGGTTAGCCCAGTGGCGTTAAATCCTGCCTCAGAGAGTTGCAAACAGGGACTACTGTTAAACAAGAAGCTTGATAATATTCGTCTGACCAGTATGGCAGGTGAGTGATGCGCAATTAACATAGTGTGTGGGAGGTATTATGAACACACACCATTTTTTGTACTCCAATTAGTTGCTATAACACACGGCAATATGAAGTACGCGATTTAGGGGGCGCGTTAATCGGATGCAAACAGAAACTCCAAAGTAATTGGTTGAAAAAGGCTGGACTCAGTAACATGGTCTACCGATACAACTGAAAATGGGAATCTCGTGACTAACTGAGAAGAAGTAGACGCGATCGTTTCTAAATGTTGCATCCTTCAAGGTTGGGCTAGGGTCGTGTGCATATGGCCTCATTTTGTACAGGACTCAAAGCGAGTGTATTATGAGAAAAATAGGTCAGGTCAGGTCAGGTTTTTATTGAGGGAAATATAGGTAAATACCTTTGAACTCCCTTTTGGTACAGTTTTTTCAACGCATTTGATCTGCAGAACATTTCAGAACAGTGGCGTTACCAGAAATTTGAGGGCCGACAGTGAAAAACTCCTTAGGCATTGTTCAGAAGTCTAGGGGTTTGAATGCCATTTGAGAGATTTCAGGAGAAAAACTGTCGCCCGGGGGAGGGGGGACGCAGAGTATATTCGACGCTGATGGCCTATGCTAAGAGTGTTTGAAGCATGTCAGGAATAGTCCATCGCGGTTTTCGCCATACTACCAAGGGTCCCACGAAGAGAAGGTTGTGGAAGTCACGCGAACCTCATCGAGTGTCTGCGATGCGCCCATCGTGCACCCTTGTTGGTTTAACGAGTCTGCCTGCTAATTGACAAAAGAAATATAATCGGTAGTTTTCTAAGCAAACATATTACTGAAAATTAGTGAGTAGTATGTTTTTTATAATGTGATTATTCCACAATTTGCATTCGGCAACTGGCAGTTTATTTTCGGGGGCTCAGTGGCTATTTGTTCTAACTTAATAGTGTCGTAAACATGCCTACAGATGCGTCGGACTAAATCGTAAACGTGTGGTCAGATGGCGACATAACAATGTCCGCGGGCAGAGCATTCCAGGCCTGAATTGGGAAAAGTTTTACAAATCCGCGTAGCCTCGGATCACAACGTTTGGTGGACTCGAAGCTTGCAATTCGTGTTATTCTTAACTAACATATTACTGAAAATCAGTGAGTAGTATGTTTATATACATATATGATTTCACTCTCGTCATATCCAATTTTAGTGGGCATTTCGGGTATGAAAATCTAAATTTCTCTTGAATGCATCCACAGATGGGGACATAACAATTTCCTCGGGGAGAGCATTCCAAGCTTCAACTACTCTATTACCAAAGAAGAACTTGCGTGTGTCTAGTCTGGCCCCTGTTATGCGTAGTTTGAAGAGATGCCCTCTTAAGTTCGTCGTTGTTGCTAACTCGAAGAAGTCGCCAGGTAGAAGACAGCAGTCCTGCCCGCGCATTATACGAAATGCTTGTATCAGATCGCCACGTAGCTGTCTGTAACTTAACGGAAATAGATCGAGATTAGCTAAACGTCTTTCGTAGGGTAAAAAGCTCTGACCGGTAACCAGTTTTGTCGCGCGCCTGTGGACCTTCTCGAGGAAATTTAGGTCTTTCGCTGTCCAGGGTTTCCATGCTTGCATTGCGAACTCCAACTTCGGCCGCACAAGTGTTCCAAAGACCTTAGCAAAGCAGTCTTTATCGAAGGCACAGAAAGCCCTTTTGACAAAATAGAGGACGGACATCGCAGACTTGGCTACTTTTGCGCAGTGCAGCGAGGGCTTGAGAGACGTAGAGATCCATACTCCCAAATCTTTCTGCGCGTCCACTTCTTGCAGTTGGATGCCATTTAGGCTGTAAAACATGGGGTTCTGAGAGCTGGGTCGGCCAACTCTTAAGATACTGCATTTGTTCTCGTTAAACGGCAAAAGCCAGTCTTGAGACCAAGTTTTAAGACGGTTTAGGTTTAGCTGCAAATGTTCTTTGACAGCTGAATTTCTGATGACGTTCCAAATCTTAATGTCCTCGGCAAACATAGCCACATCGCAGTCCAGTTCACGGACGGAGTCATTGACGTATATAATGAACAGTATAGGGCCAAGGACAGAGACTTGGGGGACACCGCTCTCGACTGCAACGTCTGCCGACTGCTGGTCACCAATATGGACAGTTTGAGAGCGACCAAGTAAGAAGCTTTGAATCCACTTCAGCAGATTTCCTCGAACACCTATTTGGCTGAATTGTGCAGAAGTCGTTGATGTGGGACGCTATCAAAAGCCTTCTTGAAGTCGATGTAGATTACATGAAGCGGATTTCCTCCATCAACTGCCCAAGTCCAGCGTTCCAAACAATGGAGCAGGTTCGTCACGCAGGACCTGCCTCTGCGGAACCCATGTTGCGCATCCGATAGAAGGTTATGCTGCTCTAAGAAACGCATCAGCTCTCGTTTTACTACTTTTTCCATAATCTTGCAACAGATCGAAGTGAGGCTGATTGGTCTATAACTGTTTGCAGAAACCTTTCTGCCGCCTTTATACAACGGTGTGATCCGTGCGGATTTTCAATCGGCGGGTAAACAACCTGCGTTAAACGGGGTACTGAAAAGCATAGAAAGCGGTTTGGCTAGCTCCCCAGCAAGTTCTTTCTGTAATTTAGGCGGGATGTCATCGGGGCCGGATGATTTCGAGTCTTTTGGTGCCATTAACTCCTGAAGAACGGTTGCTTCGGCGAAGGCCACATTTTCAATCTTTGGACCGTCATCTAAGCCATAGTTTGGAGGAATGAATCCGATTTCAGTCGTAAAGTTCGATTTGAAAAATTGTGAAAGATGCTCAGCTTTTGCTCCATCCTCACTCATTTCTGTTCCATCGCTTGCCTTCAGAAGGGGAACTGGGTCCCGGTTTCGTGTGGTCTTTCTTAAGTAGCCATAAAATAGCTTCGGATTTTTAACTGCCCGGTTTAGTAAATCTTTTTCAAAGTCTTTGCGCGCTTTGAAGATAAGTCGCTTCACGAGTTTCCTCTGCGTTTTGTATGCATTTAGGGATACCGGATTTCTGTCTGCTCTATACTTTCTAAACAATCTCCCCTTTTTATTTATCTCTTTCTTCAGCGCTTGAGTCAGCCACTGAGGTTTGTTGTTTAGCTTCTTCCGTGTAATCGGACAGTGGTTTCTCAGGAGAGTATGCAATAACACACTGAACCATCCCCAATCATCAGTTATATTGCCAGAAAAAACCAATTCCCAATTTATGTTATTTATTTCGGCCTTCATTTGATCAAAGTCACCACGCCAAATATTCCTTCTAACCTTGGTGGGTTGTTCGGGTACCAAAAATATAGAATAGTCCCAATTTAGTACGATGTGATCACTTTTACTTAGAGGAGGTAGAGCTTGCACCTCGTCGATGCTGTCCAGCGATTTCGTAAGTACCAGGTCTAGGCAGTTTTATTGCTGCCCCTCACGCACCCTGGTGGGAAATAGAACGTGTTGACTGAGAGATGCATTAAGTGTCAGCGCTAGTAAACGCCAGTCGAATGCTTGCTCTGGGCCTCGTGTGTATGATGAACCCCAATTGATAAGCGGGGCATTGAAGTCGCCCATAATCAAGGCGTCGGGCCGAGCAGCTAATCTCGCTAACTCTTCTAGTAGACCAGTGTCAGCCTCATGATCATATCTAGGCGGACGGTACACGGTCAGAACTTCCAGGCTGGGTGATTCCGGTACCTTTATAGTAAGCCAGATGGCCTCGGTGCTGCAATGAAACCGCTCTGTTTTTTCCGAGACTAGCAGTCCATGTTTGACGTAAGTTATAATTCCTCCTCCTTGGCGCCCTCTTCAATCTCTCCCGAACAGATTAAAGCCAGGTAGTGCCACTTCGCGGTCATCCACGTTTTCAGACAGCCAGGTTTCTGTCAGAGAGATAATGTCGGGAGAAAGGTCATATATCTGCACTTTTAGTTCATCTAACTTGGACAACAGACTCTGTGCGTTGGTGTAGAAGAATTTAAGTGACATATTTTTGACGAATTTTGTCTCGGTGGAATTTGAACTTTGTTTGACATCGGCTGTGTAAGCCACGCGCAGGCCATTGTTCGAAGTATTATCGGTTGGTTCAAGAACCTCATATTCCTGTGAATAATCTTCCCGTTCGAGATTACCAGGCTGGTCTCGCCATTTTTCCTTCTCGAAAGTAATTCTGCCACAAGCTCCCGACGTAAACTAATTTTTATATGAGAAAAATTTCTATGGGGATTGGATGCAGGAAAAATGGTGGCCTAACTCCAGAAGCTCGAGTGATTTGTCTATGCCCGCGGTCTTGGCCTGTGGCTGGCCGTGGAGGACTTATGACCTCGAAACTAATATCCCGCCGCTCCCCTCTACTTCTTAAGTACTGCTTGCTATTCGCTGTGCTCCCGCTGCGGGGATTGAAGGCGAGAGCTTTGAGGAGATATCTAAAACCCATATTTTGACATGAGATCAGTCATGATCCTCGAACATTACTGGCAACCCCCCTCCCCGAAAGCATTACCTGAAGTTAAGTTTCCTTAATTCCCGGCCAAAGCAAGGTGATTCTCGCGGATGGGATTCAAAGATTTTATAAATGGTTATGTTAATCTCGGATTCTCCTACTCACAGTGTTATTTTGGATGCATATTTTGAACTCCTCCATTTATCCGGCTTTTAGGCTCTAGTTCCGCCGACGGGCCGCCCACTGGTCAGGACCTATTTGCCTGTGACATCTGCTCCAGCAAGTTTGCCTGCAGAACCCACCTTGAGGACCACATGAGGTTCACCCACAGTTGTACGTGTGTCTGATCTTAGCAGCGCCGCCCACTTACTATTTTTTGAACTCGTCGTCCATTCTATCTCTGTATGTTATGTTTCCTTTAGCTTTTAAACCGTGATGCGCTAAGTTGACATCAGATCTGTTTTAGGCTCAAACTGAAGGTCTATGCGAGCTGAACTCCACCTGTTTTAATGCGCTAAGCGTGCAACATAGTTTGGTGTGTTCTGAGCCCTCAGTCAGCTTTCTCACATTTTTAGTAATCAATTTAGCCAGTCCATATGTTGGTGTGCCTTTCTGGTCAATGAGCGGTCCTAAGGGAACGTTTGGTTTGTGGAGTTTGGTAGGCCGTGAAAGCTTTTTATAGCAGTATCGTGTGAGTTCGTCTGTGACCTATGTATTTCAGATATTAACGTGGGTGAAGATACGTGATCCAGATAAATTATCCCGTTCATCTTCTTTGGGAAATGATGAACGGGATATGTAAACACACTAGCAGATAAGCGCTCACTGATCGGTTACAGGACTCTCTCATCCCTTTGTGCCTTTTGGCCTTGCGGCACAGTGACCAGTGATATAGGCAGAATGACATTACCAACAGAGACCAGGGACTCTGAAATGGCCATTTCTGGCTTAGTAGCCATCATCAGCCATCATCAGCCAGTCATACGAAATGTCCTAACCATAGGCTCCTCGCCTTGTCGGGTTCGATCGAGAATATACACAATGGCATATAGGCGTTCACTGATTCTTCACAGCATTCACTCGTCCCTCTGTAGGGAGAAATGCATTGCCGAGACGGGTATGGCTATTTCTGACTTATCAGCCGTCGTATGTCGGCCGTGCCTGACCCTGACCCCGTGATCTTGGCGGTTAGATGTCAATCGGTTTAACCACCGTACCACCGGTCTATTGTCCTCCCCTCGTGCACATAAAACATATGCAGAAAGCAAAAGGCCACTCTACCACCCTACTATAATGCATCTACGAGGAGTTTCCGTATTTACACATAGTATCTCGGTCGAACCTTCTGATTGTAGATTTCAATGAACGTGGTCGACGACGACTATGCACTTCTGTCTTTCATACGCAGACATAGAGGTCGTATTCCCTTGAAGCTTATTTATGTTATAGACTTTGGCCACCAACTGATAGTCTACTTAAATTTCTGGCACCTTCTGCTCCATCTTGCCTTTTTTGATAATCAGCAACTAGTCTCAATGACTTTAGAAAAACCTATATGTCACTGGCCTTCAAGGAAGGTCCACCCTACTTGTTCTTTAAATCAACACTAATATTCTGGTTTATCTGGTTTTGCAGGTAGAGCTGCAAAGACAGATATTGGAGAAACTCGGAAAGACCTTGTCTGCTTTTCCTGCAATATATGTAACAAGACATACATTGGACAGCATGCCCTTCAAAGGCATGTGGCCAGAGCGCACGGCTCGTGTTCAAGTATGTGGTTCATGTCCGCTCTGATCACTATATACTTGGTCTTTTTACTACTTTTTACTATCTCTTTCTCATCCTTGCTTTTTGCGTGTTTTATTCCTTAAAATCGGTCAGTGCAAACCATTTTCAGTTCTTGCGCCGTAGTATCACACTTATCCATTTGCCGAACTTGGAAACTATTTAGCTGTCTTGCCTGCTCCTTTATATTCTGAAGCTTAACTATGACAGGCGCGTTTCTGAAAAGCCAAATCCTCGTTCATGGTATAAGAGAAATTCAGACAAACTCATATTCTTGGTGTTGTTAGAACTCCGTATTTTTGCATTTACTTCATGTGCTTTAACCAGTTGAATCTGGTGGGAGCTGCATACCTACTAGGTACTCACAGCCAGTCCTGTGTCAAGTCTGAGCAACTTAGTATTATCCTGTCTTGTGTAACCTAGTGGACCCCTTGTATGCCACGGTACTGCCTCTGTGCATACTCCTTCAACATTCTTACCAGTCTGAATTATTTTTCATCCTTTTTACCTGTTAGGAGTCTAGCCTAACCGAATGCCAGCACCCTTGCAGGCTCTCTGAGGCGTCGTGTCTGTGGCCGACTGTCACAATGATTCTTTTGTCAACAGCGGGTTGCCTCAAGGTCATATGCCTTCACTGCGGCTGTGTCCACACAATGACCTTAAACTTGTGGGCTGGACACCCATGCATGCGAGCCCACGTGCGTGGCCAACTGGTCGCAGTTCCTCAAGGTCCACTTAGTTACCTCACACGTCCGGTGACCTTATTCCCACGCGTCCAATCATGCCACAAGCGAAGGCGCTTGACAGTCACTTATAAGCCAGTCACATCTCAAACAGTGAGTTGCGCACGGATTGATAAGGAGACCTCCAGCCCGCACCTCACTATCGGGCTTCGCCCCGAAGCGGGACCTACAGCTCGCTGGCTTTTCGCTAGCAGCGACTGTCACTCGAGACAGCAACTCCGAGTTTCTTACACAATAACCTCTCCTCCGAGTGGATTACAGATTTACGCCTTTCTTATTGTGAATTTCCTTGGGGATTCAAATAGGGCGTAATTAGACGGTGACAAGGAGACACTCGTCCTCACAATGTTAACGACCTTCTTTCCTCTGTCCCCACATTATCTCTCTCTCTCTGTAGCGGACACAGAGCCATCGCCGACATCATCTGGACCGGTGCCGCCGTCATCGTCGCCAGAAGGAGTGCTTGCACCTATGCCATGCTACGAATGTCATCAGTGTTCTCGTGTTTTTCTACGCATCCCCTCCTTGCAGTGGCACATGATTATAAGACACAAGGGTTCGTTTGCTAATTACCTTGCCCTAAAGAGTTGGTTTTGGTTGCGCAAGAAGAAAAAAAGAAAAACAGTTTCTACTTCATTTTCGAGGCTCACAAGGCGTTCACTGGCTTTATGAAATTTCGTTTCTGTGCTTTTACTCGAGTACTGGCTAAATGTTACAGTTAGTGGACAATCTCATGCAATAAGTTCAAAAACGCAATAAAAGTCATTTTGTGGGATGTCAGCTTACGCGGCGTGTCCCCAAACTAATATAGCAGTAAAGTTAGAACTATAAGTAAAAAAAGTCAGAGTTTTGTTGCGAAATTACTATTTACTTGCATAGAAAAATGTAATTTTCACAAAAATCTGAAAACTCAAGAAAAGGCAGTATGAAAATTTACTGGTGCAATGTGAAATAAAAGTGTGTTTAAGGCATGGGAATAGAAAAGGTGGGCAAGGTTATACAGAATAAGTACAAATACAAAATTTTCATAAACTAAATGTTTTCCAATAACATTTAAACTTGCACTAAATGTGTCAGAAATGGATGTAGTCACCGTAGGTACAGTTGTTTCCAAATTTTGAATTTTCGGACACATTTCCGTTCTTAATGCACGAAAAGATTCTTGTGTGCTTTGTATCAATTTCTATTGACAATTGCAAAAAGATAGCTGCCTGTGTGGGTCATGACTTTAGAATCGCCCAAACATGTCAACTCAATGCCGAGAAAAATTAATTTCCACAACAAAAGCCAACAATGAATACGACTAAGATTAATCAAAAAGCTTTCTAGAACAAGTTACCTCTTTGAAAAGCGCTTTAGTTAGATATTTCGAAGTCGAATATCTGTGTACGATACGTTTTTCGAAGTTCAAATCAAGATCAAAATGGCATATTTTGACCGGTTTTTGACTGTCCTAAAACTGAGAGGGAAAAATTGTGCTGGAAATGAAAGAACTTACATTTCTACGTAAACCAGAGCAGTTTTCAATACGTTCTTGTACTTCAGGGCAGTGTTCTTTGATTTTAATTGGACAACAGAGTGACCCAAAATATCCTCCAATATCCTTAAACATGGTAATCTTCTTCTTCTTCCGTTTGGAGTTTTGCTATTTATTGATTTACGTCTATATTTTGACAACAATTGGATGAACTTATTTTACGAGGTTTATTAGAAAACATATGAGATTACGAGGGAGTCCATCTAAAGTCAAATAGGCCTACTAATTTCGGCGTTGTAAAACACATTTTTGCGTCTTGTAAGTTTATTACTTATCTTTAGGGCACCAAACGTAACACATTTGTCAAGCAAGCTTTTGTTAACTAGATTCATCTACCTTTTCTCGACTCCATTCCTGTATCTCGTAAGTACTCTAACCTCAATTTCATGGACGCAAAACAAAATTTTCTCTGTAGTGAACAAATATAATGAACTTTTTTACTGCTCTTTGTGAATATTTTTATACTTCAGCACGCATATGTATGAATCTTTTCTCCGCAGTGCTTAATAGCATAGGACATTTCTTGGTAATCAACAAACGTTGGATTTCGCCCATTTCTGCCTCTATTTTCTCAAAGTATACTGACCCGAACGGAATTCAATTCTAGTAAACGGCATTTTGCGCCTCAAGCCAACCCAATGAACTCAATAAACGACCTCAAGTTTGTGTTAAATCCCTCAATCCCCAACCTTGCATCAGATATGTGACCTACAGTAGTAGTGCTGTAACAACCCAGTTTACTGGATATGCTGCGAAGGGGAAGGGCAGTTTGTGGTAGTTCGTCACGCCTTTTGATCTGGCAGTTTTCTTTTGCCATCTGATTGGTCCACTTGTCATTTAAATTGGCTGTTTGTTATTTCCTTTTTGAGCCCGAAAGTAGATTATTAGGATTCTCTAATCCATGAAATATGCGAAATATAATCATTAATTGCCTGTCTTGGCAGAGCCTTGTTTAAAAAATGACACGCATAGTCTACTCAACCGCCTTATGCGGACTACTGACCGGCGAATTCCTGAGGTCCAATTTTGTTGGCTACGGAAAAGAGGCGAAAACGGAACACGCATCCGTAATTTTGTAACGGATATTTGCGATCCTGAGTAAAACACAGGTCTTCGAACTTTCTTTTGTGCACGAAAGATCTCTGATCGGAACAATGAAGGTAGAAAACGTAGAATGTGAGTAAATGGAAGTGTTTGCAGTCCCCTATCAGACTGATGAAGATGCGGTAATGTGTTATAATCAGCCATGAAAGCAGCCAGAAATTGCATATTTTGGAAATTTGTTGATTCCTAGCTGTCAGCACTAATATCTAGTAATCTCTTTCAATTGCACACCGCATTGTCACCCACAGCTGACACTAGTTATCTAATTTATTCTTTATTTCCCGTTATCCTTGACCCTTCAGGAGGCCTGTGCTCTTACTCTGCTGCTCCCTACTTTATAGCTACAATTAAATATATATATATATATATATATATATATATATATATATGTGCAGAAGGGCATTACCAGCAAAGACAGGGGAAACTAGGAAGGCCTTTTCTGCCTTGTTAGGCGTCATCGGCTAGTGGTACCCAACCCCAGTATGGCCGTGGACATTGCTGCCACACCAAGATTTGAACTAGCGATCTCTCCCTTCAGCGCGAACGTCCTTACGTTTGAGCTACGAGCTCACGGTCTAGCTGGTATTAGATCGGGAATATACAGTGGCATAGACGCATACACCGATCTGTCAGAGGACCCACTCGTCCCCCCATATTGCCTTTAGAACCCTCCTTCGAGCCTCCACTGCGAGGCGGCTAGGATGTAGGCAAAAGGGCATTACCAGCAAAGACAGGGGAGAGAGAGAGAGTTCTAAAGGCAATATTGGGGGACGAGTGGGTCCTCTGACAGATCGGCGTACGCGTCTATGCCACTATGTATATATCGTTTTGAAAAGTTGTAATGGCAAACAATTGTTTTCGATCATTCATCATCAGGCCGGTACATGGCAATAGAATAAAATGGTCAGTTAATTGCAGCGTGTATATATAGTTTTAATACGGGTTTTCAAATTATTTGCCCATTACCCTTAAATATGCTGAACTATACTTAAATATTGATCAAAGAGATGTGTAATTTATCTAATTTCTACTCTCTTTATGTTCAAGCAACGGTTGCAAATGCACCATTTCGCGGATGCCCGCATTGTGGCCGTCTCTTTCAACGAAGTGCTTGCTTGAAGAGGCACGTGGAGAAGAACCACAATGGTATGTTTAGAAATTTGGATTTCCTTTAAGGTCTGCTTTCCGTAAAATGAGGATAGAAACGTTCATGGAGTTTTTAAACGTCCAGGTGCTTCTTAATTCATCGTGAACTAAAAATAAGTAGCATTCCCGCAATCGGAGTGACTGCTTAACCAGACGCAAAATAAAAGAATTTTGCGGTAAACTGTACATTTTTACAGATGCTGTCTACTTCTGTAGACTACTTCTGCTTTCCTGTTGCACGTAATGAAACATGTTTTTTTTTATATACAAGCCAAAAACTTCAATAGCGTGGAGCTTGTGATAAATAATTGTCCATTACCATGACGTTTTAGTTTGAAAACAAATTACAATAAATTGATTGTATCCACTTAATTACTTAGGGGGCCTAGGGATCGACGAAGCCCCAAAATCCGAGCGTACTTATCCACGATGACGACTGAGAACGTGGGGGAGGGCGGTAGATTATACCATCATTCAGAGGCGTATGTTTGAGGTTTGAGACTTTATCTAGGGATATGCCTTTATGGGAGGTAAATCAGTTATCTTAAGACTATTAAAGCAATAGCATGGAAGGCTTAAGGTAATGCTCTATTACTATAAGATGCAATACTGTTGATTGTCAACCAGAAACGCCGTCAGTAATTGCATTTTTTCGGAACCAGATCGCCCTCATTATTCATCTTCACCAACTTATCTCCTACTTAAATGTCAAATAATGTGAGCACTCGTACTTTGTACCATTTATTGACTTCTAGCAACCGACAAACACGCTAGCCTCATGATAATGCATTTTTACAATATCACTGGTTTATGATGAGGGTGCATCCCGCCTGCTCTTTGGATTCGTACTAGTTCTGTGGTGCATCTCATTTTGCAGATAGTACTATCAATGCAAAGACCGGAGATACACGAAGGAAGTCTGTCTGGTATTCCTGTGACATCTGCAAGAAGTACTACTATGGACCGTCTGCTCTCGACAGTCATCGTGCCGAAGCTCATAACTGTACGTGGTTCCTGCCCGCAGCATCTTATTCTGTGCTGTTTGCTTTTTATCAAACATTACGAGTCACCTGGACCTTTTTTTTATTTTTTTTAAATTTTCTTTCATAAGTCAGTTTCTAGAGCGTTCTTTTGAGGACTTTAATTTCCACGCACTCATTTTTATCATCGGTTGTTGTGTGTGGCAGCATGCCTATTCTGAAGACATTTGAGACGTAATAATTGCTTTTCGACGTTCTCTGACTCATAATGGAAAAGCCGTTGATCGTGAAATTAAGCGATTTCGGGCAAATTTTGGCCGATTAGGGCTCCGGCTATTGCATTCTTCTGTGTGCTTTCACTGGAAGTGACCCTCCCCAATAGCAGGCGATCACAACTAGTCCTTTGTCACGTCTGGATGAAGTCCCCAGGCCGATAAGCGTCCTCTGGCGTAATGTGGTGACCCTGTCGTGTCTGTATGTGATGGTGGCCTAATCAACCTATTTTTCTACGGCCTTCTCAGTCCTGCCCTCCCTGATTTTGTCGAGGGAGTGGTGTCAACAAGGCAAAGGTTTCCCAAACCAGAGATAGCGGAAGACAGCGTAGGTTGGAACAGCTTTTACCGCAAGGAAAATTAACCGTACAAGGGCTGTGTCACGCGCTAGCTGCCAGCTGTGTCTTCAAGTCAACTTTGTTTGTGATCGTGTGCTATTGTCAAAGCCTTGACTGCGTACTGTTTGCTCTGTCACATCTGCAGCCAATCAAATGAAGCGGAGCGTGTTGATTGGCGTCAAGTATGCGCGAATATCAAGCGGCAAGTCGGCCGAGAGCGTGAGAAAGGCCAACGCAAGATAATTTGTTACCCGTGAGTGCAAGTCATAGCAAACATAGGAAGGCTGAGTCAGCGCATGGACTCCCACAGACACAGATGGGCAAGCTGGTGTAGTTTATTGGATGACATGCTGAAATTTTTCCTGTTGTTATGCCGGTGAGATGACACATCAACCCGCCTCATTAATACGCGAGTTCAAGCGGCAGGGTCTGTGGAGCGACATTCCATCCTGACTCCTTGTCCCTATCGCGGAGAGAGACGGCCGCTGTGACCGGACGGGCTCACTGGCAGCTATGTGGAGCGATAACAGCGCAGAGATAGCGAGCGGCAAAACCGAAATTTTGATTTTCCCTGCACACCGATTATTGTGACCCCCTTCCCATCCAAGGATGCACGCGGCCGAAGCGTGATTAGGAAATAATAAGCGCCCTGGTAGAGGCGGAGGATCCGAGGGTTTCACCCCAAAGTAGACTTGGGCACGAGAAGGTGGTTTTTCTCCAAAAAATTAATGCATCCTAAAGTATAGGCCAGGGAAGACAGAGTCGGTTAGAATAGCTTTTACTGCGAGAAATGACCTCTACGAAGGACTCGATCACGCGATAGCTGCCAGCTATGTCTTAATAACAGCTGTTTCAGAGTGTGTCCAGCCTTTTGGGAGACGTGTCCTCTTACGCCCACAGCCGATCAAGCAACCTGAAGCGCATAGATTGACATCAAGCTTACGTTCGCCTCAGGCCTCAAGCGAATTGGTGGGGAGCGTGGGACGGACAGGGGAAGACGGCAGTCATTGGCAAAGAACTCGCGGGGCTTTTGTCATGCGAGTATCCAAAGTTTTGGTGAGCGAAGACAAGTTGAATCAGTGCAGTGATTCTGAGCGCGGCCTACCACAACTTATCTTTGTTTCTTTTATACTCTCTTTCCTCGCTTTTCATGTATGTGTATACATGTCATAGGGTTCGTGCTGTGTGTCTGTAATACTTTTACTCTGGAATGCTATTTCACGGCTTTTATTTTCTCTTGATCACTGTATCCTCTAGCCAACACAGAGATGCTGTCACCACCGCCAGAAGAGGGAGTGGATGCAAGTGTGCCTTGTCATGAATGCCCTCAGTGTGATCGCACCTTTAGAAACTTTGGATTTTTCAAAAATCACCTAAAGAGAGAACACCCAGGTATGTTTTCAAATGGGATTGCCCTGAAGAGCGAATCTTGGTAGCGAAAGAGAAAATTTTCATGCAGTATAACAGAATCTCAGCGAGGCTTTTGACTTAAGAATGTGTTTTTATGCAACCTACTACTGCTAATATATTTGTTAAAGTGGTATTTTTTACTTGTATTCGATGGACGCTGGTTTGTTGCGAATAGTATTTTCGGAATACTGTTAGCCGCCCGTGTAATGTGCGCCAGCTGTGTGTATTGCTTTTGTGGATGTGATGTAGGTGAAGCATTGGGCCTGCAATTAGTTCGTGTGCAGTTCTGTTCTAAGATGTGCCCAGTCGGTGACGTAAATAATGTAGCGATTTGCAAGTTCACAACAACTTATAAGACATGCGATTCGTTATGGCTCTGTTTGACTACGAAAGCTTGTAGTGGATTTCTAACGGTATTTCGCACGTTGTTTTCAAAAAGCACATAATTTTAGGTTGCATGACTTAATTCACGGCCCTTGATAAGTATCCGCTTGCGATTTCGTTTTGTAAACACTATTTCGCGCTTCGCTTTATAGAAATTTGTCCACTGGTAGCTGGGCCTGCCTCTTTTTGAACCCATCATGAATTTCCTAGTTTAAAGTCTCACCTGTAGTGCAAACACGTTTGGATTACTGAATGTTCGTTCTTTCAAACCTGGTCTGTCGTCCTTGTTGCATGCGGTTAAATTCTCCCTAAGTTGCTCTGGTAGGCGTGAGTTACTTCGATTGCTGGGTAGAATATGCAAATCAGAGCCTTCTATTTCCGCTAATTAAACCTTTCTAACTCTGTTGTACTAAGCGGCGGTTCGTTCACCTGACTTATTGTGAGCCCGTGTTGTATTAACCAACCAACATCTTGAACAGCTGAATTGTGGCGACACTGAAGGGGTAGTTTTCAGACAGTACGTGAAGCAATCGACAAGCTTTAAATTCAGAAGGACAGATGGCGAGCATACGTATACTTTCGATAAATTCTCTTAGGGTCATTACATTTATATAGAAGGGGAAGGTGCAGGGTAACAAGCAATCAATTACTTATCGTTATAATCCACTCAATTTTGGGAATGGGGGCCATATAAATGTAATGGCCCGAAGAGAATTTATCGAAAGTATACGTATGCTCGCCAACTGTCCTTCTGAAGCTTTAAATTACCGAAAGTGCCTTAAGAGGACTAGCGACACCAGTGAATTTGAAACAATTGATCCCTTGGAAGGTTGACGAGTTAACATGTATTCCGATGAGGTGTTGTATGTGACCTGTGGACAATTGACCCGGACTCTTTTCGCATCACTAACCAAAGACGGATAAATCCAGGGAATGTAGAAAAGAACAGCTTGGCCGACCAATTTAGAGTGTTGGTTAGGGTCTCCTGTGATTGTGCTATTTAGTTTTAAGTTTTTTTGGTGAGGATAATAGGCAATGTCTTTGTAAACCCTATTCATAACGTGTACAGCACCTTTAAAAATTTACCACTACTAACCAATACTATGTTAGCAGTGGTAAATTTTTATAGGTGCTGTACACGTTATGAATAGGGTTTTCAAGGGCATTGCCGTACAGCATTTCGGTATATATGGGTAAAAGGCTACATACGTGTGTTGAACTTTTTTTCACTTCCAAGTTGTATCTTCTCTCGACCTCCTACTTTTGCCAACCTAATCGCGCTATTGAACTAGGTAAACTATATTTTCGTGTTTTGTCGCGTGACAAGATAATTATTATTACTTAACATTTGCTAGTAGTTTTTTATTGTTAATTTATACCTTGATTCGATTCTACGATAAATTCCTACCCTATTTTCTTTTAGACCTCGTGAGTGAAACGACAGCACAGCCCATCACTGCAAGTTGAGCACCAAGATCGTGCCTTCTAATTTTTGCGCAGCCAGACAATCCCGCTTCCGTATTATTTTTAATTGTGCACATCTGTACAGACGTTCATGTCTATTTTGAGTAAAGCCGCTATGTCCAAGCATTCTAGTCCACCCAGTACATTGGCTTCTGTTCCACATAGTCTTCTGCCGATGGGCCCCATAATGCTTCCATCAAGCTCAGACCCTGCAATTTGGAGAAACTTCCTGACGGCATGGTGACAGGCACAGATCCTCTTCCTGATATCGCTGCCTACCCGATTGTACAACTCAGTCCTTTGTAATAATGTAGTTAAACCATGCTGGTTGCATCCAAGCTGCTTCTGAAAAACTTATGAGCGTTTATCCGAGACCGGGTCCCGTCTAAAATAATTCGTCAGCCCCCACTATGACGGCCCAAATATCTGTTGCAGAGGAAAGAGGCCTCCTAGTTTCTTACCCTGAGGAATTCAAAAGCATACACAGTCGAGAAAGGTTGCCTCCTTGCCTGTCGAAAATCTTCCGGCAGACGGACAAAGACAATCGCTTATTGCTGTCAGCCGGAGGTCCATCTGCTGAAAATTGGGACCTATTCGAAACTGATGGGTGTATGCATGTCTGAGGCCCCTTCTTCAGTACCGCTTACGCTTCTACCTGCGTACTAACACGTAGTTAATGGGCTACTCAAATACCTACTTAGGTAAGTTGTTGATTTCGTCACCCTAGAATTACTCGTTACAGCCCGTCAAGGCAAGTGCCACAGTCGGTGAGGCCGCGATGGTAATAGTAACAATTTGGGCAATAGATTTCTAAGTCATAATAAAACATTCCGGTAGATCTTCAACGCGATTGGCGAGAACAGATGGTTCGATCCTAGCTACCTACCCATAATTGTACTAGTTAATATATCGTCGACCCCAATTTCCCAATCAAATATCGTTTGTGAGAACTTAAGAGTCGTCTGCACTCACCGGTACATGCGGCCCAATACTGGGGGGACCTGGCAAGAAGGCGTCCTGGGACAACGGTGGTCGCACACCGAGATGCCTGCATCTGTTCACATGCCCTCCACCACACTCTCACCATTCATCTGCGGTCGTCGGATCTTTTAAATTCCCGACATGACGTCCTGGTCATCAAGTCCGCCTGCAGACCTGTCGTATTAGGAGCTGTCCTAACTGACTCTCAGGCATGCAGCCCGTATGAGTCGCTCTCACGCCATGCTAATGATCCGCGCACACACAGTAAACATAATGTCGCTCACGATGCGGCCAGGCTTAAAACTCTAACACGCCAGCCGGATGAGTCGAAATTTCAATCAAGCCGCTACTCGCTTGGGGACACCGTCTGATTGGCTCGACTTCTAACGCTTTGCTTGCCTAAATATGCCGTACTATGTGTGCTTAAAGGCTGTGCTTCTTGAATCCTTGCTGTTATGTTCTCCATGGGGACAGCGACATCTAGGCTTGTGGCAACATTATAACATGCCCAAATTGTACCAGTATTCCGGGTCACGGACACGCCCTTAACCTGCAACCCGGTATGGCTGCTCATGCTCCCGATAGTTCTAAGCACGCGTATTTGCATACAATCAATCTCCACGATTACAAAACCAGTTTTACTTTTTCACTTTGAAATTGTGGCCTGCCACCAGGCGAAGACTTCTCTACTACTGGACCTGGCGAAAATTGCTGCCCATGAACAGTCCGGCATCTACAGCCTAATGAAGCTCATCGAACAACAGGCGAATGTGGGGACGGGCCTTAAGGGCTTCCGAGAGTTCTGTGGGCCTTACCAGCTTCGTGGACGTTGTCTACATACCCCGCTTGGTGAGCACCAGCCGATAACCACAGTGAGTGTCGGCTCCTGATCACAAATTTCAAAGTGTTAGTAGATCCAGCGAAACCTACACATTCTCAAGATTTGGCACCAAAAGTGTGCTATCGTCTGCGCAGTTGACAGCGGTCAACCGGTATTTTAATGCAGGAAATGTTGGCAGTCAGGATCACGTGCACACCTACAGATTACCTAGTTTATGACGGACCCTGGCGGATAGAAGAGGTCTTCGAGTGGACTGATATTTAACCGTTGAAACCTTAAATTGACAGATTGACTAGCGTTGCTAACGAAAGTACGTCGTTAAATGCTGCGCAGGCTTTACTGAAAAGCCATAACGAACGCAATGGATGACGAATGTATCGAACAGCTCAATCTTATACCGCAGCAGTGCTCGGAGTTCGTAGAGATTATTTGACATAGTAGTTGTCCTGCTTTCTGACATCAGACTGTTTATGGAGAGTATGATTCGATAAAATAAAATGTCTGCCGATCCAGACACATTGCTAATACAAGCAGAAAGGCCCCGCGACCGTCGGTTTCGGCCAGGTCCACTGAGCGCTCAACAGCAGGATTGTGGAGAGACGGTGGCTTGCAATGGATTTCAGTGAAAGTACACTTGCGATGCTCCTGCTTCCCCCACCTAAGTCCGGTGTCAAGAAGACCGGAAATGATAATGGGCGCAGACTCACGCACTGTGGACCTTGAAAATGTTACGGGGCGGCTCTTATTCTAGGTTAGATGTAAACCCCAAATTAGCGTCGTCTTGGTGCTACCCGGCTGAAAACGGTCAAGTGAGAAGAAGAAGAAGTCTCGATCGCTGGGACAATATGTTTATTCGCCTGACGTTTTGATTTCCGTTGCGGCTTCGTCGTCAGAAACATGAGTAGCAGAAACAGGTTAAGCAGGTTCTGTGCATGCTTAACCTTTTTCTGCTACTCATGTATCTGATGAGGAATCTGCGACGGATATCGAAACGTCAGGCCAATAAACATATTGTCCCAGCGATCGAGTCTTCTTTTCAATTGCTTCCTGGGACACGGATTTTCGCTCGTATTGGCAAACGATCAAGTGTTAACGTAGATTTCACATTACCGGCACGTGTCAGGTCAGTCCCTTCTGTGACACTTACTGTTACTTTTACTTGTTACGGCTGTGATCATGCCTGATCTAGCCAGCCTCAATGATACACGCGAGAATACATAAGATTTAGCTTCGCAAACACGGACTTCGGCCGAACACTAACAAATACTTGTACACATTTTTTCCGCTGCAGCCTGGAGGGTTAGTCTAGCTGCTGGTTACCTGACGCATCCACAGGTGGCGGATAGTGGCGCGGCCTTCAATGAAGGTTAGCTGCGAAATATGCAAGCACCCGGGTCTGGCGAATAAGCAATCGCGGACGCAGCAGCGACAGTGTTACCAGGCCGCGGTGGGCTGAGGTCTGGCGCACCGACTGCCTCATAAAATGCCGCAAGTCCCAATGACGACACTGTGACACCGCAAGCGTGAACCGTCATTAAATAGGTCTGCTTGCCACCATAACCACTGCCTTGTGGTTAGGTTCTTGAGCCAAAGTGCTAGAGGAGACAACATCGAACAAAGAATCCGAGCGGTTGTTGGGGACCCATGCTCCGGCGTCCGCAGTAACCTACGCGCTCTGCAACCCATGTCCGGTGGTGCGGGCGAATAATACGCAAGCTGGACTGCTCAACCAAAAACGGACTTTTGGTATTGGATGCTGGAATGTGCGAACACTTCTGGAACCTGGTACTCAAAGTCTGACAGCGCACAGTCTCCATGAATATCACGTGGATGTTTGCTGCCTGTCCAAAGTCCGACTTCCCGATTCAGGCGCCCGGAAATTCAAAATTCCGGAAGTCGATTCCCATCTCACCCTTTATCACAGTGGTCCACGTGACTCATTTGGTAGACACGGTGTGGCTATTGCCCTCTCGGAACAATCCAACCGTGCACTACTGGCGTGGGAACCAGTCAACGACCCAATGGCTTATGGTCGACTAAAAGGCAATTTCACGAACATCTCGGTCGTCTCTGTGTAGGCGCCTACACCACCGGCTGAACAGCAGGACAAGGAGAATTTCTACTCGCAGCTGCAGGAGCTAGTTGAAAGGCTCCCTCTCCGTGATCTGTTTATTGTTGCTGGGGACTGGGGACTGGAACGGCCAGACTGGGCCCGGTGACCCGACAGCCACCTTCTTGGTCGTTTTGGCCTTGGCTCTCGAACGGACAATGGTGAGAGGATGCTGCAGTTCGCCGAACAGAACCGACTGTTTGTTACCAACACATGCTTTCAGCATCGTCACAAACACCTACCGACCTGGTATTCGAACAACGGCCGTACCGCCAGTCAGATCTTTTACATTCTACAGGGTGCCCCACGAAAAACCCCTTAATTTATGATAATGTTTATACTGTTATAAAAATAAAAATTATTGATTACAATTATAACTAACAACTTTATTGTGTTATTAACAAACTGTTACCTAATAACAAGTTATAGATACCGCTCAAAATGCTGTCCATTAACTGCAGAACAGCGACGTAAGCGATCCATCCAGCTCTGAGCTGCTCGACGAATGACATCAAGAGAGATTTTGTTCCATGTGTCCATCAACACATGTTTTATTGACCCAATATCAGTGATTCCTATTCTTCGTCTCTGAACCTCCTGTAAGAGTACACTCCAAATGCAAAAGTCCATTGCATTCAGGTCAGGGCTCTTGGAGGGTCATTGCTGGGGTGTGATGAAATCTGGATTGTCAACTCGGAGCCAGGCGACAGTGTCATTGGCAGTGTGTGGCTTTGCACCATCTTGCTGCCACGTCCAGGGTTCTCCCTGCATTACTTGATCAATATCTGTAAACATCTGCGGGCACATCTCCTCTCTGTAAACAACTTGATTTACAGTTTTTTTCGTTCTCCGACTCGGTGCAACACCTTCCTGCCCAGCAGCATCTGCTTCAATAAAATAGAGGTCTGTTTTGCCTTGCCAGTAAACAGCACCATAGCACATGATAGATTTTTGCTGCTTGTCTATCTCCACCAGCAAATCTTCATCAGGAATATCAGTTTTGACTTCCACTGCACGATATATGCGTTCATTTTGCCTATTCGGTGGTGCAGACAAGCAGAATGATGATTCATCTGAGAACCACACTTGTTTCCATTTTTCTCCTTCACCGAAGCGCTGAAGCATGGCATCACACTTTGTCTTTCGAGCTTGCTGGTGTGCTTCAGTTAAAACATGGCATTGAATACGTCGAAAACATTTTAAATTGGATTTTGCAATTGTTCTGTGCACATACCCTTTTGACAATCCCAGTTCTTTACAAATTCACGTTGACTTGAATGTTTTCTGTGATGATCTGGTGGAGTTACGGCAAGTTCCAAGACTGCTCGCCTTGTTGGGGAATCGTGCCTGCAAGAAGTGCCACTACCAGGCTTACGCACCTTTGCTACAGGTGATCCACCTTGTTTGAATGCAGCCGCGACACCTCTAAACTGGTCAGTTGTAATGGCACCAAAAAATTTAGGCAAAATATTCCGACATTTCTGCAACCCCCATGTTGGATGTTCTTTCCGGGATAGGACGATGACCTCGCGCTGGAAATTGCTTAGCTGTGGCATGGGTCTACACATCTTTCCAGAATATTTGTGGCATATGGTGCGCAGGTGGGCATTTTAGAACCTTCTCCTCTGCAACCGCCACCCACGTTGTGTGGGTGCTCCTCACCACTGAGCGGAACATGGGGTGCGCCACATGAATGCGGGTGCGAACCAACGGGGGCGGCTTCACTTCGGATGTGGCCCAGGTGTTCTGTTTTCTCCGCCATCGATCGTGACGGCATGGACGGTCCGGCCGCCGTAACAATCACAAACTTAGGGGTTTTTGTGGGGCACCCTGTAGTTGGTTCACGGTCTCGCAGCTGGGTCCACGATAGCGGGTCGATGCGAGGTGCCGAAACTGATGACGTCGACGGGTCTGACCATGCTCTCGTTCGCACGCGCCTGAAGGTTCACCTCCCATTTGCGCCAAAACTGCCACGTACGAGATGCCTTGATGTCGCAAAGCTCCAGAAATCCAACACTATCAAGGCCCTAAGCACAGACGTCCGGTCTCATCTTACGACCCAGGCTGACAATGAAAGCAGTAGCAAGTGGACATTACTGAAGACATTCATCTATGGGGCGGCTGAGAAAATTCTGGGATTTATTCAGCGGCACCGCAGTGACTGGATCAGCGAAATAACCCTGCAGCTGTCGGCCGAGAGGACTCGAGCCATGTCCCGAAACGATGCCTCCGTCCGCCAACTTCGAAAGATGACAGCAAAGTCGGCTAGAGATGACCGGCAGAAGCATTGGTCCGAAACGCTGACTTCTATGAAGCAGGCTTCTAATCTTGGTGACGCCCGAACATTGTACCAAATCATCCGCCAGGTTAGTGGTACGCCCCCGACACTCTGTGATTCTGTTCGCGATGTGAATGGAGGTTTTACTGCCGACAACTCGGCCAAGGTCGATTGCTGGCGTGAACACTTTGAGCACCTCCTCAACGTTTACGAACAACCCATCACATTCTCCCTCTTCTCCACAACAAAGTTTCAACCCTCTCCTGCCCACGCAGTGTCGTGTGACCTCCCTTCCGAAGACCAAGTTACCAATGCAATGCAGAGGCTACGCAACAACAAGGCGTGCGGAGAGGACGGTATTCCTGCAGAAATCTACAAGTCCTGTGTCGAAACCCTGGCCCCTCGTCTTCTACAGGCGCGACGATAAGAGGCCGTTCCCGATGACTGGGGCTCAGGCATCCTTGTACCTGTCCACACGACTGGAGATAAGACAAGATGCGAGAACTACCGTGGCCTAAGTCTTATCGATGCTGCTGCAAAGATCTTCGCTGTTGTTCTCAGGCGCTCCCAGTCTGTACGTGTCCCCAGGACACGACCCAACCAAGCCAGATTCCGAGCTAGACGTGGATGTGCCGTTCGGATATTCAAACTGAGGCGCATTCTAGAATTCTGCAATAGCTACCACCAACCGATGGCCGTTTTCTTCGTCGACTTTGCTGCCGCATTTGATTCCATCCATCGTGAGTCTCTGTGGCGAATCACGGAACTGGATGGAGTGCCAACCAAGCTCATTGCGATGATTAAGGCCTACCATCGGTCTACCACCGCACGTGTCCTGGTCCACAACAATCTCTCTCAATCGTTCGATATCCGGTCTGGTGTCTGATAGGGCTGCGTCCTTTCGCCCATTCTGTTTAACTACATCATTGACTGGATTCTCGGC
>JAYGXS010000005.1:30677052-30697149 GCA_036362985.1 Ligula intestinalis
TCCTTTCGCCCATTCTGTTTAACTACATCATTGACTGGATTCTCGGCGAATCCCAACATGAAGAGGACGGTGTTGAACTTGCACCGGGACGCCGACTAACTGATCTCGACTACGTCTATGATATTGCGCTGTTAGCCTCAAGCTTTAATGGTCTACAGTCAGTTATATCGAGGTTAAATGAGCTCGGTTGGCATGTCCATTAATTCTAGAAAGACGAGGTTGTTCTCGAGCTGTATCCCTGATCATGAGAAGGCACCCCTGGGGATTAATGGCCATCAACTTGAAGTAGACAGCTTTAAATACCTCGGGGTGAGGCTGCTACCAAATGGGCAGAGCAAGGACGACATTGTCTACCGCATCGCTGCTGCTCGCTGGGTTTTCTCAATCCTTAGAAAGCGTCTATGGATCCGACGTGACATCTCAGTCGCCACGAAGATTCGTGTATATCGTGCATCCATCCGGTCAGTCCTCCTCTATTGATGTGAATGCTGGGCTGTGCGCGCTTAAAATGAGCGAAGACTGGAGGTCTTTGACCGCCGGTGCCTGAGGATGATCCTGTGCGTTAAGCATAGCGACTTCATCTCAAATGAGATAGTCCCCACTCGCTGCGATCGTATCACGAGGATATCTAAGGCCATTCAAGATAGGCGACTGAGGTGGTTTGGACACGTTTTCCGTCATCAACCCCACGAGCTTAGCTATGCTGCCCTCGACCCGGCGCCGTAGCCCACCTGGAAACTTCAAAGAGGAAGGCAGCTGAAGACTTGGCTCGACACCGTCCGCCTAGACATGGAAGTAGTTCTTGGACCTTCTATCTTCGGTCTCCATCACTGGAGAAGAGACTAGGTGGAGCTTTCCAGATCCGCTGCCGCCAATCGGCACCCATTGAGAGGTACCGTTCGTGACATCATTGAGGCCGGCTAGATCAGGAGTTATCACAGCCGTAACAAGTACGATTAAATTAAAAGTCTGCAGCCTGGTGGTGTTTGACAATATTACCATTTACCCCTATGGCTGGGACCTTGGGACGTTTTAACATCTTTAATGAGTCAACAGAACAATATTTATAAGTTTTACATGATATTTATTTGTGAGACAATCAAACAATGGAAAAATGGTCGAATGAAGTACCCCATAGGAAATTCTTTTAGTTTATCGGAGGACCAAGATATACAACTTATACGACCGATCAGGAAGGCGACCATCACCAAGAATATTGACCGTCGGTGACTTAAGCTGAAATCAGAAAACAACCGTCAGAACTCAAAAGTTGAATCAGATATTGGAAAAGGATCAATCACCGGTTTCTGTCGAAAACGACACAACTGTCAAATGGCTCCTGCGTTATCATCACTTACCAGGAAGAATTAAATCCGACTCAGTTACATTGCTTTTTTGTACTAGGAGCCTCGAAGCCCTAAGTCCTGGGGTCGGAACAGCAAACTCTGAAAGAAAATAGCTGGCTGTCCATGATCGCGTCGAAAATACGGTTTCGACTGATGACTGTCCTGTGCTTTACGAAGATCTGCTTCGGATATGCATTAGGGGCGACCCAGTGCTGCAATAATAGAATAAAAACGTCAGTGTTAAAAACATAGGATGAGGTTTGCATAATTTGGCAATTAAAATGTCGCACGTTACTAAAAGCACCGCTGCCTAGAAGAAGTAGTGGTGACTTGTAGGTAATCATTTTTAAAGAGAGGCGGAGTTTGGAAACATCTATGGTGCTTTCTCTTACACAACCACAATGTTCCAGTGTCAATATAGGGTTATGGCTTCTAGCTACAAGCATATTTCACTTCACAGGAACGGAAACTTGGATCCCATAAAACTTACAGGTTTCATTAGGGCCATTATATGAGGTTTGCATTGTCGTCCACCCACCTTTCCAAAGAGAATCGACTCTCTCGGTCAACTGCCGGCCTTTTAGCGGCCCAGTGAGAGGACCTCGTTTGCCCCCAGATCCCTATGAAAGCCAGAAAACTTAGTGAGTACATCCTTGACGCTTATAGCTACGACACCTGGAAAGAAATCTACGAAAACCCTATACAACACCCATGGTGGATTGCCTAACTTCTTTTAACGGTGTTGGATGTGGCGGTAAGAATGCATTTCAAGGTTGATCACGCATGCATCTGAGAGAATTAATAGGCTCTACGGTGTCGGTATTACTACCAACGCTAAGACCACTACATGAAAAATGACGTTCGGCCATGCGAGACTTACATTCGCTCAAAATGGGCTTCATGTGGACTTATTTGGATGGGCTACTTCAAAAAGCGGGGTGCAGGGGTTATCGGTCAAATTGCACCGCCTGTTGTAGGAAGCAGGCTAATCATTAGACTGGTGCATTGCTTGATCATTGTGGCTGAAAAGATATCGATTCCTGATGTTTCAGTCACGACAGAGGCTCATACCAATCCAGGGGCTGCCATTTGGGGAGGGGGAAGGTAAAAATACACCTTCAGTTCCATCAAGACACACCGTTAGGGGGGGGGGGGGTGTGCCACATGAGCTATGTGATGTGAGGACCCGCGCAAAAGCATGACTACGTGTAGTTAGTTTAGAACATGTATACTAAGTAGAACCATACGCAGTAAATAATCGCCATCATCATTACGAAGAGGACACGTTAGCTTACTCGAAAAAATGAAGGCGTACGATAGAATATGAGGGCAGGTAGGGCATGTTTAAAGGTGACTGCAGAAAACTCGAGTAAAAATCAAACAAGCCCTTCTGGGTGAAATTAGCACTATTCGCCATGGCATGTCTTTTGACATTACTGCTATATACGACCGTGAAAAGTGCTGCTTGCGTACCAGAAGACTATGACCCAAACCTAGCAAATATAAAGACTAATATGCACGACGACGCACTTGGCCACTTGACAATTTTCGAAACGCTAGCAGTAAACAACAGCATCTAGCAATGTAATGCGTACATCACTTTTATTTCCTGTGGACATTGGTGTCGTGGTTATCTTTTGGACTGAAACCTTAAGATTGGTGTGCTTAATAGTTGTTCCTTCGGGGTTGATTGTCGTTTGACAAACACAGGCAACCATAAGTGTACATGCCACATTCCCGTTCTAATAGCAATTGACAGCAGTAGCCTGGCATTTTTCACGCAAGGAAAATGCCCACACGCTAATGGACCGAGATAACTACGGGATGGAATGATTCTCAGAACTGCCAGTCAGTCATGACTGCGATTGGCCTACGAATGCCATATGGGGTCAATAAGCGCGTAAATGAAGACGTCTCGGTGTGCGCGCAGACAGCAGGTCAGGTGACAAGTGCTATCAGACATCGTCGCACCTTGGAAGACATAAGCAGGAAGCTAATGGGTCCAACCGCATAGTGCCGTTTTGAACGATGTCTTGATTTTAGTGGTTTGAGTGCGTGACGTTTTTTTGTCTTACCGGTCGTTGTTACGTACCCACTTTTTCCTAGCGTTTAACAACAGAATCCGAGAAATCTTTTAGAAGGTACCGCGCGACAAGTTTAGAAAAGGCACCAAGAAGTGGAAAACGCGAAGAAAGACACTGTTTCGGTGTCGTTTAATTCGTAATTTTCAATGTCAGCCACCATCGGAATGCAATATGAACGACGATGAGGAATTTAGCAATTCTACAGATTGCTCCAATGACGCGCACGTGCAGGGCTTCCATAAGTGCAGTGTAAGCACAGTTACTACGGCAGTTGAAAATGAAAAGCTGGCCATGCGGGATAAGGAGGGATTGTGGGCTGTCCACTTAAGTATACTACACCGACATCTAAAGCATTTGCTAATGCTATTTAAATACGCTTAAAGGATTTATGATCCGATGACATTCAGAGGGTCACTGCAGTGACTAATAGTAGTTGAGGCAAGCGAACTCACTTAAGGAAGGCTCGACAACAGCCAACTTCGACATCGGGCGGTCTCTTCTATTATCACTGCTGTCTGAGTTCGTCCGTCTCAACCCCTTTCAGTTAACATCGGCCATCGATTCCCATGTCTCCACAGCATTCCTGCGTACAAACTTGCGAATTGTTCTCCAGAAGTTTGCACGTACCAACTGCGTGTTACATTTTGTGAGTCTGTAACCTAGTTTCTCCATTGCTGTCTTCTTTTACTTAGCTACTTATGAATTAGCCAAGACCTTCCCAACTTAGCGCATCGTTTTACCTGTACATATTATCCTATTTGGAGTTTAATCGATTTCACTACAATTGTAGTGATGTTAACATCACTACAGCCTCACCTACCTCAGGAGCAGCTTGCCATCCTAGATATTACTTGTCCTCCACGCACGAGAATCTTGCACATACATCGTTTAACCCATGAAGTATTCATCAGGAAGATTTTTGAATGCGTGGGCGCGGTCACTTCGAGTTCGCTCAAGGATGATGTGAAATATGTCCTCACGTCGAAGGTGCAAAATAATTGTCCCCTCTCTGGTTAGAGTCCCTAGCGCCATCCTCCGCGTTAGATATGATCAATAAACGCTTCCCTTCATGTGAGGACCCTCCTCCCCGATGGCTGCCTTCAGCTCTCCTTTCCCAAGCGCCCATTTTGATACACTGCAGCGTTCGAGCTGGATAGGGCGTTAAAGCCGGTTTATGAGTACCGGAGGAAGTGGTTCAAGTTCTGTGGGTTCTAGCTTTCCAAAAATGTGAATCGGAATGCAACGGAGAAGGGCTCCAAAACCGGGAAGGGTCCACCCACGTCCAAAGCGACAATTAAAACAAAAGCGATCGGATTCGACATGCTACAACAAATCATTTGGATGGATAAGTGAAGTAAAGTTTATTCAAACTGTTGGTTGGGGTAGGGAGTTAAATTATATGTTTTGTGGAAATTCAGAGTTTTTATTTGTTGAATTAAAATGCACTATTGTACCGGCCATTTGGTATTAGGAGTTGTACTAATAAGAAAACGTAAAGCACCGAGAATAGCTCCTAGCTTACGTCAGAAAACAAAACATTTGCCTTGTGGATGGCTACCTATTATATAAGCAGGCTAGAAAATGCTAGGCGGTGATGGGCTCCCTCTGTTTTTCAAGGCTAATGTGTAAAAATATATCAAAATTCTGTGACCGCGTCTCGATGGAGGCGTTCCCAAAATACCAGTACTGTCTGAGAGGGCTCCGTTACAACAAGCGGATACGCCTTAAGATATAGGTTGAAGGCCATTCGCCTTACTTGTCTGTTTGTTTAAATTGACTCAATTTTGGTTTTTAGCGCAAGCCGCGCGAAATACACTTTTTGATTAGCACGGCACGTGCAGATTGCCCAGCACGCTTTGCCTACACTGCTTCGCCTCTCACGATATTCCAACCTCACCGGCTGCTGTTTTCTTCGCTCTTCAACGACACCATTCTCTGGTGATCATTCTCGGGCTCAGGAATATCTAGTGGCGACTTGCAATCGAGATTCCTCTCGGATCTCCCAGTTTCATATCGATATACAGAGATCCCAACATTTAAAAATCCATCTTTTGGCAAGTCAATGTCTTGGCTACTGCTGACAAGGACCGTTGAGGATCCAAGTGAGTCCTATCGTTCCCATTTTTCATTGTCCTTTTTGCATGCAGTCTTTACACCCTTATCCACTAGTTTAGTGTGGTAGATTAGTTACTAGCAGTAAGCCTTGCACTGGAAAGTTCTGTTGCATCTTTGTTAAGACGTTTTGTATGTAATTGTAGGCATAACCGCTACAAATTTGGTGACCCCGTTTTTACTGAAACGAATGATATCTCTCCGTCTATTCTTTGTAAGCTATTTAATCTTGATCTTGAAAGCGAAACCTTTCCTTCGTTGTGGAAGGGATCGCACATAATGCCTGTTCGCAAGCATGGCCAATCGACGTCATTTGACAACTTTAGGCCAATAAATACACTTCCTGCAGCCTCAAAGAACTTGGAGACCTGGATCAAAGAAAATATGATGTGTCACTTGACAGAGAACAACATGCTCAACGCAGCTCAACATGGCTTTCTCGAGAAACGATCTTGTGACACCTGCCATCTCTCTTTCTGTGATCATGTGCTGCAATCTAGAGACCGCGGTTTTGCCATTTATAACGTCGATTGTGATTTTACTAAGTCCTTTGATCGGGTCGATCATAACCTCCTCCTTCTGAAACTGGCCTCCTTTGGCATAGGTAGCAAGCCTCTGAACTTCATATCTTCCTATTTGGATGCTCGCACACAACGAGTAAAAATTTCTAATGTTATCTCCAACCCCACGCATGTGAGAAATGGAGTTATACAGGGTAGTGTACTGGGTCCGCTCCTATTTTGCCTGTTTGTCAACGACGTTTCAGATTGTTTTCAGTACGGTAGACCCTTCATGTACGCTGATGATTGAAAAATATCTTATCGATATAAACCGTCAGATCGCAACATCGTGCTCGAGCTGATAAAAAAGGATCTTCAGGCCTTCGCCCAGTGGTGTTGCACATGTCGCCTCACCCTTTCATGGCACAAATGTTCCGTTATGGTTGTTGGCGACGATCATCAACCGGAATTAAGCATTGACGGCCACGAACTAAATGTCCCAGGAGTTATCAAGGATTTGGGCATATCCTACTCTTATAGTCTCAATTTGTCAGAGCACTGTGCCCTGATAGTCTAGAAGGCACGCCGAACCACCGGATTTATCCTTAGAAATTTTTAGACTTTAAAGGTTAGAACTAGCCTTTATAATATGTACGTGAGACCTAGTCTTGAATACTGCTCGCCCCCATTCAGTCGTTTGCGCACTAGTGAACGGAAGAAAATAGAATCGGTACAGCGTTTCTTCACTAGAAGAGCTTCCACTACAGAACACCGTAACTTAACCTACCAACAAAGGTGCGAACTTATAAAGCTGGATCCCCTATGGCTTCGTAGATTGCAGAAGGGCCTATTTTTACTGTTTAAACTTTTGAATGGTAAGACCTTTAATCCTCTTAGTACAATAAGGCAGCTTGAGCACTCTCGACGCGCCAGTCATCGAGACGTATTTTTATTCTTTCCTATAGCACGTACAGTAAAGTACCGGCAATTCTTTTCAGTAAATGCCATATCAATCTGGAATAAGCTGCCCAAAAGTATTAAAACCCAGCAAAGCTACCCTATGTTTAAGAGAGCTCTCAATAGTTTTCTACATTCAGGACAACTTTCCCGAATTTTGGGTGCTGACTCGGTGGAATCTCTCTTTCACTCTGATGGCGTTCGTGGACTTTGAACCCTGCCAGGCTTCATGCTGAAGATAATGCTGCTTAAGCAGCAGCCCACAGTCTGCTAACCCTTAAGCTGATAGTGCGCAACTTTTGCCGACAACCATTGAAGGAAGACTGAGAACACTAAGTTCTTGTGCCAACTCTCTCCGTCTCGAACTAATGTTTTTAAACGATAAGAAACAGTTCTCCTGCTGATGAGTCAACTCAGCTTACAACTGTACATATATTCCGTTTGTTTCATACCTTTGAAATCAGGAATTTTTCACTTGAAACAAACTTCCTATCTCGCCCAGTATTGACAAAACAAAAAACCTGAAACAAAATCAATGCTGGCTGCAACATAGGTAGTTTTTTTTAGGCTTTTTATGGTCTTCGAGGTGTTGGAAGGCGCCCAAGAGGTGCATTACCAACTCTTTACAATTGCCTCGAAACTGGCATGATAAACATAGTATTATACTGTTAGCCACGTTTTTCTACTTATTCCATTCAACTGTTTTCGCGTTTTATTTTGTCGTTGACACATTTTTTCAACATGGAAGAAGCCGATTTACCTTTCCATGAAGTCGACTCTGACGACTCTCCTTCTACCTTGTCTCATGAATCAGTCGATAGGGGTCAACCAAATGCTTTTCAGATTTCTATTAAGCTGCCCACCTACGAAATTCGGTACCCTACCGTTTGGTTCAAGCAGATTGAAGCCGTTTTCGCCACATTTCGTCTTAATAGCAAACGTACACGTTACTCGTACATAGTCTAGTCTTTACCCTTCGACCTTGCGCATGCAGTTCAGGATCTTCTCGGTCTTATCTCTAGACACAAGCCTTAAACAGGCTATACTTAAGCGCATGGCACAAGGGTTTTCTACCCGGAAGATCATGCGAGGCGTGTTTATAAGCTTTTCTAAACCACATCACTTCCCTCCTTAACGAGCAGCAATCCGTGGTTGTTCTCTACTTTGACCTGAGCAAAGCCTTCGACAAGGTACCGCACGGACAGCTTCTGGTAAAATTGGAAGCCATTGGCATCCGTCCCCCTCTCCTCGACTTCATCGGTTCCTTCTTGTCTAACCACAGCCAGAAGGTCCTAGTAGGTGATAGTTACTCCACTGCTCAGCTGAGCACGAGGGACGTTTTTCAAGGCACTGTCTTGGGTCCTTTTCTCTTCATTCTATACATAAACGAAATTTCGACTGTTCGCAAAAATTCACACAATCTCATTTATGCAGACGACCTCAAATGCATGTACTCATTTTCTAAGGACACGGCAAGTATATGCGTTGATAAAATTAATGCGGACCTACTTACACTCTCACGTTGGAGTGCTACCTGGCAGATGGAATTCTCTCCATCCAAGTGTACTTCCATGTGTTTCGGTCCTGCCAAGCTTCCCCGTAAACTTGTCTTTCAAAATACTCCACTTTTAGAACGATCCACTATAAAAGACTTAGGTCTAAGCTACCCAAATAAACTAGCATTGTCGCCTCATGTGGATCGAATATCTGCAAAGGCTGCACAGATATGTGGTTTTATATCACACAATATCTTCCTGCTGGGAATAAAGTTAAAACTTTATCGCATGTATGTTCTACCCATCCTAGAATATTGCTGTCCCCTCTTTGATCTAATGATTGCTTCTGACCGCGGTAAGATTGAAAATGTACAGAGGGTGTCTAGTCGCAAAATATTCGCTTTTCCTCGATCCACTACTTCTTATATAGAGAGATGTCAGTTAGCGAACATGACATTTCTTTGGGTCAGAAGACTCGAAGCGGGCCTCTGTTTCCTCTTTCGCGTTAAATCTACCCCTAACCTTCCACGAATCAACGCTCTCATTTGCGCAGATAGACCTTATGCCACTCGTAATTCCTCCAGGATTATCGCAACCCCTTTTAGCTCCACTTCGAACCATTCTTACTTCTTTGCCTCCAAATATAATAATTATAAGGTTTATTTGTAAAACACATCTTTGGCGCCGTCAAAAACCCTCTGGAATAATATTCCCCTCGCAATTAGGTTGTCGTCTAACTTAGCAGTTTTTAAAGTCAAATTACGTAAACAGTTAACTTTGAACGATATAAAGTTTTTGTTATCCATCTCTTTCCCAAACACACAACTTTTGACTTTGAAAAGGGTCCCTCTGGTATCTGATATGGTTATATTTATCTAACATTTTTTCAATATATGTCTATTTCTTCCTCTTGTGAGTGATATTTGCAACGATATTTCGTCCACTTCTCTGTCCAGTCATCATTGCCGTTTTCTCCATTCTCCGTTTTACAACCCTAACGATAGGCTTCATGGTCTTTAGTCATGCTCATGGCAGTTCTGCTATTTTCGCCATGCAGTCGCTGGACTCCCAGGTCTACAAGGTTGCATCTACGGAGTTTCGTTGATGATCAGGTGACCTCTGCCGTTCACTCTCTTGTCGACCCTGTTGTCCGCGATGGCCTCCTCCGGTCTCACCTCTCTGATGGTTGATCATGAAGCCAGTCGGGCGGTGTTAAAGTGGTGAACGACAACCTCTGCTTTAATATGATTGCTCCAATTACAAGAAGCGTTTCCAACTCTCATACGTTCTCATCAACAGCCCTTTCTCATTTGCACTACAATCAATCCTCTCAACAAAACCCCTTAATTTTGTTGAAGCAGTTTTTGTGTCCTACGTTTTATTTTTTCTAAGCGGGGGTTCGCTGAACTCCGCTTTTGCTTCCATGGTAGGAGTTTTTTTCAATGCGTCCTCCTTAGTTCACCATGCGCTGACTACTATTTTAAAACGACGATATGTTGTTATATATTAATTAATCTACCAAGACTACTAAACGCTCCCACTGTCTATGTGGTTGTTTCACGGAGAGCAGCATTTATCAACCTTGTATTTATTTTTCCACAGCACTTAGTTTGCAATGATGAGGCCCTCCAGGCCTAAAATATAAAATTCATTTATTTATTTATTTACAATCTGCCGACAGTTAACTCAACTAGCTCCTCAACAATGTGGAGCTTGGGGATCCAATACTTTCAGCCCTAATGCGCCATATGCGTCATTTGCTAGCTGGCCGCACCTTAGATGACTCCATTTTCCACCGCATTTGAATAGAAAACTGCCCCATCCGATGCAACAAGTTCTCGCGCTGCTAGATGACACTGTCCCGCTTGACACACTCGCGGAACATGCTGATCGAATCCAGCAATGCTATCCCGGTGCTAGTTTGTACTCCGTTCATCAAGCTTCGACCTCAATGCCTACCCATGTCGTTTCTCAGGTTTCTACGTCACGGGCTGATCGTAAACCTGATCGCCGTTCTCCACGACAGACGACCAAATCGCGTGGTATGTCGACCCCGCGGTCGAGTTCACCCACCCAACCGATTCACGATGAGCCGGCCAACAGAGAAGATGACCTGCAGGATCTAAAAGATACTGTCAGTTTATTGTGCTCCCAAAGTAGCAGAATTTGTTCCACACTCAATCGGCTACAAACCGGTCGTGCCCTGCCAAACACAATTAATCTTATTCAAAAGAGCGTGCAGACGACAAAGCCTGCTGGTACCACCGTACGTATGGCCTGGATGCTATTAAAAGAGTTCCGCCCTGCAGTTGCGCTAATCGTTTCCATTCGGGAAATGGCCCCGCCAGCCAGTAATGGCGATGACAGTTGCTGGCCACTTGCGACCCAGTCGCCTATTTTACATTTCCGACAAATCCACAGGGTTCCGTTTTCTGATCGATACGGGTGCAGAATTGAGCATTTTACCACCCCTTCGACATCATCATCTCCAGCCTTCGCAGTTTGCACTACAGGCTGCGAACAACACCACCATTGCCACGTATGATCAGCGGTCCCTCACCGTAGATCTCGGACTTCGTTGGGGCTTCCAGTGGGTTTTCATCCAGGCTGACATCAATTCGCCTTTAATTGGAGCGGATTTCTTGTCGCATTTTGGCCTCACAGTTGACATCAAACATCAGAAGTTGATAGATCGCACCACCAAGCTGTTTAATGTCGGGGTATTTTCACGTGAGCCTTCCACTGGCATACACTTGGCCGTGCCGAGCCCGCCATTCTCTGATATCTTGAGGAATTATCCAACCCTCGTTAAGCCCTGTCAGTTCACGGAGCAGGTTCAACACGCTGTTCGCCACCATTTCACTATCACCGACAGACCAGTGATGCTCATCCGCGTCGGCTTCATCCCGAGAAGCTCCAGATCGCGAAGAACGAGTTTGAGCAGATGTTGAATTTGGGGATTATCCGTCCATCGTCCAGTCTATGGACCTCGCCACTGCACACATTACCCAAGAAGTCATTCGATGATTGGTGACCATGCGGTGATTATTGCGCTTTTAGTCGAGCTACAGTCCGGGATCGGTACCCGATACCCCACATTCATGACGTTTCACACATGTTGGCTGGAAAGATGATTTTTCGAAGATTGACGCCGTCCGAGAATACCATCAAATACCGGTCGTGAAGGAGGATATCCCTAAAACCGCAGTCTGCTCGAATTTCTTCGCATGCCTTTCGGTTTGCTGAATGCGGCCCAAACTTTTCAGCGTTTCGTCGATCACACTTTGCGTGGTCTCTCCCTCACGTTCGTGTACATCGACGACATCCTTGTCGCGAGCTCATCTCCCGAGGAACACGTTGAGCACTTACGCCAAGTTTTCGATCGTTTTCAGCAAAGTTGTCTACAGCTAAACGTCGATAAGTGCCTTTTTGGCGTCACTTCTCTGGATTTTCTTGGCCATCATTTTGACCAACATGGGATCACCCGCCTTTCAGAGAAGGTGCGAACCATGTTATCTTTTCCAGCCCCGAATTCCATCACTGAGCTCTGCCATTTTATCGGCTTAATCAATTACTACCGGTGTTTTATACCAAATTGCGCTGCCATCCTGGCACCTTTGACGGATCTTTTGAAGTCAAAGGCCAAGTCGCTTCAAATTTTACCTAGTGCTCTTGAAGCATTCGAGGCAGCCAAGAAAACCCTGGCGGATGGCACCCTGCTTCATCATTTGAGCACCGATGCTGATACACAGCTACTTCTGACCACCGATGCCTCCAACATTGCCGTCGGCGCAGCTCTGCAGGAACAGGTCTGTGGTGGTCCCTGACTATTTGGGACCTTTAACATTCTTGCACCCATTTTCCTTCATTGTCCCTGCACTTTAAATGTACCAACAACACCGCTGGAATTTTATCCCCAAAGTTGCCATTCATCGCGCGCGCTTCAAATTGTGGTTTAAATTTCTCGTCCTTCGTGGGAAATATTATTTTCGGGATTTCGGTTCACCTAGCTCTCTGGCGGTCTTTCGTTGTTAGCTATTGGATTCATTTTCGCAATAACTCCAGCCTCAGAAGACACGACAGGACATTAGTCAAAACGAGCATAATCTGCGTCATTGCCTTCTGTAAAAAATTCTCCCGGATTCCAGCTCTCTACAAACGGCTGAGTCGTTTCCCTTAATAACAAGCTATATAGCTGCTTTATCCGCGAATGTTGACATGGTGACATACTGATGATTGAGCGCTGATTGGCTCAATTTTCGCCACGATCTGTACTCCTATTGGTTAGCTTATTAAGTGGGTGTTTGCCCGAAGCCGCCATTTTGTTTTATCTGCCATGGTGAACGCACTTAACTCCGCTATTTGACTGACACCGCCGTATTCTGTAATTCTGCAAATGCATTTGTGTCCAAAACGCAGCTTTTGCATTTGCCAACTTGTTGTGTTTTATTTGTTGCATTATGTCTGGGCTTGATTGAAAAAGAACAATAAGGAGGCAGTTTGCGAGAGAAACGGCTGAAATTTCGTGTGCAATTGACGAGGAAATGAGGCAACACCGTATTAAACACGCGAAAGTAGATGAGGAGGCCGTACCTGGCCCGTCAGGTTACTATAAATCGGGAGAAACCTCCGTGGACAACTTCGACACGTTCTATTTCTCATCCGACAGTGAAGTAGATGACTGGATTTCATCGGACGAGGAATACAGTAGCTCAGATAGCATCTCAGAGCTTCAGGTGTCTATTGAGGATAGGTTGAGGGAATGGGCCATGGATGCGAACATACTACATAAGTACCTGCGTTCTCTTCCTCCTCAATAAGAAAATTTTCAGCATCTAGTCCAATAACAAACAAGGAAATTATGGCGTCTGTGGATGCATTAACAACTTCTGTAAATGCCGTCCATCAGAAGTTGGCCAAGTCGCGCCACGCCCAATTGTGCCTAATAAAACGAGTTCAACGGAACTCCAGCCGTCTTCTGTTGTTGGAGAGGATGTAAAGCGATGCACCCGATCGCGGAATTGGACCAGCCTCCACAAGGACTGCCAATCCACTTCAGAGGTCAAAAATCTCCTACGGGAACCAGCGTAACATCATCAAATGGTATACTGCTGTCCTGTTATTCTTTTCATAGTAGGCCTCATACCTAAGATGTCTTGGTGGACGTGACACCAAAGATTTTGCGCACCGCATATACAACACTATTTTCGAAGATACTATAGCGGCTGCCGTAAACTTTCAAGGACGAAAGAATAAGGCGGCGCTCGGACCCTCTCTTTTATATGGACTAATTAGAGGTGAGTGGTCGCGTTTTACTTGAACGTCCTCTTTTTCAGATTTATATATTGATTGGAAGAAAAACGGACACAGCTACTCTGAGCTGGAGGCTGCGTTCACTCTACATCTTAGAAGGTTCTCAAAAATCGTTGAGAAACGCCTGTGAAGGAATCCGTTCATGCACACAGTTGCTGGTAAAGCTTGCAGTTCCACTCTACAGTCATTACTTTTGGACGAAAATGTAGCCCTTTCAAAATTGACTCCAAGATCTGCCATGTAGGCGTGAAACATCAACTATTATATCAACTCTTCTTTTTCCTATTTAAGTCACTTTATTATTAAGTCACTTTATTAAGGGAAGAAGGCTTTCGCCCTTGAGCTCCCTATTTTCGCCCTTGAGCTCCCTATTTAAAGTACTTCTCTTTCATATACTCGATAATATTTAATAAACTTTTCTAATATTTACCCGACTTTCATTGTATACCATATGATTTTCGACTCGGAGTTGAAGGACGCGAATATAAAGTCATTTCTGGACGAGTTATATTGCGCTACGTACGGCGTACTAGAAAATGTAAAGGGGCAAGGTAGCACAGCCGCATGTCTATCTACTTCAGAGCAATCCGGTTAGATTAATATCGGGCCCCTCCGCAAAGCGGCTAATCCACCTTTTCGTCTATATCGCCATATGTCGCCAACCAAGACCGTTGAAGGTTGTTCTGAAGAGTGAGGCTGAGGTCCAGCTATTGTTCAGCAGGAAACCAATACTTAGATACTCACACCCGGCGGATTTTTTTTCAGCGGGATTTTTCCCCCTTGGAGCGGGATAAATGGAGATTGCTAAAAGTAGAACTCCACAGGAGATGCGAACTCGGCGAGAGCAATCTTCGAATTCTGAACGGGGAGATCGTCCATGTCCCGAGGTCACTCCTCTGGAGAAAGCCGATAACACGAACAGCCTAGTCGGGATGGACAACAGTCCGTCTCCATCACCACCGACAGCTCCCTGCATGCAATCTCACGCAAGAGGCAACCGCCTGCATAAAGTGGTGAATAAGTCTAAATTGAGCTTTCTTTACACTAATGCCCAAAGTCTTCCCTTAAAAATTGATGAACTCAAGGCAGTACTTTCGGAGCGGAAACCTGATGTAGTTGCGATAACGGAAACATGGCTAAAAGCAGAAATCGCGGATTCGGAGATTTCGATTCCAGCATACCAGCTTTTCCGCAAAGACCGCCAAAACCGACAAGGAGGTGGGGTTGTCGTGTATTTCAGATCTGAAATCTCTGTTGTAGATAAAGAACACACTCTAGCCCTCGAGTATGAGTCCGTCTGGTTAAAGATCAAGAAGGCGAATTCACAGAACCTTGAATTTCTGGCCGTTTACCGGCCACCAAACATTCTGAGCGGAGCCGACGACTCACTCCTTGGTCTGGTGAAAGAAGCTGCTAGCCACCAGGAGGTTCTCATCGTTGGTGACTTCAACGCCCCTGCAATTGAATGGAACAACCTGACAGTTGAGGCGGCGTCAACTTCCTTTACTTCCAAATTAATTGATCTCACGCTTGACCTGTCTCTAGTTCAGAACGTTAAGGGCATAACCAGATTTCGAGAAAATCAGCAGGCTACTTGTTTGGATCTCATTTTCACGAAGGATTCGTCCTACATAAAGGAAGTTCATTCAAGTGCTCCGCTCGGTACGAGTGATCATACGACGCTAATGTGGGATTACTCACTCCATACTCAACGGCTGAGGAAAACGGAGGACCAGCCAAACATATGGAAGGCAGATCTCAATTCAATGAAGAATGCACTATCGTCCGTCAATTGGGACTGTCTGCTCAAGGTATGTAACCTTATCCTTTAAAATAGTACACTTCTGAGGATTGAGCCGCAGTCCTGCGTCGCGTAGGGCTGTTAACACTGCTAGTAAATTTTCGTTGTGGTGTGCTATTGTGCGGCCGAACACAATTACATCATCTAAATATACGAGACACTGCGTTGGTAGTAGGTGTGCCAGTACGACCTGCATCAGCCGTTGGAAAGTGGCCGGTGCATTGCATAATCCGAATGGCATTGTTTCGAATTCGAAGAGGCCTTGAGGAACCGTAAACGCAGTTTTGTGACGGTCTGCCGGTTCAACTTCTACCTGCCAGTATCCCGATTTTAGATCTAATGTCGAAAACCAGCAAGCGCCAGCTAATGCATCGAGGGTCACGTCAATGCGGGGTAGTGGGAACGAATCTCGTGTAGTCACTGCGTTTAGTCGCCTGTAATCGACACAAAAACGCAACGTTCCGTTCTTTTTCGGTACGAGTGTCACCGGGGAGGCCCATGGTGACTTTGACGGACGTATGACCTTACTCTTGATCATTACATCAAGAAGTTGGTTGACTTCTTCGTTATAGTGAACAGGTATTCGCCGCGGCGGTTGCCAAACTGGTTTGGCGGTGCCTGTTTCGATGGAGTGTCGTAGGTACGCGGTGCGGCCTAAAGATTCTTCGTCCCAAGTGAAGACATCAGCAAACTCTTCTAACAGTGATCTTAAAGCTTCTCGGGTGTTACCAGGAATATCTTTACTGTCCGGCAATATCGTGTCGATGTTGATGGCCGGCAGTGCATCAACGGCTTGGATGGCTGCACAGACTAACTCTTCATCGAATGTCGGTAATGTAGCCTCTCTCGTGCATTTCGCTCGGTTAAATGTAATCGTTCGTTGTTTAACGTGGATCACGCACTCGTGGCGGTCAAGGAAGTCCACCCCTAGTAATACATCCCATGTTAGGTCTGGTACAACTAGGAACGTGTCCTCTTTTAGACCAGACTGAAACGTTAACTGTAGAGGCAGAGATCCAACGCAAGCTAGTGGAGAACCATTCGCTGTCGTTAAGCACAGTTTACTCGACCTTTTGTCTAGTTTGAAGTGTTGTCTACGTGACAATACTCGCGGGTTTACCAATGATCTACTCGCCCCAGTGTCGATCAGAGCTTTAACAAGCTTAGAATTTACGTAAAGTTCAGTGCAAAATGGTTCTACCAATGTATGAAATTGAGATACAATTGGAATCGAGTACGTACCCGGTGTGGTTTGTTCGCCGAAGGAAGGTGTTCGTTCATTGTTGCATACACAGACTTGCGGTTTTGAAAAGCGATTATACCCTCCACGTCCGGGGAACTGTGGCCGTTGGTATGATGCGGCTCGGTTTGGTGGATTATAGCTGAACCGGCGCCAGTTGTTGTTCTGTGGTGCTCGTATTTGGGTTTGTGGGGCAGTGGGCTGGGCTGGTTGAGCAGTCGGTTTCGTTAACTGTGTCACTTCCGAGTAGTGTTCTACTCGGCTCACCGCTTCCTGTAAATTCTGGGGTGGTTGAAGGATCAGTGAACGACGCAGCTCCATTGGATTTAGATTCTTCACAAAGAAGTGTAGGGCTGCGTCATGACAGTCCATCTCGGAGACCGAGGGACAGGCTGCTCTGCAAAGACGCCGTAATTCCGCTGCATACTCATTCGGGGTTTCAGCCGGTAGCATACATCGTGTATACATCTGGTCCAGTGCCGCCCCTTTTGATATCTCCGGTTTGAGTATATTCTTCAACTGCCGGCACAGTTCTTCTACGGGTGTGTTCTCGTCGAGGCCGGCATCCAAGGCCTTGTCCAACTGGGACTTCGTCAGGCCTTGTAAGATAGCCATGCTTCTATCCTGGCTGCGCACTACCCGGACTTGAAACTGCGCACGGCGTAGCCAGGTCGAAAAATCCTCTTTTTCGTCATATCCGGACAATTTGAGCTGAAGACTAGTGCCGGAAGAACAAACTGCATTCTGAGTAGTGGAGTTCGTAGGCACCGCTGCCACCAATGTAGCGCCCTCCACTCGTAGGGTATGTTCTGATGTTGAAGCAGGAGTTTCTTCGAGCGTCTTCAGTATAATCTCCGAGCTAAAAGGCTCACGTTGGAGGTTTTCGGCATCATCCACATTCATATCATCCATACTTCTGATAAGTAATGAAACAGTGAGAGAGATAAGAATGGTTTATTGTCTATACAGATGAAGGAAGGGAAACCAGTGTATACAGTGCTGGAAAGTGGTTACGGGGAAATCTCACGGACAATACGGTCCGGAATCGTAGGCTGACAGTCCAAAGGGAGTGTAGAGCTGGAGGCTGCTACGGGGGATGGGATAGTCTTGGCCACAGTTGATTCTACAAAAGAACCACAAGAAAAACACTGTACGACCTCTGCACAACCGGATCCAGACCACTTTAGTAAAACACCGGAAAAACGGTTGTGTCAATTCAGTTCAGCTGTATTACACTCCCCCCTTCTTAAGACGGGACCCTGTCCTCAGGGTCCAGGTGTACCGGGAGGGGTGTGTCGGTAACAGTGACCTCATGAGACATTTCCGGGAGTAGGTGTTCGGGAATAATTGCAAGGTGGTTATCCAACGTGGAAGATACCCGTCCGCGGAACGGCTTCAATTTGTCAAAATGTGCCGTAGTGGAGGGACCGTTGGACAATCTGACGTCTTGGATGATATATGTAGAAGGTAGGATGACGCGGAGGATGCGAAAAGGGCCTTCCCACGGGTGGTGTAACTTCGCGGGTGTGCCGAGGGGCGGTATAGGTCGTTTACACAAAACCAGATCACCTTCTTGGTGTGGAGTGCCATGTACGCTGAAGTCAAAATTTTCTTTTTGGTGTTGGTACGCTGCACCTAAGTGTTCGCGCGCTAGATTATGGGTGAGTCGCAAGAGTTCCTGTAATTCTAAGGCGTATGAACCGGGGGATAAATTTTGAGCTTCCGCGATGGGTAGGTGTGAATCGATTGGGAGGCGGAAGTTTCGTCCAGTTACCATGTAGAATGGTGAGTAGCCGGTGGATGAATGTACGGTGGCTCGGTAAGCCATCAGGGCATAAGGAAGCCTTATGTCCCAATTGAGTGGTCGGTTGTCGGAAAACGCCTTTAATAGGTTACCTAATGTCCGGTTGGTACGTTCTACTTGTCCGTTACCCTCCGGGTGGTACGGTGTCGTTTTGGTTTTATGGATCTCTAATTGGTCACACACGTCCTGAACGAGTTGGCTGTCGAAGTTAGCCCCGCAATCGGAATGTAGGGATAGGGGGGCTCCGAAGCGGCAAATCCATTCGCTCATGATAGCCGAAGCCACGGATACTGCGTCTTGTCGTCCGAGAGGTATGGCTTCGGCCCATTTTGTGAAGTAGTCAACCATGACTAATACGTACTTATATCCCGAGGTGGAATACAGTAGTTCAACTATGTCCATGCCAACTCTTTGGAATGGAAAACCAGTCGGCATGGACTGTAATGCTGCGCGGAACCGTTGAGGTGGTGACTTGAAAGATGCACACGTAGTACATGTATTGCAAAATGTAATGACTTGTTGACGTAGATTGGACCACCAGAATCTCTGTCGAGCTGCTATTTCTGTCTTAGTCTGCCCTACATGCCCTAGCTCCTGGTGTAGATCTGTTAAGCCCGGAATTACCATACTTCCTGGTACCACAATGCGCGGTGAGGAACTAATGGGATCCTTGAGGAACAGCAACTCATTATCCATGTAGAGGTGAGTCCACTGGTTACGTAGGGCCTGTGCGGCTTCTGATGATCCTTTGAGGTCATCGACCGTCGGTCGGTGTCGACCTTTAAGTAGCTGATCGTAAATCAGAGCCGTGTCCGGATCGGTGCTCTGTGCCACAGCCCAATGGTACCGGGTGGGTTCGCTTATGTGAATCGAATTTACAGTAGTATTGAGTATCTGGCTGTCCTCAGATATCTCTGTAGAGCGTCGGGACAACGCATCAGCGTTAGTGTGTTTAGTCCCTGGTCGGTATTGGCATTTAAACGTAAATTGTTGTAGCGATTCCTGCCACCTGGCATACTGCCCTTCCAGGTCTTTTGTAGTTTGTAACCATTGTAAAGCTTTGTGATCCGCTCGGGCGAGGAAAGGTTTACCAATCAAGAATGCCCGGAACAGTTTCGCAAAAGTTACGAGAGCCAATAGCTCGCGACGATGAACGGAATAGTTACGTTCTGTTCCCGACAACGTCCTACTGGCGAAGCATATTGGCCGCTCATTTCCACTTGAATCGGCCTGTGATAATACTGCACCTATGACGAAGTCGCTAGCATCTGTATCCAGGATAAATTCCGGTGCATCGACGTCCGTGTTCGGGAGTGTGAGTATAGGTGCGGATACCAGGACACCTTTCAGTTCGTCAAAGGCGCTTTGGCATTCTGTAGTCCAGCTAAACTTGCGACCTTTTTCTGTTAGGCGATGCAGTGGTTGCGCGATTTCGGCGAAGTGT
>JAYGXS010000005.1:30702238-30749160 GCA_036362985.1 Ligula intestinalis
ACTCAAGAAACTACATTTTGATGGAGAAAACTCCATCTGCCATGTTGCGCTCCAACTTGAGAGAGTATGCAAGTCTGCGTTAACTTTATCAACACAAGTACTGGCCGTGTCCTTAGAAAATGAGTAAATACACTTAAGGTCATCAGCATAAATGAAATTTTCCGAATTATTTAGCACTGTTGAAATTTCATTTATGTAAAGAATGAAAAGGAGGGGACCTAAAACCGTGCCTTGTAATACACCACTCGTGATCGGCTGAGGCATCGAGTAGCTATTGCCTACTAAGACCTTCTGGCTGCGGTTAGACAGGTAGGAGACAATGAAATCGAGGAGGGGAGGCCTGATGCCTAGGGCTTCCAGTTTCACTAAAAGGCGCATATGAGGCACCTTGTCAAAAGCTTTACTAAGGTCAAAGTAAATCACAGAAACGAAATTTCGAATGTTCTAAAAAATTCACACAATCTCATTTATGCAGATGACCTCAAATGCATATACTCATTTTCTAAGGACACGGTAAGTATATGCGTTGATAAAATAAATGCGGACCTACTTACACTCTCACGTTGGAGTGCTACCTGGCAGATGGAATATTTTGAAAAATACTCCACTTTTAGAACGATCCACTGTAAAAGACTTAGGTCTAAGCTACCCAAATAAACTAGCATTGTCGCCTCATGCGGATCGAATATCTGCGAAGGCTGCACAGATATGTGGTTTTATATCACACAATTTCTTCCTGCTGGAAATAAAGTTAAAACTTTATCGCATGTATGTTCTACCCATCCTAGAATATTGCTGTCTCCTCTTTGGTCTAATGATTGCTTCTGACTGCGGTAAGATTGAAAATGTACAGAGGGTATTTACTCGTAAAATATTCGCTCTTCCTCGATCCACTTCTTCTTATACGGAGAGATGTCCTTCGAAATCGGTTTGGTTTTTTCGGACTCCAAGGGATTTAGTCGTTTCGGGATTTCACACTTCTGGACACTCTCGCGGACTCCAGATATTAAGCATTGGATACTATTCAACAATCTCGTCATCGTGGAATTTTTATTGTGTCGAAATTCATCAGAAGACGGAATCAAAGTGGAATTTGTTTCTCAAGTCGTTGAACTGAACTCGCAACTTACAAACAAACAAGCGAAAGCAGCCTAAAAAGACCAACGTGCAAGGATCTCAAGCTTTCTCGAAGATTAGCAGTTATTCAGGACCTCGAAGATCTACAAACGGCTGAGTCATTCCTGAATATCCTGCATATTGTTTATACATATTTGAAAGTGCTTTTTAAGCAATTAGGCGTATTGTCTACTCAGTCTGCTGCAAATATTTGCAATACTCTACACACCGTCGGAAGATTTTCGTTATTTTGAATATCAGTCAGCACACTACGTCACACTCACAAAGGCAAATTTAACATTTTGAATTTAATCGTTTCGTTTCCAAATAAAATGGAAGAAGAAACTATTGCTCTCGATAATTCGACAAAGCTGCCAGCGGGGCCGGGAATCGAACCGCGGATACCTCGGGTGGAAGTCGAATGGCTAACCGATGGAGCTATAGAAGCGTATAGCCGTAAGGATCAAATTCAGTCATCAAATACAAAAGATCGGTCACGAAGCTTATTAAAAAGTCCTCCTGCCAAGCGAACTAAAAGTCTTAAATGTTTAAGGGATGCAACTCATAAAAATGAAGCCTGCATATCATATTTTACCCTTCTTAACAAATTTACGAAACTTGAGGAGGTGGTTAACAGTCTTAGAGTGGAGCTGGAAGAGCTGAAGAAATTTTCTCGATTTTTCCCACACAAGGAAACACTGGCGATGCATGAACTTGAGGGAGGGGACCTAACGTACGCAGCAGCAGCAGCGCTCGCCGAAGCGTCTACGCACAAAAATGATCAGGCAAGTAACATAAATGGTCAAGTTGTCCTCAACGAGGAGCACCGTGATCAAGATTCTACAGAAACATCTCTAACGGTCTGCGGGACTAATACTCTGCGCCCAATTTCAGCACATGAAGAACTTTCCGAATTAAAAATCCCGCTAATTATAGGCTCATTTTCCGGACCGAAAGTGCAAAATGTACCCAGCACATCAACCACTCCTAGTGGGTATGCTAAGGCTGCATACAAATCACAGAAGAAAAACCACAAATGTAGAAGGGGGGCAGCACGAAGGCAGACCTGATCAGTGCCATCCCAGACTCCAAAAGAAGCCTATCTCTGGTGATGGTAGCGGAAACACAAAGTAAAAAACTATTCCTAACAATATCTCGGGGTCTTCCGATAGCAGTATGACTGGAAATATATCAAGGGTTTCCCTTAACCGACAAAACTGCATAGTGGTTCAAGACGAGTCAAACGGAACTAAAGGTAAGGTATTACAGAAGTCGTCCATAAATCGGAAAAACAACATTATCATACAAGGTGCTCCTGCGTCCACGTATGACAGTACAACGGAACGAGTTGCACACGACTATGATCGAATACACGAATGCATCAGCGCTGTCCTAAAGAATGGGGAAACCTATACCGTAAATAAAGCCTTCCGTCTGGGTACAGCAGACCTAGGCCGCGACCTTCAAACAAACCCAAGGCCTCTCAAAGTTATATTCAATAGCGAAGGCTTGGCATCAAAACTGCTAAAAGGAAAAATGGCCTAACGAACTTCGCACAAGCAAGTGTTTTTTTCAGCCAGAGTACGAGCCGAGGGAGCGGATGAAAATGAGGCAACTAAGGATAGAATTGAGAGAGAGGACAGAAAGCGGGGCAAAGGGCCTGAAAATAAAAAGGGGCAAATAATACAAGTCAAGGAGCCCTTCCTCTGGCCAAAACCTGTCACGATGAGGGTTGGGCCTCACGGAGTAAACTATCACTAAAGATCCTAACCGCAAATGTACAAAGCTTGTTTAACAAGCTGGACGAACTAAAGAACTTGGTCGATGAGGTTAAACCAGACATCATGGCTTTAACTGAAACCTGGCTTTCAAAAGATATCGCTGATTCTGAATTATCACTTAAAGGATATCAGCTTTTCAGGAAAGACAGATCAACTAGGGGAGGAGGGCTTTTAGTCTATGTCACTTGCAAGCTGACAGCCACGGCTGAAGAACTGGTCCCAGCACGAGATGTGGAAATGCTAAATATTAATATATCTGCTAAGTACGCCAGGCCACTGACGCTTTCGGTGCCATACCGCCCGCCAAACCATTCTCATGACCAAGACACTATCCTCATAGCAGAATTGGATAAGGTCAGTGAGAAAAAAGACATCCTCATCGTTGGGGACTTTAACGCTCCTGGTGTTGACTGGCAGACAGGGACTGCACAGGGTCTTCAAGACAACTTCAATCACAAATTACTACAATGGGCCACAGCCAAACTGCTCTGCCAAACCGTCGCGTTTGGAACGCGGGCTAGGGAAGGACAACAGTCGAACTGTCTCGACCTTATCTTTATCTGAGAGGAGGAAACTGTGATTGACCTGCAGGATCGACCCCCATTAGGGTCAAGCGACCATATTATGCTGTATTTTGAGTATTCGCTGTTCTCCAAACCCTACTCCTCCGACACATGGGAAAGTAACATTTGAAAGGGCGACTACCCACTTATGAAAAGAGAAATGTCAGAGGTATCATGGGAAACAGATCTCCAAGGTGGGGCAAATGAACAGTGGATGACCTTTAGCTCGACGTTGAAGAGGACTCTCTGTCTCAACTGTCCCTTCAGAAGAAAGACAAGTACGAATCACCCGAAGTGGATGAACTCAAACTTGCAGGCCGCTTTCAAAAAAAGAAACCGCTTCTGGAGACGGTACAGATTAACCGGCTCCGGTAAACACTTACGGGGGTATAAGCAACAACGTAACATTTGTAAAAGAAAAGCTACTAAACTACGCAAGAAATACGAGTTGAACATATTACACAAGTCGTTGGAACACCCCACGATCTTGTATGGTTACAAACGAAGCACGAAGAGATCTCAGGAACTGATCCCTGCCCTTAGATCGGCCGATGGACAACTGGTGACCGAAGACCAGATGAAAGCCTTCCTCTTCTCCAATTTCTTTGAATCCGTCTACACCCGAGAACCTACAACTTTTGCTGATGGTCCGTCCGCTCATTGACCGATAACTGCACCCTTACCCTCCTCCTTATTGCCCACAATAGAGGACTTAGAGTTTTCACACAACACTGTCAGGGCTGAATTACTCCAACTTAAGCCTGTCAAATCACCTGGGCCGGACAAAATTCCTGCACTAGCACTAAGAGAATTAGCTAACGAACTATGCAAACCCCTGGCTGCCATCTTCCAGAAATCTTCTGACAAAGGCGAACTCCCAGAAGAATGGAAGTGGGCAAACGTCACCCCGATCTATAAGGGAGGTTCGCGACTTGATTGCGCAAATTACCGTCCTGTCAGTCTAACTTGCATCGCGTGCAAAGTAATGGAGCGCATTTTTAAGAAGCATTTAATGTATTTCCTCGAAAGCAACAAAATACTATGTGATGGACAGCACGGCTTTCGCCCAGGACGCTCTTGCCTCACGAGTGCTCTTTACTCACAGGAGAAGTGGACAAAGGCCGCTGATAAAGGCTATCCAATTGATGTTATATTCTTCGACTTCAAAAAGGCCTTCGATAGTGTACCACACAGGCTTCTTCTGCAGAAGATTTGGGACGTGGGAATCCAAGGAAAAATGTATAAATGGATCAGTAGTTTGTTGTCCTTCAGAGAACAGAGGGTCGTTGTCGGAAACTCAACCTCAGAATGAACAATGGTCGAGAGTGGTGTACCACAAGGCTCAGTTTTGGGTCCGCTGCTATTCCTGATTTACGTAAACGACTGTCTCAATGAGCTTGATTGCGCAGCTGTTATGTTTGCGGATGACATAAAAATATGGGCTGAAATTAGGTGCGCCGACGACGCAAAGAGACTACAGTCGAACATCGATAAACTGGTTATCTGGTCATCCACATGGCTTCTTAACTTTAATGTATCCAAGTGTCTTGTTCTACACATAAGCCCGGGGCGAAAAGTGCCACCGAAACACAGTTATTTTATCAATGGTACCGCATTAAACGAGGTTGAGACACACAAAGATCTGGGTATATGGACAACCGCGCACTTGATGCAAACAGAGCACTGTAAAACGTCCATCCAGAAGGCAACTAGTACCCTGCACTGGATCAGACGAGCGTTCAAAATCTTTCGACCTGAACTCTTCGGAAAAATATTTGGCACCTTTGTGAGACCACATCTTGAATACGGAATGCCAGTTTGGACACCGTGGTTGAAGATAGATGTGGAGCTTCTTGAACAAGTGCAACGCAGGGCGACAAAGATGGTCGACGGTCTCAGGGACTTACCATATCAGGAGAGATTGATAAAACTTGACCTTTTTACTTTGTCTTACAGGAACGTTCAGTACAGCCTCCTCTGGACATTCCGGATAATCCGGGGCCACATTTCCTCCCTAAAATTGGAGGATTTCTTCCAATTAGCCACCACTACTCACCTGCGGGGCCATCATTACAAGGTCACAAACGAACGCAACCGATTAGACCTCCAAAAATATTTCTTTATTCAACGCGTGGTTCGGCCTTGGAACTTGCTACCAAGCGAGACGGTTTCCGCTGGCACAATTGCGGAAGTTAAAAGAAGACTTGATGTGATTTTATTTGATAAAAGGCGACTTTAATAACACGATTTCCTACTGCCAGCACTGTGAACAATTTTTCTGGCTTTAGACGGTTTTCATTCTTTTCCGTGCAAATTCACTCGAAATTCTGTTATGATATCATATGTGCTCCCCTGACTGCACATTAACTGTAAGAATAACCTTGTTTGCGTTACATAAATAGGGTCCTCAAGGGCATTTTTTGCCTGTTACCCTTAAAACAATATATACACATATAGCGAACATGACATTTCTTTGGGTCAGAAGACTCGAAGCGGGCCTCTGTTTCTTCTTTCGCGTTAATTCTACACTAATCTTCCACGAATCAATGCTCTCATTTCTGCAGATAGACCTTATGCCACTCGTAATTCCTCCAGGATTATTGCACTCCCCTTAAACTCCACATCGAACCATTCTCACTACTTTGCCACCAAATATGCCTTCCTCTGGAATAATATTCCCCTCGAAATTAGGCTGTCGTCTAACTTAGCCGGTTTCAAAGTCAAATTACGTAAACACTTAACTTCGGAATATATAAAGTCCTTGTTATCCGTCTCCTTTCCAAACACACAACTTTTGGACTTTGAAAAAGGTCCCCTTGGAATCTGAGATGGTTATATTTTCATAACATTTTTTCAATATATGTCTATTTCTTCCTCTTTTGAGTGATACTTGCAACGGTGTTTCCTCCACTTCTCTGTCCAGTCATCATTGCCGTTTTCTCCATTCTCCGTTTAACAACCCTGACGATAGGCTTCATGGTCTTTAGTCATGCTCGTGGCGGTTCTGCTATTTTCGCCATGTAGTCACTGGACTCCGCAGTCTACAAGGTCGCATCTCCGGAGTTTCGTTGCTGATCAGGTGACCTCTGCCGTTCACTCTCTTGTTGACCTTGTTGTCCGCGATGGTCTCCTCCGGTCTCACCTCCAGGATGGTGTATCATGAAGCCAGTCGGGTGGTGTTACAATGGTGAACGATAGCCTCTGCTGTTATATGATTTCTCCAATTACAAGAAGCGTTTCCAACCCTTATGCGTTCTCATCAACAGTCCTGTCTCATTCGCACTGCAATCAATCCTCTCAACCAATCCGCTATATTTTGTCGAAGCAGTTTTTTCTCCTACATTTTGTTTTTTTCTAAGCGGGGTTTCGCTGAACTCCGCCCCAGCTTTATTGGTCGAAGTTTTTTTCACTGCTTCCTCTTTAGTTCACCATGCGTTTCAGAGAGTGTTGACTACTATTTTAAAACGACGATATGTTGGTGAAAATGAATTAATCTACCAACACTACCAAACGCTCCTGCTGCCTATGTGGTTGTTTCATGGAGAGCAGCATTTATCAACTTTGCATTTATTTTTCCACAGCACTAAGTTTGCAATGACGAGGCCCTCCGGACCTTTAATATAAAATTTACTAATTTATTATTCATTTATTTGCGGCACTTTCTGAATGGATAAAACTTCAACGTCTTTTCTGATAACAAGCCCCGTGCCTATGCTTTTACGTCACATTCTGACGGGCTGAATCCCCGGGAGCTTTGCCAATTTGATTATATTTCACAGTTCTGCTCAGACATCTGCCACATGGGTGAGTCACGTAATGAGGTGGCTGACGCACTCTCCAGGCCCTCTCTTGCTAGTTTACAGCTTACTCCTGGGACTGACCTCGCTGAGATGGCTGCTGAACAACGCCATGTTGGTTCACCTTTGGATGAGGATGTTTTCGGACTTCAACACCAGGACTTGCCACTGACTACTGGCAACAGCACCATTCTTTATGACGTTTCTACTGCCTCCCACCGCCCATTTGTGCCACCATCCCTCCGACACAGCGTCTTCTCTTTCCTGCACAACCTTTCGCATCCTGGAGTTCAAGCCACCGACAAGCTTGTTTCCCACCACTTTGTCTGGTCTTAGATGCACAATAACCTGAGAAATTGGACTCGAGCTTGCCTCGTTTGTCAACGGAATAAGTTCCAAAGGCACAACAAAGCTCCCATCGGCACCTTCCCAAGCCCCGATGCACGGTTCAGCCATGTTCATCTCAAAATTGATGGCCCCCTGCCACTGTCTAACGACTGTTTCCATCTCCTCACTTGTGTGGATCAATAAACTTGGTGGCCGGAAGCGATCCCAATTCCCGATGTCTATGCCTTAACCGTTGCCAAGGCCTTCCTAAGTCGTTGGTTTGCGATTTTTGGTGCTCCTTCTGTTATTACGACAGATCGTGGTGCCCAGTTTGAATTCATTCTAGTCCAAAATCTTTTCTCCTTTTAAGGCTGCACTCGCAATTGCACTACAGCCTACCACTCGGCAGCCATCGGGATGGTGGAGCGGTTCCACCGTCAATTGAAGGCCTCCCTTCGCGCCGCAGTTGATCCGGCCAACTGGATGGACCATCTCTCTCTGGTCCTGCTGGGTTTCCGTTCCTCCCTTAAGCCGGACCTTGATTGTTCTGCTGTTGAACTTGTCTTCGGTGCCCCTGTCCGCGTCCCTGGTGAGGTGAATTCACCATCCCCTCAAGGTGCGGTCAAGGATCCTGCGAACCTCCTGCATCGCCTCCCTGCGGACACTGTCTCTGGTTCCGCTTAGGACCCCTGTCTCTGAGTCTTATCTCCAAAAAGACTTGGAGACTTGCTCTCACGTCTTTGTACGAGGTGATCGAGTCCGCAGACCACTGGAACCCCCTACGACGGCCCATTTTGGGTTGTCTCTCGAAGTGAGAGGATCTTTCGTATCCTTCGCATAAATCGAGAGGTGGTCGTGAGTGTTGACCGCCTCAAAGCCGCAGTCGCAGACGTTCCGTTGGATGAGCCCTGTGGTCCGACATCCCCTGCTCCCCGAACCTCCATTCCTCCTTTCCGTTTGTTCCCTATTGCACCACCATCGAAGGTTTTTCCTCCCTCATCAACCTCCAATATTCCGCCCACACCTCACTCTTGCCCTGTACCTCCAGCATACATTACTCGTAGTGGACGTCACGTTCACTTCTCCGATCGTCTAATCACTCAAAATTTTTAGACTTGCATTTTTTCTCGGCGGCTTTACATTCTTTACGCCGCCTTCGGTCTAGCTGAGGGGTACTGTGGTGGTTCCTGACTATTTGTGACCTTTAACATTCTCGCATCCATGTACCTTGATTGTCCCTGCACTTTAAATGCACTGACATTACCGCTGGAATTTTATCCCCGAGGATACCGTTATTCAGGTTGTATCCATTCTTCTTAATATCTTACATATCGTCGCACTTGTCTTATTCTACCTTCTCGTACTGTCGATTTTGATCTTTGTTATTGTTTGAGGATTAGCGATCGCTTCACTCCGATACTGCGTTAGTTTCCTTACCATAGGTCCACGACCAGTTGCAGCCACTAGCCTTCTCTGAGAAGCTTCAGCCAGCGCAGACTCGCTTTAGTACTTTCTCGCGCGAACTTCTCGCCATTTATCTGGCTATCCGACACTTTCATCATCTGCTCGAGGGGAGATATTTTCAGGTCCCCACGGATCACATACCTCTCACTTATGCCCTCAAAGCTCAGCCGAATCTATACTCGCCACCAGAAGTACGGCATCTTGACTATATCTCCCAATTCACCTCAGACATACGCTATGTCCGTGGTGATGATAATGTCATTGCTGATGCCTTGTCCCGTCCGGAAGTCAACACTCTTATCACCACGTTAGATCTGATGAAGCTTGCAGAAGCACAGGCGCTTGATGACTTCAGCATTGAAATGCCTGCGTATTCTGCGCTACAACTGCGTGAGGCTCCCATCCCAGCTTCTTCAGGGTCGATAGTGTGTGACTGGTCTACAGGTACTCCTCGTCATTTAGTACCACAGTCCTATCTCAAGGTCGTTTTCGACCGATTTCATTCGTTTTTCCACCCCGGTGCCCGTGCCGGTCGCAAACTTAGCTCGGCTCCTTTCGTCTGGCCCAAGATGAACGCCAACAGCGCGACTTGGATTAGGCAGTGCTTAGCCTGCAAAAAGAATAAAGGCCAACGCCACACCATTTTACCTCGCACTACGTTTGCGGTTCCCGACGCCCGTTTCCACCACGTCCACTCGGACTTATTCAGCCCATTACCCTTATCGCGCGGTTTCACGCACATTCTGCCTGCTGTTGATCGTTCCACACGATGGCCCATCGCCGTTCCCACCTCGGATACCTCAGCAGAGAAAATTGCCATGGTTTTCATTACGCACTGGATAGCCAACTTCGGTGTTCCAGCTACCCTCACCACTGACCGCGGAAGCCGGTTTACATCTTAACTCTTCCGTGAGTTCACTAAACTGCTCGAGTGCTCACATATCACTACCACTGCCCTCCACCCAGCATCAAACGGCACCGTGGAACGCCTTCACCGTCAGTTGAAGTCCGCGCTTATGCCTAATCCTGCCCCGCAAACTGGAGCGACAACATACCGCTCGCACTCCTCGGCATTCCCACAGCCGTTAAGGACGACATTCAATGCACTCCCACCGATCTCGTTTACGACATACCTCTCCGTTTACCTGGTGAGCTAGTGCAGTCTTCCTCCATCGCCCCTGACGCCACAAACACCTTCTTGCAACAGCTGCAGCAACACATGGCCGCACTGCGTCCGAACCCCACGCGTTCGACACCTCGGCGATTTTTCATGCACGAGGAATTGAACACAACCCCATTGATGTTTGTCCGGCACGATGCAGCCCGCATGCCCCTTTAGCCACCTACGATGGTCCATTCAAAGTGCTGGAACGAAAGGACAAATATTTCATAATTAAAAGGACTGCTGCTACTGATATGGTCTCCATTGATAGACTGAAGCCGGCCTACGTTGAATGCACGTTGCCATCACCTGGCCCGTCCACTTCCACGGCAACTTTACCCTGCACTCCACCTGCTGCCTCCAGTCCACCACCACCTTCGCCGCCTGACCCTGACCCTGCCCCCATCCCATTACCCTCCCTCCAGTCCAACCCCTCCCTTCCACTCGTTCCGGTAACCACGTCCGTTTTCCTACCAACTTGCGAGACTTTGTTTTTTAACCTTTTTGTACATCCTCTTTTGTCGTGCGTTTGTAACTCACCAACGCTATGGTGGGGGAGTTATGTAAGCTCTTTGCCTAACCTGTATGTTTGTTGAAATTGACTCAATTTTGGTTTTAGACGCAAGCCGTGCGAAATGCACTTTTCGATAAGCACGGCACGTGCAGATTGCCCAGCACGCTTTGCCTACACTACGTCACCTCTCACGATATTCCAACCTCACCGGCTGCTGTTTTCTTCGCTCTTCAACGACACCATTCTCTGGTGATCATTCTCGGGCTCAGGAATATCTAGTGGCGACTTCCCATCGAGATTCCTCTCGGATCTCCCAGTTTCATATCGATGAACAGAGACCCCAACATTTACAAATCCATCCTTTGGCAAGTCAATGTCTTGGCTACTGCTGAAAAGGACCGTTGAGGATCCAAGTGAGTCCTATCTTTCCCATTTTTCATTGTCCTTTTTGTATGCAGTCTTTACACCCTTTTCCACTATTGTAGTGTGGTAGATTAGTTACTAGCAGTAAGCCTTGCACTGGAAAGTTCCTTTGCATCTTTGTTAAGACGTTTTATATATAATTACAGACATTACCACTAAAAGGTATTTGGAAAGCTTCAAACATACAGCTATCTCAACATTCTCAATAATCGTTCGAAAGGCGACGATCATGATACATTGGGTCAGACATGTTTTAGTTGTGTCCATTGAAATTGTTTCCGCATACCTTCAATTTTTCCGTTTGACCGCATGTAGATTACGGAAGAAAAGCGACAGTGTCACCATCGACCAGGTCCTACGACGGCAAAAAAACTGGTGCACGGTCTTAGGATCCTGTCTTATACTCAAAGACTGATAAATCTTAACTTGTTTCCCCTATCATATAGAGAAAAGCTATGCGAACTGCTGTGGACATTCCACATTATCCACGATCATTCAATTTCCCCTGAGTTTACAAACGCGGCTCACCTGTGCGACCATCCGTTCAAGATCAAACGTAAATGAACATGCACTGATCCACGTAAGTGTTCGTTCAGTCAGCGCATGACTCGATCGTGTAAGCCCTCGTAAGCGCATTAGTCGGTTGATGTATTTAGAGAAAAAAGGCTTGCTCTTTTAAACTCCTTATTTGCCACATCAAAATCTCAAGCATTAGAATAAATTTAAAAAAGAGGTTTCAGTCAGGAAAATGTAGAAAGAGTCGCATCGTGCATTGGTGGTTCAATATTAATTTGTCACTTAGTTCACATTGTGCTGTAGCATATAGATATCAGGTCGGCGTTTGCATGTCTTTACAGACTTGGACATAGCAGTCGCCTCAAAAGGGTTATTCAACGGTTCCACGATCCGGTGAGAGAAAAAAATACTTGCTCACATTTAATTGTTCGTGGGATACATACAGTTTGAAGGGATGTCTTGGAGGTAAGTTGTAGTGGCGAGTTCGAAAAGTCGTCACACATAAGAGCACAGTCCAAGCCACGCAAGACGTACAGTTTTTGAATCAAATCTTCGCGTAACTGCCTATAGCTCAGAGGAAAGAGATTGAGGTTATTTAGGCAGACCTCATATGGCAGTGCAGCTTGGCCTCTTACTCGTTTCCTGGCACGTCGCTGCACGCTTTCGAGTATGTTATAATTTTTCCCCATCCACGGTCTCCAGCCTTGAATCCCAAATTCAAGATGCGACCTATTGCATGTACCGAGGATTTTCGAGAAGCAGTCTTCATCAAAAACGGCAAATGCCCGTTTGATGGCGTACAGCATTGAAGCTGCAGCTTCAGCCACCTTACAACATTGTGTAGCAGGCTTTACGTGACCCCTTGCAGTCACTTGGAACGCATGATACCTTTGGTCCACGCGTCCACGCCAGTCTTTGCCCATCTCAAGGTCACACCTTCGCTAGTCCAGGCATTAGCTGCGTGATTGGCTGGCTTAACAAAATATGCGCTGGCATTCTGGTGATTCCTGACGCTCTCGTCACTGGAACCCGGCTGGTCTCCTGGCTGGTCATATACTCTCCAAGTGAAATCTCTGTCAATCTATTCCTCGCTCCTTTGTATGCAAAATATACTGTTCCTTATACTCTGGCTTTTCCAAGACTTTCCCCCTTCTCAGTAACTGTGATCTGAACATCGCAATAGCTAGGGCTTAACTTACTTACCCTCTGCGATATTGGTGATCGTGATCTGTATACGTAACATCTGATGTTGCCTGATATCCCTGAATTGTTGTCTCTGCGTATTTTTTGACTTTCCGACGTTTCCCTGCGTATTTGGTTATCTGCAGTCGTGATTTTTGATATGTTTGATCTCAATCATTTTCAAATCTCCCTCGCCTTCAATTGAAATTTTCCTTTGTCCTCTGATTTGACCGCGATATGGAGACCTTCTGCATCGACATCCTGTTTTGAAGCGAGATCAAGATCTTCAACCACTCACAGCCCATACAGCCCAAGCCATGGTTACTTCTCAATCCAATAGAGGTGTCCATCTATGAGTGCCAACACCTAGATCTCCTTCCCAATCTCTGACTCTCATTCTGCTGCCAAGGATACTTCTCAGTTCAAATCATACCGACACGACATACTCATTTGCTGTTGACGTTTAACCATGTAGCTCTGGCGCCAAGCCAGCAAAGTGCACGTGACTTCGTTACTCTAGCTCTTTCTGGGCCAGACAATCACAGGGGCGTATACTTCTATTTGCCAAGCATTTGATCTGGCGTCCTGTGACTTTCTTTGACCTGACGTTTATTCACTTACTACCCATAGCACACGAACAGACAGGCGCACACGTTTGCGGGGCCGGGGGCCTGCCACGCGTCTGTGATTCAGACCACCATTGAGTTCCTGTAAACAACAAATAAATCCTACCGGTCTTTTCCCTCTTCTTCCTGCACGGAACTGGGCGTGATAATTGTAGTGCTCTGAGCAGACTCATGGCTTAGACTCCCACAGCCCAACCACCGGCTTTCTCCAGCCGTCCCTGCAGCCTGGCTTATTTATGCCACCCACAGTTGCTCATGCTGTTTACAACTCTACCTTGGTACGTACCTACTCCTCTATATTAAACTATTCTTTCTCTATTCGATTTCTTTAATCAATGAAATAACGATCTCGGAAGGGAGCACTTGTAGCGGGGCTGCAGCCCACCTCATCCAAACGCGAGATGCAACGCACGAAGTCTCGCGGGGACAATCTTGGCCACCCAGTCGCTCGACCCAGCACGATGGCCGATGTCTGCATGTGAGATCTAACCTTTGCCTTTGGGCAGCTGCGGTGCACGCGCGCGCCCAAAAATAGTCGGGCCAATCAGCATTCTAAAGCTGGCTTACAGAATGCTCGCTCTTGGCTCTCTTAGCTATTCCTGCACTTCGGATATCGCCTCTCCAGCGGATGGTCGTGCTCTCCGTAGTCAATCTTCTTCCATCTATTCTTTAATCCCTTGTGTACGCAATAAACTATTTATACTATTCTGGCCTCCACCGAATTCTTCTCTTCTAAGTAACCATGCTCTGAAGATCGCAGTTGTCAGAACCTAACTAACTTAATCCCCTCATAAATAAATAAATTTTACATTTCAGGCCCGGAGGGCCTCGTCATTGCAAACTTAGTGCTGTGGAAAAATAAATACAAAGTTGATAAATGCTGCTCTCCGTGAAACAACCACATAGGCAGCGGAAACATTTAGGAGTGTTGGTAGATTAATTCATATTCACCAACATATCGTCATTTTTAAATGGTATTCAACACTCTCTGAAACACACGGTGAACTAAGGATGAAGCAGTAAAAAAAAAACTCCTGCCAATAAAGCTGAAGCGGAGTTCAGCGAACCCCGCATAAAAAAACAAAACGCAGGGGAAAAAACTACTTCGACAAAATTAAGGGGTTGGTTGAGAGGATTGATTGTAGTGCAAATGCGACAGGACTGTTGATGAGAACGTAAAAGGGTTAGAAACGCTTCTTGTAATTGGAGAAATCATATAACAGCAGAGGCTGTTGTTCACCACTGAAACACCACCCGACTGGCTTCATGATCAACCATCAGGGAGGTGAGGCCGAAGGAGGCCATCGCGGACAACAGGGTCGACAAGAGAGTGAACGGCAGAGGTCACCTGATCATCAACGAAACTCCGGAGATGCGACCTTATAAACTGCAGAGTCCAGCGACTACATATTGAAAATAGCAGAACTGCCATGAGCATGACTAAAGACTATGAAGCCTATCGTCAGGGTTGTAAAACGAAGAATGGTGAAAACGGCAATGATGACTGGACAGAGAAGTGGACGAAACATCGTTGCAAATATCACTCAAAAGAGGAAGAAATAGACATGTATGTAAATATAAGCATCTCAGATAACAAGGGAACCCTTTTCAAAGTCCAAAAGTTGTGTGTTTGGGAAGTAGACGGATAACAAGGACTTTATATCTTCCGAAGTTAAGTGTTTACGTGATTTGACTTTAAAAACTGCTAAGTTAGGCGACAACCTACTTTCGAGGGGAATATTATTCCAGAGGAACGCATAGTTGGAGGCAAATAAGTGAGAATGGTTCGAAGTGGAGCTAAAGGGGGGTGCAATTATCCTGGAGGAATTACGAGTGGCATAAGGTCTATCTGCGGGAATGAGACCGTTGATTCGTGGAGGGTTAAGGGTAGAGTTAACGCGAAAGTGGAAACAGAGGCCCGCTTCGAGTCTTCTGACCCAAAGAAATGTCATGTTCGCTAAATGACATCTCTCCGTATAAGAAGTAGTGGATCGAGGAAAAGCGAATTTTTTGCGAGAAAATACTCTCTATACATTTTCAATCTTACCGCGGTCAGAAGCAATCATTAGACCAAAGAGGGGACAGCAATATTCTAGGATGGGTAGAACATGCATGCGATAAAGTTTTAACTTTATTTCCAGCAGGAAGAAATTGTGTGATATAAAACCACATATCTGTGCAGCCGTCGCAGATATTCGATCCGCATGTGCGACAATGCTAGTTTATTTGTGTAGCGTAGACCTAAGTCTTTTTTATTGGATCGTTCTAAAAGTGGATTATTTTGAAAGACAAATGGACAAGGAAGCTTGGCGGGACCGAAACACACGAAAGTACACTTGGATGGAGAGAATTCCATCTGCCAGGTAGCACTCCAACGTGAGAGTGTAAGTAGGTCCGCATTTATTTTATCAACGCATATACTTGCCGTGCCCTTAGAAAATGAGTATATGCATTTGAGGTCATCTGTATAAATGAGATTGTGTGAATTTTTGAAAACAGTCAAAATTTCATTTATGTATAGAAAAAAGAGAAAAGGACCCAAGACAGTGCCTTGAAAAACGCCACTCGTGATCAGCTGAGCAGTGGAGTAACTATCACCTACTAGGACCTTTTGGATGCGGTTAGACAAGTAGGAACCGATGAAGTCGAGGAGAGGGGGACGGATGCCAATGGCTTCCAATTTTACCAGAAGCCGTCTGTGTGGTACCTTGTCGAAGGCTTTGCTCAGGTCAAAGTAGATAACAACCACGGATTGCCGCTCGTTACGGAGGGAAGTGACGTGGTTAAGAAAAGCTAAGTGACACGTCTAGCATGACCTTCCTGGTAGAAAACCGTGCTGTGAGTCACTTAAAAGCTTATTTTTCAGGCATAAATTGATAATTTGATTAAAAATTATCTTCTCCAGAAGTTTAGCTAGGGCCGGTTTTTATGAACACCGCGGTAGTTATTTATGTCTGAACGAGGTCCTGATTTAAAGACTGGAAGAATAATGGATGTCTTCCAAGTGTCAGGAAAGAAACCATTTAAGAGATAGACTGAAAATATATGGCTAAGTAATTTGGGAAAGGTCGACACTCTTTTGATTACTGAATTGGGAATACCATCAGTTCCCGAAGAGTGTGAGCTTTTGAGACAAATTATCTGCTAACGAATTAATACTATGGAGCAATCAATGTTCCCGAGAGTATTGCCTGAGTATGGTTGAAACGACGGGACCGGTTCGGATTCTGTACTAAAATGCTTCGCAAAGAAAGCATTGAATAATTCAGCCTTATCATACTCACCTAGTACAAATGTTTTATTTTCATTAAGCAATGGGGGTATTTCAATTCCTCGTTTTGCGGAGGACCTACGACGAAACAGTTGTGCAACCGATTTTCCAGAGTTTAACTCACTCAGGGCGCAAGATTCCCTGTGCTGGTCACGTGCAAGACGAATCTTTGACGCTAATTCGAAGATCTCTGTGATCCTTAGATGCACAGACAGCGAACTAGTAGATCTATCTTTCAGCTGCCTCCTCAATTTCTTTAGTCTGGGCAAACAAAAATGAGGGATGGTCGATTCTGGTGTGTAAGGTTTCGCAATTTTAGTGGGCACAAATTCCAGCATTTTATTAGAAACGACCGACATGAGTTCAGAAAAATATGCATCGTCGTTAATGGAGGAGGGGCTCTGCCAATCTAATGAGTCAAGAAAATTGTTGATTGAGCTAATATCTGCGAGGTCATGCGCATGATAGGTACGACTAGCACTATCCTTTTCCGTAGAAGGAAGCGGAAGGCAACGGTGAAATAATGTGTGATCACTTTGGAAGATGTCCTGATTAAAATCAACGAAGAGAGGGGCAATACCATTTGTGAAAATCAGATCTAGGATATGATTCTGCTTTGTTGGGGAACTAACCATTTGATACCAGTTAGAAAAATCAATGGTATCTAGGAAAGGCTGAAATCTAGGTGGACAATAGTTTGAAAGGCAGGCGATTTAAGGACAATTAAAATCTCCGGCAATAATTTTAATTTCTAAATCGGATTCTGACGAATAATTAAGAGGATTATATACACATCCGATAATCACCTTTTGCCATGGCGACAGGATAATAGCAGCGAAACAGTAATTTCGAGCGAAAGACGTGCTTTTTAGATAAAACGGAAAGTGCCTAAATGTCGTTCTAATATAGAGAAGACAACCACCATCATGCATATTTATGCGATCATGATGATTGAGATCATAATCGTCTATGATAAGGGAGGAGTCAGAAATGATTGAATGGGTCCAAGATTCTGTTATGCATATAACATCGGGTGTCGTCTCAAAAGCAATAGCTCGCAGTTTAGCCACTTTATTGATAACAGACATGGGATTAAGCAATATGACATCTAGTGTGTTTTGAGTGTCAGGACTATGGCTATTGTTATTCATAAAAAAAAATTTGAAGGTTGGTAGGCAAACTGTAGGCCGCTATTATTTGTGCAATAAGTACTGAAGGGTATGGAGCTGTTAGCATACGGGTAGCCAATAATGGATGGCTGATAGGGTCTGAGATGTCTAGGGGCCTCGCTTTCTGGCAAGGAAAAATGAGGAGAGGATAAACCAAAATAAACTTCTGGGGCGTTTGAGAGGAATGGGGGGAGGCGAGAAGGCATGTAGAAGTTTGCCGGTTTGGGTGGTAGAGGATGGGAAAAGGAACTGATAAAAGGGAACGGTGACATAAAATTAGTGTTGGGGCCGCTCGCATAAGGACAAGTGGTCTGAATCAGTAAATGTCCTGTACGGCAACTCCGATTAGATTTAAAACTATACCAGTTTGGGTTACTGTCGTGAAAATTAAATTTTTCTTGGTTCGGGCCCGGCGTGTTCAATAACGCATTATTCGGGGGAATAATATGATTCACACTGTCAAGGGAGGAGTTAGGTTGTGGTGGGTAAGCGCTCGGCCTAAACGCTTTCGACGGTGTTGGCGACATTCTTTATGAGCTTGTTGCCGAGTTAGAGGCAGCGGAATTTATCGATCGTTGGACAGAGAATGTATTTGAGACTAGTTTAAATCGAATTAGATGATGGAGTGGCGGGGCTTGACGGTCCCGACATCAAGGGGGACGGGCTAACTGGTGCACTGATGTTAATGGGCCTATGACTAGACATTCAGGAGGATGGGATAGCAGGTGTACTGATGGTTACGGGACTATGAATAGACATCAGGGAGGCAGGGATAATGGGTGTACTGACGTAAGTGGGTGTATGACCAGATATCCGGGGTGGAGTCTTAGCGAGTGCATTTACCCTATCTGGACTACGAACAGATTTAGGAATAGTAGGCTGATAATTCATCGGTCTATTGGACTGGAGAGCTGCATTTCTTCGCTTAATTGGTGTAAGATCGCGACAGAGGAAACTTTTAATCATTTCTAAATATCGGGACATGCGACCCCGTTGAGCAAAGATTGAGTCCACTTCGATCGGTGAAAAAAATTTAACTAGGATGGGCGGGCTTTTGCTACGCGATTGGAGGCGTTTGGCTTCTGCCATTTTGTAGTTGAAACCACCTGATTATAGCAAATCTTTTGCAATATCCAAAGGGTGACTTAATATGGAGGCATTTTTAGCATAAAGTTAAAGTTTCGGTTTTTTCCATCAAAAGCTTCCGGGGTTATAAGATGGACGAGGGAGTCTAACTTTTTACAATCTTGCGAGGGCACCTCTGATAATTTACCATCAAACAGATTGCCTAGTATTGACAAAATAGAACCAAACTTCATCATGAAGTCATAACAGTTCTGTAATGCAATTTGCTTAGCCTTGACAATGAGCTGCATGTTGATATCAAGGCATTGACTAGTAGGCGTGGTCAGGCACCGCTTGGGTCTGGGAGCAGATATCTTACGATAGGCTATAATTTTCGTTCTCATCATTTTGATGGAAATCTGCTTTAAATGTGAGATGATTTAGAAAAATTCAGCCTGTATGATTTTACCGCAGCTGGTTGTTAAGGTTCCTTAAAATTGGATAACAATCTGTATTAGTTATTACGTTCAGAAAAAACCAGCTGATATGATTTTCAGATTATGACTTACGACAAATAATCAGAGTGAACTTAACAAACATTGTTTTTTAATAAGCACTTTAAATTTATTTGAAAATGTGTATTCAATATTGGGAAACGACTCAGCCTTTGAAGGTCTCGAGAATATTCGAATCTTGACGATTTCTGTTACTAGGCAGTGAATTTGTTGGTTTGAAGAGGTTGTGTTCGGTTTAAAGAGGTTGAGTCTCGGTAGAATTGGTTGGATAACAAAATCTTCTTAAATTCCGACTTCAAAAGATAGTCAACGCAAAAAACATTAACTCCAGAGACGCAGAAAAAAATTCTTTACGAACGGTTGCAGCCACAATATCGTAGATCATAATTTATGGGGGATATCGATGTACAAGTATCCTAGGAGGGGTGTGAAAAAAGATCGACTGTGATCTTGTAGGGTAGACAGGTTTGGGGTTATCTGTCATCTAGAGGCCGAAACCTTTCTGTATTTCTGCATTTACGGAGTTAAATTCCGTTCAGATAGTAAGATCATGCATCAGAAACTACATTTAGATTTCGCAGACGCAGCAGAGTGCATTTGTTTGAATTTAAGGACATGAACTATCTGCATAAAAAACCGTTCAATTGACAGAGATTTTCCTGGAAGTCATTTTTATCGGCAGCGCTCTTGATGACCTTTGAACTTTTTATATCACCTGCAAACATGGCGTACTCACAGCTTATTGCTTTATGCAGTTATTAACAAACAAGGAAAGAGGGTCGGTCCGAGCACTGGACATTGAGGGAATCTACTCTCGCTGACTGTGGGTCTTAATTGTTGTCGTCCTACAAAAATAATTTGGGAACGACCGGAAGTTTGCCTTTCGTTGCCCATCACTCTCATCTTCTGCAGGAGTTTTTGGTGTGGAACATTGTTGAAGGCATTACGGAAATCAATGTAGGCTGCATGTATAGTGTCTTTTGCACCGATGGCCTTTGTCCAGTTTTTCATCGCATAAAGGAAGTCTGTGACGCAGGACCTACCCCAACGAAAGCCATTTTGCGCATTGGAGAAGGGATTATAGGGTTCACAATCTGTCGTCAATTCATTTTGGATGATCTTTCCAATTACCTTGCAGCATACAGAGGTCAGACTGACAGGTCTGCAGTTGTTCGCAAGTGCACGACCACCACTTTCGTGAAGCGGTGCAATGTGGGTTGTTTTCCAATCTAGGGGAAGACTTCCAGCATCGAGTGATTGCTGGCAAATAATGGACAACCATTTGGCCATCTCTCTAGCAACTTTCATGGCGTATCATCTGCACCAGGAGACTTAAATTCCTACAAACCTTTTAGTTCTTTAAAAATCCAAACAGCATGTGCTGAATCGTTGGCGCTCCCGCCATCTCGTCACTAGGTGTGATGATGTCATCTTATCCGATGAATACTGACCGAAAGAGCTAGGAAATATGCTCAGCTTTCTGTGTGAGCATTCATCAGGAATCATTTTTAGAAAACACATTCATGCACTCGATCGATACCATCACGGCGAACACGTATTTTAACCGCGGTACCCCTTACAAATATCTAAAATTGGCAATATTCCCCAGACCAACGTGGAGCGCTTTGAAATGGAAGAAGCAAACATTAAATGTAGTAAATCTTACTCAGTTATTTGGCCTTTAGTGCTCACGTTAACTCGTGGGAAACAAACCTTACTGACAGAGAATTAACCTGGGAGTAAGGCGAAATGTTCGTTGATGGCCTGTTATAGGTCTAGTTTGAATGCTGATTTTCAGCCACAAAAGAATCATTAACTTGCTCCATGATCGAGATGTCCAAGCGAGTAGTGCTCCACTAGGAAAGCGAAGATTAACATCGGGATATTCCTTGATAGTCGATGGATGGTCAAGAATTCAAGGCTTTTTGATCCTCATAACTGTATAATGAAACGGATATCCTCGGTGTCGCATGCAAACCTACCTGCTTTCTCTGATACACGCAGTCCTAAATTATACCATATGACGTACCCAGGTTTTTGAGAAACCTGTTTGTTGTTAAGGGGCTTCCGTCTTTCGACCGAGGAAAAATGCTGAATAAGATTGCTACAATTTCTACAACATATGTTGTATGTTAAAATGCACAAAATTTACCTTCATATTGAAAATAGATGTAGTTTTATTGTGGTATGCATCTCACAACTTTTTGATCATTAGATCATCCCCTCGATTTTGGAGTTTTTGGTGTTTGAAAAGAGATACTTATGCAGATTTCTTTATATTTCGTCTATTATTGTTGGTGTAAATATACCTGATATTGTACGTATAAGCCGTTTATGGTACTTTCTCGAGAGTCATATCGCCAGTTGGAGCTAAATTGCACCAAAATATTTCGTTTCTGAGCACTTCATGCATACTTCTTAATCTCTACATGTGCTAAAATGAGCCTTTCTCTCTTTCCTCCTCCATATATACAGCGTCGAAATAACGCTGCAGAGTTATTTTTAAACTTGATAAGCATCTGGTCAGGAAGTTGGTTCCTCGTAGTTCAATATATTGGGGGTAGTAGGCACTTCATTTGAAGACTACATTAAAAATGTATATAATAAGCTCAAGGTAAAATACATAAAATAAATTTTACTTTAAAATGGAGAGTATGTTATGCCCCCAGTTGTATATTAGGAAGAGAAGATACACAGGTAAGTAAACAGCAGTAAACTGCAACAGTCTCTGTGTGTACATCTGTTTCTGTGCGTGTACCTCAAATTCTAAGTGGCTCTGTCAGCAGCTTGGTCTCGTCTGCATTTTGTCCTAAGTCTCCACAGCACGCTCTCGTTTGGGCAACAGAATCTCGTGTCGGCAGCAGAATGCGTTTTTTGCTCACAGCCTGGTATTTGAGTTCCAGCAGTCTTTATTGCCTATCTATGATTATTGGTTTCCTTGCGAGGCGTTTATCCGAGCAGGTGTCATGTGATGATGGTGATCTCAGTGTGACACAACCCGGTGGCCGTGCCTCGCATGCGCGTAACTCTGTAGCGACCTTGTAGTTCCTAGCCATGCTTTGCTTACATGCACCGCATGTCTGTCTCTCGTTTGCACCAGCCCATGCGCGCCACAGGTTGTCAAAACCTCCGTTCAAGGTCGCCCTCTGCCTGGCTCACTGGCCAACCCCTTCCCAAAGCCAGCCCACAACAGAACTAACTGCGGGGTTGTCTACTCTTAGTCATCCCCACAACCGATAATCTACTGTTCGGTTGTAGTTGTTCGTATCCTGTGATCTACTTGCCGGACTGCGCCTCTGGACTCCGGCTCATTCGTGGCTGGACTGCACTTGTGTGTGAGTTACTTACCTATTTCTTACGTTCTACTCCTATTTTACCTCATTTAATTATCCATAACTCCCTGGCCTTGAACGTCTTATCCTACCTGCCAGTTTATAAATACTGGGGAGTTCAATTTTCGATTATCTGGCCGGACTACGTCGTATCCCACAACTATTTGTGCCCTCGCATGGTGTCAGCACTTGAAGGTCACCCGTAACCTGGCCCTTTGTGTGATGGTGTTCTCGCGTGTTGTTTTCTTCTTGTCTTACTGATCCTGTGCCGTCCTAATAGAGTAAAATGCTCAAACAGTGTAACGGCGGACGTTACGCATAGCCATCTCGAAGAGCGGAGTTAAATTGTCAAATAGTTGATAATACCTTTGTAGGAGTAAAGGCTAAGACGGTTAACCTCAACAGCTAAAATCTACCAGACCCAGTTCCTAAGGACATAAGAGAAGACGGTGGGGAAGCCAGATTGTTAGGAAAAGTTTATTCGACAGAAGGATAGAAGAATATTTTGTGAGGGATTTGACTTTCGAAGCACACATCCGGCCCCGAGGCGGCCGAAGTCACGTCTAGAGAGCAGACATTCGAGCTGCCACCTTTGGCTGCAACCATGAAGGTCATTCACGAATGCGAGAAAATACTCGTATTCCAGGAATTTCTATTGGTAAAGGAGACATATGGTCGAACACTGGAACAAAATTTATTTTTGTCTGAGCTTTCGAGCGAAGATATGGCACGCTCTGCCATACATAAAAGACGTCTCAGAAGCGACTGAGCGCATCGCTGCGGGGCTAGGTGTTGGAATTGCACACAGACCCAAAGCTACAATGCGCAGCAGAGTGATGAAAATAAAAGACCGGCTTACGCAGAATGAACAATCGGGTGTAGTATATCGCATCCCATGCCTAAACTGTCCCTGTAATTATACAGGTCAAACGGAACGCATGCTCGGATCGCGTATACGTGAACACAAGCAGGCCGTGCGACTAGGCGACGAATCATCACAAGTTGCAACTCACACCTACGAAACAGGCCATGAGTTCAACTTCGCTGCCGTCAAGGTACTCGCCCACGCGGGAAACAAGACGAGCAGAGAATTTATCGAAGCCTGGTCCACGGATGAGAATTCGGTCAACAGATGTGTCAGTCAGTCAGTCAGTATATTTGAGGGAAAAATAGGCTTGCACCTTTGAACTCCCTATTTGTCACATCGAAATCTCAAGAATTATAAACAATGTTAACAAGTTTTCAGTCAGGAAAATATAGACAGTCACATGGCGCAGTGGTGTTTCAAGGTTAATTTGTCACATAATTCACGTTGTGTTGTAGCATGTGTATATCAAGTCGGTGTTTGAATATCTCCACAGATTGGGACATAACAATGGCCTCGGGAAGGTTATTCCACGGGTCCATGACACGATTAGAGAAAAAATTCTTCCGTACATCCAATCGTCCTTGGGGCACATAGAGTTTGAAGGGATGCCCCCGGAGATTAGTTGTAGTGGCGAGTTGGAAGAAGTCGTCACACACGAGAGCGCAGTCAAAGCCACGCACGATACGGAAGGTTTGTATCAAATCTCCGCGTAACTGCCTATAACTCAAAGGATAGAGATTAAGGTTATTTAGGCGGATCTCATATGGTAGTGAACCTTGGCCTCTTACTAATTTTGTTGCTCGCCGCTGCACCCTCTCAAGTACGTTATAATCCTGCCGCATCCACGGTCTCCAGGCTTGAATCGCGTATTCAAGATGTGGCCTTATGAAGGTACCGAAGATTTTCGAGAAACAGTCTTCATCAAAAACCGTGAATGCCCGCTTGATGGCGTACAACATTGAAGTTGCAGTTTTAGCCGCCTTACAACATTGTGTAGAAGGTTTGAGATTGTCTGTCATCAAGATGCCGAGATCCTTCTGTATTTCTGTTTCTTGCAGAGGGATTCCGTTCAGATGGTAAGGTCGCGCATAAGGCACCGCATTTCGATTTCCCAGGCGCAGCAGAGTGCATTTGTTAGAATTGAAGGACAGCAGCCATCTATGCGACCACTCGTTTAATCGACAAAGATTTTCCTGGAAGTTATCTTCATCGGCAGCACACCTGATGACCCTCCATATTTTTACATCATCTGCAAACATGGCGCACTCGCAGTCCAATTCCTGTACACAATCATTAACGAACAAGAGAAAGAGGGTGGGTCCGAGTACTGAACCTTGAGGGACTCCACTCTCGATGACTGTCGGCCTTGATTGTTGTCGTCCTACACACACCGTTTGGGAACGACCAGATAGGAAATTCTCAATCCACGTAAGAAGTCTGCCTCCGATACCCATCAGTCTCAACTTATGCAGGAGACGTTGGTGTGGAACACTGTCAAAGGCCTTCCGGAAATCAATGTAGGCTGCATGTACAGTTTCTTTTGCATCAATTGCCCTTGTCCAGCTTTGCATCGTATAAAGCAAGTTTGTTACACATGACCTTCCCCTACGGAATCCAAATTGCGCATTCGACAATATATTGTGAGTTTCACAATATATCATCAATTGCTTCTTGATGATCTTCTCCATTACTTTGCAGCATATGGAGGTCAGACTCACGGGTCTGTAGTTATTCGCAGATGCACGACCACCGCTTTTGTAAAGCGGTGTAATATGCGCTAATTTCCAGTCCGGAGGAAGTATTCCAGTATCAAACGATTTCTGGCACACTAGTGAAAGGGGTTTAGCTAGCTCTCTAGCAAGTTCCTTGAGCAATTTGGCAGGAATTTCATCAGGACCCGGAGATTTACATTCCTTCAAGCTTTTTAGTTCTTGAAAAATCGCCTCTTCTTCAAACAAAATATCCCCAATATTTGGTGCTTCCACGACCTCGTCAACAGTTGCGACGAAGGGAGGTTCTATGGTGAAGACAGACTGAAAGAACTCAGCAAAATGTTCTGCTTTGTTTTTACAGTCGGAGATTTCGTGACCATCATCAGTTTGCATAACAGGAATCGGGTTCCTGTTACGTGTGCTTTTCCGTAAATAACTGTATAGCAACTTTGGATTATTGACAGCTCGACGCAGTAGATCGCTCTCAAAGTCCCGTCGTGCTTTGAAAACCATTTTTTTACCTTGTTCCGCTGGATTTTGTACTGTTCAAAATCTTCGTTGCAGCTTGTGTTGCAAAACTTCTTCCAAAGCTTTCTTTTTTTATTGATCTCTCTTTTGATAGCTCTGTTCAGCCATGGAGGTCGGCTAGATACCTTGGGCACTGAAAGTGGACAATGACTGCGCATTAGCTGCAACAACCACTCCTTAAATGTATTCCAGTCCTCAGTGACATCCCCAGAGAAAAGAAGACCCCAGTCTATTTGTGATGCCTCTACTCTCATTTGTGAGAAGTCACCTCGCCATATATTCGACCTTGGTTCGTCTGCTGTAGGGGGTAACGAGTAAAGACCATAATCCCATAAAAGTACGGCATGATCACTTCGACCTAGTGGAGGTAGGCAGCATACCTCGTCTATAGTGTCGGGATGCTTCGTGAAGACTAGATCTAAACAACTTGCTTGTTGCCCTCCACGTGCTCTAGTTGAAACTAGGACGTGTTGTGTGAAAAGTGCCTCAAGTGTTGTTTTTAGCAGATGGTGACCAAAGGTGTTTTTAGAACAATTGGCCCGCAAATTTTTCCAACATATGCTGGGCGCATTGAAGTCACCCATGAGTACAACATCAGGTCGACTTCCTATCTCCTTTATGCACCCCAGCAAACGCGCATCTGCATCACTGTTTGTCCGCGGTGGTCGGTAGACAGTCACGGCTTCCAGGGGCTGCGACCCCCGTGCCTTAATTGTCAGCCAAATAGCCTCTATACCATGAGTAATCCTTTCAGGCTTCTCGCACACACTTAATTCGTTCTTTACATACATAGCAACTCCTCCACCCTGGCGTTCCACTCGGTCTCGTCTAAATAGTTGGTATCCACATAGCGCCACTTCTGAATCACTGATGCTTTGTGACAGCCAGGTTTCTGTAATTGCTATAACATCAGGGGACCCATCGGCTACCTGTATTTGAAGTTCATCAAACTTCGAGAATAAACTCTGGGCGTTAGTATATAGAAATTTCCGCCGGCGAGACTCTGCAGTGTCCAATGCGTTTGGGCGCGAGTTTGCCAGTACTACTGGACCGCAGCCGTCATCAGGATTGACTGCTTCCACAGCACTATGGTAGTTTTCTGTATTATTTGGTCCCTGAAAATGGCCAGATTGCTCTCTCCAGCTCTCTCTCTCCCCCGTAGTTCCGCCACCAATTCTCGGCGTTTCAGACGTTCTGCTGGAGAGTAGTCCGGCTGAAAAAACACCGTCTTATGTGAGTGGCGGAGAGCTGTCTTCCGGGACAGAACCAAGTTCACCTGTTCTTTGTTATCCAAGACTATCCTGAGAGGTCGAGGTCGGACAGTTTCCGACTGTTCAGTAACCTGTTTGCCTATCCTGAAAGCTCCACAAACTCCTACTGTCTCTCGCTGTCTGAGAATGTCTTTTAGCAGGTCCCGAAACTTTTCGACGTCCGCATCCGTCCTTTTCTTCGGAGTAGTTCCGTCTGATTCAGGTAGGCCTTGAACGACTATGCAGTTTCTGCGGTCAAGGGAGACCCTTGATATATTTCCAGCCCTACTGCCATCGGAAGACGCCGAGGTATCGATAGGAATGGCTTGTGACTTTGGGTTTTCCTTACGATCACCAGAGATAGGCTTCTTTTGGAAGCCGGGATGGCTTTGTTCAGAGCTGTCTTCGTGCTGCCCCCCTTCCGCATTTGTGGTTTTTTTCAGTGATCTGTATGCAGCCTTAGCATACCCACAAACTTTTTTATGCTGGCTTTCTGTGCCCGAACCGACTTCACAAGAAAGTGGAGTTGTACAATCTCCTTCTCCGATTGAAGCGTGTTCTTTGGTGGGTGTTTTGTTTCGCGCAGTATCGAGAGGATTTGAGGTGGAAGCTACCAATTTCGCCGCTTGGTTTGCCGGTGTCTGTTTATCTTTCTCGGTGGATGCTCCGCCCCGAGATTCTGCAAATACTCTTCTCTGCTGGCTATTCTCAACTTCAGGTACGATAATGTTGTCCTTTTTAAGGAGGAAGCGAAGAGATTTCTTCAATTCCTCCATCTCCATTTTCAGATCATGGAGCTCCTTATCGTGGTCTGCAAATTTGTGCAGAAGCGTAAGACAGGATGTGCAAGCCTCATCTTTATAAGTTGCACCTCTTAAACTTCTGAGACTTTTCGTCCGTTTGCCGGGAGGACTTTTCAGTAAACTTCGAGACCGCTCTTTTGTAGTTGATAATCTAATTTGATCCTCACTACTGTACTCTTCTATAGCCCCATCGTCTAGCCGTTCTACTTCCACCCGAGGCGTCCGCGGTTGGATTCCTGGCCCCGTTGACAGTTTAGTAGAATTATCGAAGGTAATATTTGTCACTTCCATTTGCAAACGAAACGACTAAATTCAAAATGCGACTATGACGTAGTGTGTTGACTGGTATTCAAAATAACGAAAATCTTCTGATGGTGTGTAAAGTACTGCAAATATTTCTAGCATACTGAGTAAAAAATACGCTTAATTACTTAGAAGCACTTTCAAATGTGTATAAACAATATGCAGGATATTCAGGAACGACTCAGCCGTTTGTAGATCTTCGAGGTCCTGAATAACTACTGATCTTGTCACTGGTGGTTTTTTCAGGCTGTTTTCACTTGCTTTGGTTGTAGGCTGCAAATCCAGTTCAATGACATGAAGAACAAATTCCAATTTGATTCCGTTTTCTGATGAAGTACGACACAATAACAAATTTCACGAGTTGCAGAAAGTACTTTTGCACATACAATTGAAGCGATAATATCCAAAACAGTACTGGCGAAATGGTATCAGAATCCAAATAGTCTACGTTTGAGAGCAGAAATTAAGGTTGTGTCCAGTCGGGCTCAAGGTCAAGGTCGAATTGGCGCCAGCGTACAGGGCCTTACGCTACTGCAAACGATCACGTCCAGACGCCCGCCGTAATCAATTTGCCCAAAATCCTCCATAATCATCCCACTTTCGATGCTGACGTGGCCATTTGGCGCCCAAGCCTACATTATCACTCGCTTCTCTTCCCTTCTCCTATGACTTTTTAATTTCTCATCCCTCCCACCATAACTATTACTTGTTTTGTTGACGATTCTATTTCTGTAAATATTTCCACACAACTTGTCGGTCTTGCCTACTAGCACTGGCTAGCACAGCCCTCAGTGGCAAGCCGGCAGCACACACAATTATTGATTTTCTACACGTTCAAAATTTTAGTTATTGTACACCCGCCCCAAGTAGCTCCACATTTGTTGCTGTTTCTCCACCTCTGAAGATGGGCTCTTGTAAGAGCTCGAAAGCTCAGACAAAAATAAATTTTTTTCCAGTGTTCGACCATATGTCTCCTTTACCATGAAGGTCATTGATTGGAACAAGCGTGGGCGAATTGGGGTGGACGGATTAATAGGTGCGTCAGTGCAGCTGGCGGTAGCATCGGCCTTGAGCTTTGTCCAGACCGAATACGGTCAAGCCACTGTGGGTTAAGGCCAGAATGGGAGAGACAGTGGGCGTGCGTTTGGGTGCGCCTCAGTTGTAAGTCAGTTTCGTCTGGCAGCAGTAGCGGTTAGGTCCACTACACCTTCATCTGGAAGTGTGCACAGAGCGTCGATATTTTCTAACCGTGCTTTCCAATGCAGGTGAACGGTATCTGTCAAGTAAATATGCAATCATATTATGCATTGATATACCGGCATTTCAAGATATTTAAGTAAGAAGAGAAAGGCAACGTCGAGAAACTTTGAAGTTTCATGCGTTAATTTTCCAAGTTTGTTCCCAGTTCGTCATACGACTATAGGATATGTACAGGAACAGTTAACATAAGAAACCATGCCTAACAAATTAATTTTTAATTAGCGGAAGCCTGTGCCAATAGAAGTTACATATATTTCTTCGTCCCGCGTGGTCCTAAGGGTGTACAAGCTGTGGTAGCGGGCTGGTGTGCTACTTGCAAGTGATGGTTTATTAGTTGCCCTTCGACAAGCTCAGACAAATTTTACACGTATGATAGAGTTCGCCCGGTCATTGAGCTTGATGTCTGGGTGGTCGTAGCATTTAAAGTGCCTTTCGTTTGGGTTCTTATCGTTCCATTCACTGATATACGAAGGTTCTTGGGTATAAAGTGACCTCTCATGCCTGGCTTGTATGAAGATTGTTTTACCAATAAAATGCAGCAGCCATATAACATATACCACATTCCTTAAAATAGATATAAAAACCTAATAATTGAGTCCAAGATGACAACTGACAATATAAGAGCTTCTTTGCGCAAGTAATTTTTGATTGCACCAGACTTCTCTGCTTCTGGTCAGAAATATTGCACTCTGAATATTTTATTTTTAACTTATTTGAAATAGTTAATTACGTGAACCATTTTCGAAGTCCAGTTAATCTTCCCTCCTAGTCGATGAGACTGAAGTTTCTAAATATCATGCGTTATTGTCGCAATTTTTGGAAGCAACGACCCTAGAAATAAACTGTTGTTTCAACCCGCAAAAATTTCGTACCATTTCCTTTGGTTTTACTTCCCTGTCGCGATATGTTTGGTATAGTCCACTTAATCCTGCATAGTAAGTGAAGGTTTGTTGCAGCCTCCTAATCCCACCACCTGTCCACTCCCTCAGTTATCTGCTTTGTCCTTCTTAATCGGTTCTCCTTCGAAAGGTTTTTTTGATTCACAAGCTGTCCAGAAAAACAGCCAAATTATCTTAATTTTCTGTTTAACGTCATAATTCCTATCATGAGTGCAATAACCCTGCAGGCTTTTCAGGGTTGGCTCCTTGATTCCCGGTGGTAAGCCCCCCAATGATTGCTTTCTGCATTATATCGGAGTCGACAAGTCTGGAGTTCAACCGATACCTCTCACGTCTGCCTTTGCGTTCTTATTTAATTTTGGAGACTTTAACTATATTACACAATTGAGTTTTCGCGTCACCGCGACGATAATAAAGGCGGCGTTTCGAATTGATTTAAATGCCCTCTCAAAATACGAAAGGTTCACAGGCAAAGACGTGGTCAAAAGAAATCGAAGAGGCCTATAGATTCAAAATTGCAGGTAATCGAGATGAGGCAGAATATAAGGTATCCATATTTTGAATTTTCTAGTGAAGGCTGTGAATCCCAGTTTTGAGATTGAAAGATGGCCAGAATCTGGCTTTGTAAAAAAGCTTAGACGAAAAGACGGAAGCTTTTTCTATTACAACAGAGAACGCGAGTGTCCACAGAGGGAAATAATGAGATTAAAACTATTTGAACAATGATTCCGATCTCGTTCTCTCTTCGTAAGCCCATAGGCACATATCGCGTGAGGTGCTCATCAGGCGAACAAGTGAAAAATGAAATTCCGTTTGTCAAATACAACTCTTGTTAAGGTTATTAATTAAAGTTCAAGTAAAGTGATTTTTTAATAATAATGGCAATGGGCAAACTTAAGACCACGTAATAAATTAATAATTAATTATCTATCAATATCATGATATTGCAGTTGATATTAGCAATTTCTATTACAAACTATGTTAACCAACATGGTAAAAATAAAATAAAAACAATTATAAAGAAAATCCACTATCCAAAACAGGCAACAAGGCCTAGTGAAAGAATTGGTTGGATGCATTATCCTGCATATGTAACCAGTGGTGTGTATGCACCAAAATTTAAGACATTGGTCGCAGCATCGTCAAACAATACGGTTACGAACCTTCTGCACAAAAAGGTCGAAGTATCAACAACAAGCTATGCGGATTTTTGTTGCCTAGGCCACGAGGTTACACAAGGTGTATTTTTGCATGCCGTAGAGGATTCATGCTGTACGACTCATTTAAAGGCTTAATCTACATACATATAAGATGGATGCTATAGCCCCAGTCTTTTGAATTATCTTTCAAACCTTAAAATTGGCATATACCAAATTGCTTCTGGAGACCAGGAATATCATAAGTTTTTGTTGATTAACGTCAAATTTATTGAAGCAGTCCTTCCGCTTTACGTAAAATAACCGCCAAGAGTTAAATTTAAAGGAACATTGTGTGAACACCCACTGACCTTCATTTTCAATAATATAAGAGAATCTGTCAATATACTAACACTTCTTGGCACAAAATAAGCACTTCTGGACAAACTTAATAGCCCTAACGGCTTGGTTTGGAGGGTTTATCATCGAGCTATAGAGCACAAGTAAATTGATGCCAGAATACAGTTCGACTACTTTCACCCATTGCAAATAGTACTATCATAAAGGACTAAGCAGGAAAAAACTGACTCAGTTGATTCTGCCGTATGAGATTACTAAACTTCTCGATAACCCTATTTCCGGTGTATTCGTATTCATTTTTTGGGAATGGCTACGGAAATTTATATTCTTCTTTCAAAACTTGTGCAGATTGGAGTGTTTGTTCATGCTATCAAGCACTCTTCATCAAACGAAACCCAGGAGGGGTACCTTACGATCATTTTAGCATGATATATTAACCCATATCTCTAGGTAGTCGTAAATGTAAATAAATCAAATAAAAAACCTACTCCGAGCTCGGGTAGCTATAATGAAATGGCAGTTGCTGGGTGGTTTAGGTAATATGAGTCTTCTAAAGACGGGTTACACTCAGCCGGTCGGGCATAAAACTGCGGTAGGGCGGATTAAAGTCTGTCGCGGCCTATTTGACGGGATCAGATCACAACTCTGCATTAGATCAAGCAGATATTCTCACGAGGATGGACAACTGCGTGAGCCGCAAGCTGTGTCACTCATGATCGTTCAGTCATCAGCACATATGAAGACGATATGACCTTGTCGCGGCAACTTAAGCTATAAGGAGGCCCTAGAAATTACAACTTATGAAGTTGGTCTCGAACAGAATAGGAAATAGTTGGACACTAGTTTAGAGGGCAGTAAATTCTTCAAAGAAACATTTGCTAGGGGCTGAGAGCATATTGGTGACTGATGGAAGGCATACGTTTAGCGCCGAGAGGACCATCATCCTGATAATGCGTGGGGTATCGTAAAAGCGCTTTGAAGGAGAGTACGTTCGAATCGGCCTTGACGTTGATTGGCCCGGCTGGATATTCATGATTGGCTGATATGCAGACTGCGCGTAGAAGTAATTGCGCGAGTCGCAGCATTGCAAAGGACGCCCAGAGTATGAACAATACTACCTCCCTCTCCATAAGCAGCGTTGAAATCTTGCTTGATCTGAGTAATTAGGCAAATGCAAAGCCAATAGCCGAAAAATAAACTGTGCCAACGACCGAGTCATTTTTATGTCGATAACCAACGCAAGGGATGAAATTGCGAGGGTTAGTGGTTCGGATACGGGTGGCCAAGCCGTCATCGCAGCCAGTATGATGAGTGGTGATTAATGCGGGTGTCGATAATTTTGATTAGCATGCGGTGTGGCATAACAACTGCTATCAGACTGGCCCGTCTGGTATAGGTCTGTAATTTTAGCGTCAGGCAAAGATATGCGTACACCTCTGAGTTCAAGAGAATGGCCTCCTTTAATTTGAGAATAGTGGTAATTTAGCAGCAAAAGCGTTACGTTCTTAGATCTTTGTTTAGAAAATTATATTTGGTGGTGGGGAGATGTAAAAGTATCTGTGCTCTAGTGTTTGGATTTTGATTGGTTCTACTTTGCCGCTGTTGACACTGAGATTAGTCCAAACGCGAACTAGTAGAAATTAGGAAAATTAATTGCACAGGCAGCTTATTAGAGTTCGACACTTGGAAACGTCCTCTAATGAACGTCTACTTAGTCACAGCATTGGGTAGGCATGGAAATGCTAAGTCAAACGCATTGGTCGCAGTTATTGTTTATGGTAGCGAAGGTGGGTTTGTGGTGCTTGTATTTTGAGAATGGTTTTAATGGGGCTATATTTCGGTGCCCAAAAAAGCAATGAGCTTATGGCTGACAGGTTGGATCTCGCATGAGTAGTTCATCCAAATTGTTATTGCATATGAATATCTCGTCTGATCAAATGTGAGACTAAAAGTGGTAACCGACTTAGGTAGTTATACTATAGACCTAACACTCTTCTAAACATTGCTGACAAAATAAGATTAGAAGCGGGATCTTAAGTCCACTATTTAAAAGACAGACCTGTCAGAAATTTAGATCCATGTGGGATTATGCTATACGACCACAGAGTATTTCACCTCTATTCTTGGGCGTTGGTAGAACGGCGAAGCCAAAAGTGATGACACCTATGCCATGCGAATTTCTGCGTAGCGAGTTGGACAAAAGATCTTTCCTACACTTACGGCCGATAGCCGTATCACAGTATTGCTTGCTTCCTCGACGGAGGTTTGCACAAACGAATCCGCTCTCCCTCAAGTACTGAAGCTGGAACGCCCTTTTGGCATTTAGCCGCTCTATAACTTTTTACTCTGACTTTGGAAACTTCATTGAGAATCCTATTCGCGTGATGCTGTTATCTATAGACCGACTTTGGATTAGCTTCTGTCAAAAAGGGACCGATAAATCTTAATGACATCCAGCCTTAAATAACGTGACTTAACTGACAAAAACGCTCATATACTTTTATTGGTTAATTCTAGTTTATTTACCTTATCAAAACGTCGTTAAAGCTTAAAGTATGTCACATTAACTTTCTGCTTGCAAAATAAAGAGATAACATAATAAATAAAAAGTAAGGAGTAGCTTCTCCGCAGTAATGTTCCCAAAATTAATTTGTATATTGAAAGACTATGGCACGAGCGATGAGATCATAAAATGGACTCAGTAGCTTCCAGCGAATCCAATACTTGTTGCTTGTCTTTCGTTGTTACCTTTTATCTCTGACGATGGAGTGCAGGAAGAGCCCGAAAGCTCAGACAAGTAAAACTATGATTCCGGTGATCGAAATACTTTCTATTTCTCGATCTAAACACGTATTGGGATACAAAAATTTGCCTTTATTATTGCTTGAGTTACGTTAGACTAAATCAACCACATTTTTATATGATTTTGCCCATTGGGATGTCACAGGAGTAAGATATTTCGTAAGCTCACGTGCAGACGTGCTTGTCAGTGACTAATACATTTAAATGGAATTGTCAGTTGCTATTGTAAATGCACTATCTTTTGTTCACTAAGGGAAATTTCCTTCCGCCCCATTCCTTTGTAATTATTTTGGGATTTCGATTATGTAGAAGTTCAGACCGTCCTTGAAATGGTAATTAACACTTTAGTCTTTTCATTGTCTTCAGTTGATTGACCATAAATAATGATTGTGTTCTACGTGCTTACCAAAACCTTAAAAATGAGAGATTTCTTCGAAGTATTTACCCAACTAAAAAGCTTGTTAACATTCTTCTTTTATGCAGCTGTTTGTTTGCATCACGGTTTCACACTCACCCAAATACGTCAACTCGTCGCCGAGAAAAATGAACGTCCACAACAAAAGTTGCATATGAATATGCGTGAAATAAATTAAATTTTTTCTATAATGGGTTACATATTGAAAAAGCGTTTTAGTTATATATTTTAGCGCTAAATACCTGCGTACTTAATTTTTTTTGAAGATTAAGTCACGATCAGAATGGGAAATTTTGACCAGTTTTTTGACTAACTAAAAAATTAGGGATACCTCTTCTGCTGAAAATAAAGGACCAAGTTTTATATGTAAACCGAAGCATACTTGTATACTTTTGGGCTTGGTTATAAGACAAAAATGCAGAGCAGAATGACAGAATATCAAGGAAGATTTTGAGAAAACTAATGATATTCTCTTCGTTTCCTTTGAAGTTTTTCTCTTCATTGATCCTGCTCTATAGATGAAAAATCATCGGACACATTTGGCTTAGGGCTTGACGGAGGAAATTGATAGCATGCCTTGGGTGTTTGTATAGATGCTTGTTTACGGTCTATATTTGCGGTGGAGTATAGCCAATAGCAGCCTCATAAGTTATTTACTTTATTTAATGTCAAAAGATTTGCAAAATATAATTTTTTAACTTACTTTGCTCTTCTTTTCCCAACAATACTGTGTTATTTAATAACCACACTTGCCTCAAGTGTATGAACGGAAACCAAAATTTACTTTTCTCTGACCTTATATGATGAAAAAGTTCCTGCTCTTTATGCTTTTTCTTTTATAGTGCAACCCACACAAACAAGAGGTTTTTTTCGTAGTCATTGATAGCATATGAAATTCCTTTGATATCAACAAAGGTTGGATTTTGCCCCATTTCGTCCATTTTTGTCTCCAGTATATTGAGCTGAACTGAACTCTTTTCTAGAAAACGCCATTTTTCACCTCAGTTCAATTCAAACAACAACGTAAAATGCTTATTAAACCACCCACTCAAATTCTGGTCTTCACATATCATCAGATATACCATCTACTGTGTGTTCATTCCAGGCGTCTTTGCTTTTCCTCGTTTAACAGATGTCGTTTTCTCGCATTTTTCCTGTACATTCTCATTTTCTGCTTCATATGCACGTCTTTTATGTGTCCCGTTTGTTGTACGTAATAGACAGTAACCTAGGTTACACGATATGAACTCATATCCCGCGCGGGCGTTGTATCCAATTTCATTTCCAGTCGGATTGGTTCAGATCGGCCGTTGAAAATAGTCTAGAAAGGAGAGGTCGGACTACAAGGGACCCTTAACATATGATTCTTACAGAAACTGCATCTATACATGGGTTAAGAACAATTCTACTCGCTTTGGAGTTCGTTGTCTGCGAAGTTGAGGATCCGATTGCGTGTGGCGTGCGTGCTACCGAAATCTAGTTGCCAGTATGGCAACATTAGCATCCACTTCTGCTTTATGTATCTTGCCCCGCGAATATGAGATGCAGCGCGGATCTGCTGCACTGCAGCGCTCTCCATTCCGCGGTTCATTGAGAGCCCCTATCGTTTAAAAATTTGATGTTAAATCTTCCTGTGAGCTATGTATTTCTGAAAGTTCTTTTTTCGTTCCTTTTCGTGTTTTCAAGCCATACATTTTGCCGCCGCTCGAAGTGTCTGCTGGTTGGCCCACTCAATCGCTGTAGCCGTCATTTCCATTCTGCTAAACGCAAAGATCGCGATTTACGTCCGGACAGATACAGTTATGTTGCTGAACAGACAAAAAGAATGCATAATCTTGCTAGAGATCACAGTTACCTCCCGCTACGAGCAAAATCCCAGACATTTTTAATGGCTACAACTTTCCGGAAAGTGAAATGTTACATAGAATATTCAGATTTGTACTAGTTCAGCGTAAAATATACTGAGCTAAGCCACTGGATAAGAGGACCAAGAAGACGAAAGAGCGTGGCTCCACCCAAAATAAAAAGCCGGGACCGCGCACAACACGCCCTCAGTCATCGAACCTCGAGGGGCTTGCAATGGCCCCTTTGGCACAATGGCTCTAAGGGTTGCCAATAGTAGCGAATATTCGAGTCCCAGGAAGCAGTTCAGAAGACGAAGATGCGATCACTGGAACAAGAGTTTTATTTGCCTGACGTTTCGGATTCCGTCGGGAATCCTTAGTCATAGGTAATTGTAAACAGGTCTGAGACATGCGCAGATAAGTGGTGATACATGCACAGATTGCACGGTATTTATAGTTCACAGCGGTCACCCACATGCGTACTATAATTGTCAGTTCTTGTAGTCACCGCTTGAGGTCTTAATTGGTGCGGTGATTGCTCATTAATTGCCACAGCGTTCTTGTCCGCGTCGGATGCGGGTTTTCCGACACCACAGGCCGAAACTCTGGGCTCGGTATGTGGACAACACCTTCGTCGTAATTGAGCGGGATCAGGTGCTGACATTCAAAGCACGTCTAAACGCCGTCTTCCTGGACATTCAATTTACGATGGAGGAAGAAGAAAACAACCAACTGGCCTTCCTGGATGTCCTCGTTTGCCGCAAAGACGATGGTGGTCTGAAGACTAAAGTGTTCAGGAAAGCAACCAACACTATGCAAGTCCTGAACTACAACAGCAACCACCCAATCGGTCACAAACGCAGCTGCGTATGAGCGCTATTCCGGCGCGTCGAGACGCATTGCAGCGAAGCGGAAGACAAAATTGCTGAATTGCAATATGTTCGACGGGTACTGAGAGCGAATGGTTACCCGCACAAGTTCGTCAACCAGTGCATACGCAAACGAGAGAAGAAGCCAAGTCCAGCTGGCCCAAACGTTTGGCGAGCTCCTCTATACGTGAAGAATGTATCGGAAGCAGTCAGCCGTCTACTCACCCCACTTGGAGTTGGAGTTACACACAGGCCGGAAGCAACCATCAGGCGCCGGGTCATGAAGCCGAAAGACCCACTGCCACGGCAGGAAACGGCTGGAGTCGTTTACCGAATCCGGTGTAGTTGTGGACAAAGCAAGTACGTCGGAGAAACTGGGAGATTACTCCGGATGCGAATGGCCGAGCATGCAGCGGCGGTGAGGAAGAAAGACGCCAACTCCCAGGTTGCAGCTCACTCAACGGGACCCGACCATATTTTCAAGTTTGCCGAGGCCTAAATCCTCGCAAGAGGGGACAACTGCGTGAGCCGCGAGCTGCTCGAGTCATGGTTTTCAGGCCCCCAGTCCATCAACAAGCGCAACGATTTGGCGTTCCCCTACGGTGTACTGAGACATTTCCTGAGCAAGAGAATCAGTCACGTGGGAAGGACTGGGTGCAACAACAACTCCGACGACAGCAGGCATAATTGTCGCGCAATTACCAAACCCGCATCCGACGCGGACAAGAACGCTGTGGCAATTAATGAGCAATCACCGCACCAATTAAGACCTCAAGCGGTGACTACAAGAACTGACAATTATAGTACGCATGTGGGTGACCGCTGTGAACTATAAATACCGTGCAATCTTTGCATGTATCACCCCTTATCTGCACATGTCTCAGACCTGTTTACGATTACCTATGACTTAGGATTCCCGAAGGAATCCGAAACGTCAGGCAAATAAAACTCTTGTTCCAGTGATCGCATCTTCGTCTTCTGGCTCTAAGGGTATTCGCACATAGACAAGCTTTGAAAGTCCACCTTTTCTTCTTGAGAATGGATAAGTGTGAGATTAGGGATCATGTCTCGAGTGGTGAGCATGTGGTGGCCCAACTCCGGGCGCATGTTGCAACGCCGAATTTCTCGAGATTACTCGCTTTTACGCAGTGGCGGTAGACCTATTCTAGGCCATCCTTGACAGCCTAAATTGCCCAGTCTTATTCAAAGCTGATTCACACATGACTTCGCTTAAAGCGCTTTGATGACTCCCCACAGTTCTTTACTTCGGACGCTGCCCTCGCGGCTCCGGACGTGCCAACACCCGGCCACCGACTTCTTCCAACCTCGTCTCCAATAGTTCTGTACAAAATAAACCATCCTCCTAACTGGCGTCCCATTTCTCCTCTTCGTACGGAACCGGGTCAAAAGGTCGTTTCGGCCAGAGTATTTCTGAATAACTTAACCTGCCGCGAAACGTGCACTATTCGGTTGTATTTGGCACTGCTTTTAAGGCCAATCTCCATTCACTCCTATTTTTTTAATGTCGTCCCAAAGCGAAAAGTGATGGAGTGATGCAGCGAAAGTCCGCATCTTTCTCGAGACAGTGAATCCTCCTGTCGCTTGCGGTGCTCAACCTTTTTGTGTCTTTCTTGTAGTTTGCGTGTATTTTTTGTTACTTTTTAAATTGTCCGAGGACTTAAGTAAACTTTACTTAAATAACTACTATATACATTTAAGTAGGCCTGGGTGTGCTTATTACTGCACCAGTCAACACGGAAATCTTGAGGTTCCTGTGGTTACTTTTAGTTTTATTTTGGTTTATTGTTTAGTTTAATTTTAGTTACAGTTTTATTCAGCTTAATGCTTACTTTAATTTTTAAGCGAAATGCCGTTTCTTTTCGGCTTATCGCAGTTTTTGAGCGAGAGAAATATGCTCTATTTTATCGATAAATATCCAAAGTTCCAGCAAAAATAGGCTCCATTCACAGGAAAGCAAGGGACAAGGTAAGGTAAAAGGTCAAAAATATTCAAAGTTTAAAGGTTTACATGGTATCTAAATCTGTTATGGAAACAGGTCGGGTTTCAACTTCTGAATTTCCGTTGCTTCACACTTGCTAGGAATGGGAGTATGGAGTGCTGATATGCCGATGTATGGCAACACATATGACGGAAGCTTCGATACATAGTGCGAGAAGACTTTGAAGCTATTAGTACAGAATGGAGAGGGTGAGTGACCTCAGTAAGGATGCGATTAGCAAATTTTTTGACCGTTTTAAAGTGCCGCTGTTTTAAGCATGAGCTAAAAAACATAGGAAATACCGGCGGCTGAAGAGAGAATTTGGGGGGATGTTTTAAAATGAGCAGGCCTTTTTTCACTAAAGCTGGAGAAATGACTGGAAAGCAGTAAAGAATGAGGGGTAGTATGCAAGTATCTAAATCGCCAGATCAGGGTTGGTGGTCTGTGATATGAGCGGATATGATATAACAATTTACGAATTTTAATGTTTGCTATTGATTGCCATTTTAATTATCACGCGCCAAACAATCTGTTATTTTATTCCTTTTATTCTGTGCGTTTATGTGCTCTACTTATAATCTGTTTTTTTTCCTCTGAGCTGACTCAACCCTCAAACCCCTATTAACAACGGTTCGCAAGGTAGAATCGTGGGGCACGGCTTCCCTTTTTTTGCCATGTTGTAATTTCCCAAAAGCTTTTTTGCATATTTTCGTGTTTGAAAGTGTCACAAAGCTTTTTCAGTCGCGATTCACCGTCGTCTCCAATTTTCGACGTTAGTTTTTCGTCAGCATTTCTGTCACTAGTTTGAGTTCAAGACCATCAGACACAGAACAGGCTACTGGTTGAGCAGAGACCACGGTCAGTTAAATCTGCGAAGCAACAACCACAAATTTAGTATAATTATACCTCAGTCACAACAGCAGCCGCGTGCTAAAATACAAGGGAAGCTATGTGTGCATGCTATACCAACAGACAGAAACGCATTACTCCACGCTGGCCACCAAATCCACAGAGCCACAAAATAATTGCAACAAATAGTATGGTGGGGCAAAAGCATGGCAGAGCATGCCACAGATGAAAAGGGTTTCCGAAGCGGTGGCTGGATTCCATCTCGCTACTTCACCGTCAAGGGATACGGCGGGAAAAAGGGGGTGCGGGTGGGTTTGCAAAGCCGGCTGACGACTGCAAATGCGACTTCATGAGCGTCAGTTGGCCGTACTAATTTTAAATCCAAAACCATAAGTACCAACCCATTCCCTGCAGTTGGTGTAAATCTGCGACCTTGTGGTTAGACTTAAGTCAGTTTGATCATAGAACGATTTGGCTCCGACCGCCTACAGGAAGGATGTCTTCCTGTTAGTCAGAAGTATGCCAGATTTACCTTAACTATTTTTCATTTGTAGAGATCATTTACAGGCCTCGCCATCCAAATCCACAGACTTAAATGTTGCTTATGTAGTCACCAGGCTGTGGAAAATAATAGCGACCGCACCTTCCTCTTCCATGAAGGCTACTTAGTCATAGATAGAGATAGAGATTTTCAGGAAGAACAAGGCGTAAGTCCATTTTGCATTAACCAGAATAACCTGCGTATGAACAGCACGTGATTTTTACATTGCTGTAAAGTCCCGCAAAGCAACACAGTGGATCGTTGCGCACCGATTCCCATAGGACGATCAGGGTAAGCTCCAGTAACCTTGAATCCAAAAGCACCTTTCGAAATTTCTTTATTGTGGAGTAACCGTGGAGATCGTAGTCACGAATTTATGGCTGAACCTTAGCGAAAACTCAAGCAAAACTAACCCATTAAATAACTTTTGGATTTGAAGAGTGAAATTGATGACAGGAGACTACCGCTCAAGCCGCAAAAGGCTTGGTTGTTGTGCCATGGCCATTAACTGCCAAATAACCCAGATTTTGGCTAGGTCCACCATAATATTTTCACATTAACGCTTTTCCGGACTCTCCTTTTAACCAGATGGCTAGACTGATTGCGTGACTAAAGTATTTCCTTCACATAATGTGCCATAAAAGTCTAGAATCAGTTACCAAATAGCCCTCGTGTCATTTTATGCGAACAAAGGCCTTTACTCACGAGAGCTATTTTTCTACCTGGTTCAGAGTAAGGTCCAGAAAAGTGATAATCTGGATAGATAATGTAGCGTACCTGGCCAAGATCCAGGTTGTATGGTAGATAATGGGCATGGCATACTCAGTCATCGTAAGTTATTCGTTAACGTCTACAAGTACAATATTATAACTTTGGTTAGCGGACGATGTAATAAAACAAGAGAAGTCCTTGATGAAATTATCCAGCATTAACGGCAAGCAATTGATTTTTAAGGCTGCACTTAACTGACTGGAGACTACCGCCGAAACTGCAAATGGCTTGGTCGCTTAGCAAAAGGCTAACCTGTTGATGCTTTTGTTGTGAGAACGGTATTTGCCGAAGTGCAACGACCAGGGTATTATCTCATTAGAAAATTTCGTCCAGCAAATACATTCTTGACCATCGCATCTTAAAGCCTGTCCTAGACACGCTTTGTGGTGCCAACTTCAGTGAGGAAATAATCAGCAGATGCTGGTTGATTGGAGGAACGTCGGGCGTTCACCCAGACAGTTTAGAGATCCGACGGACCGAAAGTCACGGAGTCGCCCACAAGAAAACAGTCCTCGTGCCTGAAAGATAGCTTGTTTTCTCCTGCAAAGGAATCACTTTATTCAAGCTCTTGGATTATATGGCGGGTTGAAACTACAGTGCAGAGAAGCGTTGACTTAAAACATTTCACAGCGTATTGTTAATGGTGTAGGGTTAGGTGTTACCAAAACAGCCAGATGGATTCTCTTTTCTCTACGGAAGGCCTATCACATATGGAGTATGAGCAGGAGTAGGAGATATCTCATCGACTTCTAAACTAAGCTTCTGACAGCGACTGCCAGGAAAATGAGCATTTATATCAAGGCCATGCTTAGTTCTTTAAGTTATGAAATCGGATTGACGTTAGGGATATGAAGAAGTGAGAATACATTTTAGTTTTAGGGTTTGTTTTATCACACAACAATACTTACCCTGACCGAATATATCTGCGTTATCCTCGGCAGTTTAAAATGGGGCTTGCTACTCCCGTTCCCAACCATCTTGTAAAAGTGAGGAACGTAATGTACATTGCACTTTGCGATTGAGTTAAAACCAAAGATCTTGAAGGGAAAACATGCCGGCTCATTTCAAATGGTACAAAACGTCTCCCTGTGGGAACAGTGATTGATTTCATTCAGCTTCATTATAACAGTCCATTTTGTTTTTTTGCAAGAGATGGTGCACTCGGTACTTACTTGATACCAAAGAAGCCCGTCAGGTTGCCTAGTCAACTCCTCCAAAGGCACTGGCTATGCGGCTAGCGCACCCAGCAATGTGCTGTCAGTGGACGCCAGTACAGATGCTCTTTCTTCCGTGGCCGACACCAACTTTAGGTGTTGATTATACGCTGCTGCCAACCCCTGAGGACAGTTGCCTAATCCGCGAACTAAAAAATCTCTCACACGCTACCCTAACTTCCCAGGCCCAATGAAAATAACACACCATCCTCGCAATGCGAGCAGCGTGGAAACGATGATGAGTGACCGAATGACACTTATAAACCTAGTCACCGTCTCATACCTATCTACTGTATAAGCCCAATGACTTAAAACCGGAAACACATCTGTTTAAGAACATGAATTTTCAGGTTTAACATGGAAATATGCTTAGAACCTAAATAGTAGTACTAATGATAAACTATAGTATTTTCAGAAGATGAAATGGCGAGAATACGTTTGTTTTCGATCATTCTCATCAAACCATCAGGCTATGCCGACCGATCCTGTGCGCTCAAAAGAACTTCGTCGCAGTGCCGCAGTCAACATGGTCAAAAGCTGCTAATCCAACACCCAGCAGCTTAACACCTCAGTCGACTACCAGTTCCCCTTAATGCTGAGCAGATTTTGAAACCCCTTTCCTCCTCCCCATTCCCCCAGTCCTGATAACAGTTCTACTTTTCTACCAATCAGCATAGTTCATTTTCTAAATTACCATATAAATGTAAAGGTCTGATGAAAATTATCGAAAAAAAAGTATGTTCGTCATTTCATCTTCTGACATTTTCAATGGGAATTTTCGCAAACTTAAGACAATCTATGGTATTTTCATATCAGATATAATTCAGCGACCATTCAGTGGTGGTGGTCTGTTGCTCGTATCAAAGGAAGAACGGATGCCCAATCAAATTTAATGCACACCGATAAGAAACGCAAAGGTCAGAAACGTGTCAGGTCACTGACCTGCATGTAACTCTGTTTCCATGTCAGCAGGAATGTGTTTAAAACATCACCCGGATGTCCAGACTGACTGACTGCTGCTAATGCTAATGCTTTACATTAACGTTTGCAGTTGCTTAAACGCCACAAGTCATAACAGAAAACATATGTCCCTGATAGTACTCACGGCAACAGTGACTTGCGTCGAGCTTATCGCACTCTCTCCTTGCACAGCCACTGTGCTCCTAATGGACAAGAAATGGTATAAAAATTCAAGGTGGACTGGGGTGCAAGTGTGAAGGAGTTTGGACAGCCCATCTGCATGTATAATGTTTTCCCTGAACCCCGCTGAATGCAATTAAGAACTCGCATGCGTAACGTGCTCTATGTGCGACACGAAGGAGGTAATACTCAAGTTTGAAAAAAGAAAGAATTCTGGGCTCATAAACGTAGCTGCGTTGGTACTCTTTTGCAAAGAGTTGAAACACATCGCAACACATCAGCTGACACAAGAGCGGAACAACAATACCTACGAGACCTCGTTTGGACTAATGAATACCCTAATTCATCTATCCATCAAAAAAGCGCCGAGTAAGTAGACGATGGACAACAGAACAGCAATCCGAAGTCTGGAGCGCCATTCTCTAGATAAAAGGAGTCACCAAAGCAGTCTTTTGACTGGGACAACCCGCTGGAGTAGGCATAGCCCATCGACCTCAAGCGACAATAGGTCACCGAGTGATGCAACCTAAAGACAAACTGCCCCCTTCGGAAGCCTTCGCAGTTGTCTTAAAACGTTTCAACGATGGAAACTGCAAATACGTTGGAGACACAGGGCGCAAATCGCAGACCCGCCTACAAGAACACAAGGCGGCGGCCCGGAGACTTGACCCAAAATCGAAGCTTGCAATCCATATCGGAAAGACTGGCCACAACTTCGATATTCAAGGCGCAACCATTGTAGGCCGGAGAACCTCAAAAGCGGAAAGACTGACGCTTGAGGCATGGTAATCAGACGCCAACTCTGTCAACAGGCATCTGGACCTCCTCGCGTCCTATAAAGTCCTACGCCATTACGTTAGTATCGGACAGGGCCTGGTAAAACCGAACCTAGGATTTGCAAACAAAGACGGCCCCGTGATGAAACTACTGGAAGAGAGAGCAGGATTACCAGTATTTTCTACCGTGAGGACCAAACACAACACTAGGTGCCCTCAAGTTATGCCAAAATCCACGCGCAGGGCCATGCAGCGAGCGTAGAAAAAAATCGATCAGCTCATGGCCAACACACACGGCCACAACTTTGAATTGCTGATCGATAAAGTCAGCACTCATTTTGACAAAGGACAGCCGGCCCAGCTGTCCAAAGCCTCAGCAGACAAGGAACCACATTCCGGTAATCAGACCTGATCTATGGGGGTAATACTCTGGTTAGACTGCCATTTCTGATAAGGACAGAGTTATTCCATCAGCTGATATCGTTACAGGGCAGTTTTTCTCTGCCTACCTTACTATTTGCTGTGCGGATGCTGGCGGAGTTCTAGTGTAGGCCCCAGGGCGGGACGATTGAGTCCCTTAACCGATCGATGAGCATAAATTGGGCTCGAAACTGGCTAGACAATGAGCCCGTGGATCAATAATTTAGAGCGTTGGACTTCGTGAGGTCCACATCCGGGGTCTGTAATTATGTAGATATGCCCGCTTAGATGATTTTTATGCCCAGAACTGAAAATGAGTTTCTTCAAGCTCTGCTCGCAACAGGTATTTTGTGAGCTTTTGTTTCTTTTCGAAAGATATGAAGGCTGGCTGGTGGTGACTCCCTAAACCAAATCCAGTCTGGTCACCCAGGCTGTTTTGGTTCATTTGATAACCACATGGGTTCTTCTTAGGCGATGGCTTTTGAAAGGAATGGATTAAAGCTAAGCTGTAGTCCCACCAGGGGCTAGATGTCTTCCTGCAATGCAATCCGACTAGGCGATAATGTTGCTCCGATGCTGCACTTGCTAGGCTTACTTGTTTATTCGGGCCTCAACTGTTGTTAGCATCAAAAGATCGTTAATACTAGCCGACAGATGCCATTCAAAGAAAGTTGTCTAGAAGAGGACACTAACACTGGAACAGGTACTTTGTTCGCCCAAATTTTCGGATTCTAGCTAGAACCCATCGTCAGAGATGGCATTAGAATCGGGTATCTGGATCCGTACTCGTTTCTGACGCAGTTTCTGACAATGGATTCGGAGTGGAATTCAAAATATCAGACAATGGCATATAGCTGGCGTCTTTCATGCTTTTTGGAAGCCATGGATGTTGATAATAAATTGAAGAGTTTCCTCCTTACTGCATATTTTCTAAGAATAAGAGGCGCTAAAATGGACATCAGTTGTCGTCGTATGCTGCTTTTCACTGTAAGAGATACACTATCGTTAACTATATGATTAGATTGTTCACCGTCGCTGGCCTAGCGCCACAAAACACTGTCGTTTTTAATATAATGAACAGATATAAGCCGATTTGAATTCATTAGCTTTCTAAGGTTCCCCATCGTCTGATTTCTTTATTTCGTTTTTGAGTTCTTCTGTTTAACAGAAATTTGCTTTGATTAATTATTGTCAGCCAATAAACGAAGAAGCGCAAAGGAATCTGTAGCTGAAGAAGGAATTCGGAAAGCTTTGAACGCTTGATGACGATTCTACATTAGGCATTTTTTCAACAGCAGGTTTTGCCTATTTAAGTGTCCGTGCAATGCCATTCGCCTTGA
>JAYGXS010000005.1:30758621-30779181 GCA_036362985.1 Ligula intestinalis
ATAGTTACTCCACTGCTCAGCTGAGCACGAGTGGCGTTCTTCAAGGCCCTGTCTTGGGTCCTTTAGTCTTCATTCTATACATAAACGAAATTTCGACTGTTCTTAACAATTCACACAATCTCATTTATGCAGACGACCTCAAATGCATATACTCATTTTCTAAGGACACGGCAAGTATATGCGTTGATAAAATAAATGCGGACCTACTTACACTTTCACGTTGGAGTGCTACCTGGCAGATGGAATTCTCTCCATCCAAGTGTAGTTTCATGTGTTTCGGTCCCGCCAAGCTTCCTCGTCCCCTAGTCTTTCAAAATACGCCACTTTTAGAACGATCCACTGTAAAAGACTTAGGTCTATGCTACCCAAATAAACTAGCATTGTCGCCTCATGTGGATCGAATGCCTGCGAAGGCTGCAAGATAGGTGGTTTTATATCACACAATTTCTTCCTGCTGGAAATAAAGTTAAAACTTTATCGCATGTATGTTCTACCCATCCTAGAATATTGCTGTCCCCTCTTTGGTCTAATGATTGCTTCTGACCGCGGTAAGATTGAAAATGTAGAGAGGGTATTTCCTCGCAAAATATTCGCTTTTCCTCGATACACTTCTTCTTATACGGAGAGATGTCAGTTAGCGAACATGACATTTCTTTTGGTCAGAAGACTCGAAGCGGGCCTCTGTTTCCTCTTTCGCGTTAACTCTACCCTTAACCTTCCACGAATCAACGCTCTAATTCCCGCAGATAGACCTTATGCCACTCGTAATTCCTCCAGGATAATTGCACCCCCTTTTAGCTCCACTTCGAACCATTCTCACTTCTTTGCCTCCAAATATGCCTTCCTCTGGAATAATATTCCCCTCGAGATTAGGTTGTCGTCTAACTTAGCAGTTTTTAAAGTCAAATTACGTAAACACTTAACTTCGGAAGATATAAAGTCCTTCTTATCCGTCTCCTTCCCAAACACACAACTTTTGGACTTTGAAAAGGTTCCCCCCGGTATCTGAGATGGTTATATTTACATAACATGTTTTTCCATATATGTATTTTTCTTCCTCTTTTGAGTGATATTTGCAACGATGTTTCGTCCACATCTCTGTCCAGTCATCATTGCCCTTTTCTCCATTCTCCGTTTTACAACCCTTATGATAGGCTTCATGGCCTTTAGTCATGCTCATGGCGGTTCTGCTATTTTTGCCATGTCTACAAGGTCACATCTCCGGAGTTTCGTTGAGAATCAGGTGACCTCTGCCGTTCACTCTCTTGTCAACCCTGTTGTCCGCGATGGCCTCCTCCGGTCTCACCTCCCTGATGGTGTATCATGAAGCCAGTCGGGCGGTGTTACAGTGGTGAACGACAGCCTCTGCTTTAATTTGATTTCTCCAAATACAAGAAACTTTTCCAACCCGCATACGTTCTCATTAACAGCTCTGTCTCATTTGCACTACAATCAATCCTCTCAACCAAACCCCTTAATTTTGTTGAATCAATTTTTTGTCTCCTACGTTTTGTTTTTTTTCTAAGCGGGGGTTCGCTGAACTCCTTAGTTCACCATTCGTTGACTACTATTTTAAAATGACGATATGTTGGTACATATGAATTAATCTACCAGCACTACTAAACGCTCCCACTGTATATGTGGTTGTTTCACGGAGAGCAGCATTTATCAACTTTGTATTTATTTTTCCACAGCACTTAGTTTGCAACGATGAGGCCCTCCTAAAATATAAAATTCATTTATTTATTAATTTACAATCTGCCGACAGTTAACTCAACTAGCTCCTCAACAACATGGAGCTTGGGATCAAACACTTTCAGCCCTAATGCGCCATATGCGTAATTTGCTAGCTGGCCGCACCTTAGATGACTCCATTTTCCGCCGCATTTGAATAGACAAACTGCTCATCCGATGCAACAAGTTCTCGCGCTGCTTGATGACACTGTCCCTCTTGACACACTCATGGAGCATGCTGATCGAATCCAGCAATGCTATCCCGGTGCTAGTTCGTACTCCGTTCATCAAGCATCGACCTCAATGCCTACCCATGTCGTTTCTCAGGTTTCTACGTCACAGGCTGATCGTAAACCTGATCACCGTTCTCCACGACAGACGACCAAATCGCGTGGTATGTCGACCCCGCGGTCGAGTTCACCCGCCCAACCGATTCATGATGAGTTGGCCAACAGAGAAGATGACCTGCAGGATCTTAAAGATACTGTCAGGTTATTGTGCTCCCAAATTAGCAGTATTTGTTCCACACTCAATCGGCTACAAACCGGTCGTGCCCTGCCAAACACAATCATTCTTATTCAAAAGAGCGTGCAGACGACAAAGCCTGCGGGCACCACCGTACGTATGGCCTGGATGCTATTAAATGTGCTCCGCCCTGCAGTTGCACTAATCGTTTCCATTCGGGAAACGGCGCTGCCAGCCAGTAATGGCGACGACAGCTGCTGGCCACTTGCGACCCAGTCGCCTATTTTACGTTTCCGACAAATCCACAGGGTTCCGTTTTCTGATCGATACGGGTGCAGAATTGAGCATTTTACCACCCCTTCGACATTATCGTCTCCAGCCTTCGTAGTTTGTACTGCAGGCTGCGAACAATACCACCATTGCCACGTATGATCAGCGGTCCCTCACCTTAGATCTCGGACTTCGTTGCGGCTTCCAGTGGGTTTTCATCCAGGCTGACATCCAGGCGCCTTTCATTGGAGCGGATTTATTGTCGCATTTTGCCCTCACAGTTGACATCAAACATCAGAAGTTGATAAATCGCACCACCAAGCTGTTTAATGTTGGGGTATTTTCGCGTGAGCATTCCACTGGCATACACTTGGCCATGCCGAGCCCGCCATTCTCTGACATCTTGAGGGATTATCCAACCCTCGTTAAGCCCTGTCAGTTCACGGAGCAGGTTCAACATGCTGTTCACCACCATATCACTATCACTGACAGACCAGTGATGCTCATCCGCATCGGCTTCATCCCGAGAAGCTCCAGATCGCGAAGAACGAGTTTGAGCACATGTTGAATTTGGGGATTATCCGTCCATCGTCCAGTCTATGGGCCTCGCCACTGCACACATTACCCAAGAAGTCATTCGATTATTGGTGACCATGCGGTGATTATTGCGCTTTTAGTCGAGCTACAGTCCGGGATCGGTACCCGATACCCCACATTCATGACTTTTCACACATGTTGGCTGGAAAGACGATTTTTTCGAAGATTGACGTCGTCCGAGAATACCATCAAATACCGGTCGCAAAGGAGGATATCCCTAAAACTGCAGTCTGTTCGAATTTCTTCGCATGCCTTTCGGTTTGCGGAACGCGGACCAAACGTTTCAGCGCTTTGTCGATGACACTTTGCGTGGTCTCTCCCTCACTTTCGTGTACATCGACGTCATCCTTGTCGCGAGCTCGTCTCCCGAGGAACACGTTGAGCACTTACGCCAAGTTTTCAATCGTTTTCAGAAAAATGGGCTACAGCTAAACGCCGATAAGTCACTTTATTGAGGGAAGAAGGCTTTCGCCCTTGAGCTCCCTATTCATAACCAAAATCGCATACTAGGTCCACCGTAACAATAGTACATAATACAAATGTACAAATGTAGGCTTAACATCAGCGATAAGTATGAGCCAGTTGCAAGATGCTGCTACTGACACTTTGTTCATTATATCTGCCACAGTTTCTCAGCAAATGAGAATCAGGTTTGTGTTTATAAATGTCAACAGTTACTGAGGTGACCACATCTTCCGGGAGTCCGTTCCACGCTCCAATGAACCTCTGAGAGAAGGCGTTTCGTCGAACGTCGATACGGGCCGGTTTCCTCTGTAGTTTAAAAGGATGACCTCGCAGATGGTCAGTCCGAGTCAATTCGAAGAAATCATCGAATTCTAGGGCGCAGTCTTGGCCTCTAACAATATGGTAGGTTTGTATGAGGTCCCCGCGGAGTTGCCTATAATTGAGAGGGAAAAGATCAAGTTCGGTCAGTCTGTCTTCATAAGGCAGATGACCAAGATTCTTGACCATCTTCGTAGCCCTCGCCTGCAGGTGCAGGTAATACTTCTTTAACCACGGACGCCAGGCCTGGACAGCATACTCCAAGTGGGACCGAACAAACGCTCCGTAGGTTTTCCTGAAGAGCTCCTTGTCAATGTTGACGAATCCCCGCCTAATCGCAAACAGCACCTGTGTCGCGCGTTTAGCTGCCTTTACACACTGAGTAGATGGTTTAAGTGAGGAACTTATTAGAACACCGAGATCCTTTTGTTCGTTCACATTTGAAAGCGGGTGCCCATCGAGGAGGTATTGGAAGGAATTGTTCTCCTTATCAGTCCTTCTAGTACGGAGTCTTAAAACCACACACTTACTAATGTTGAAGTTTAAAAGCCAACGAGCAGACCAGCAGCTAAGTCGATTGAGGCTCTCTTGAAGCGCTTTCCTATCGGCGTCAGACCTGATGGCTCTCCAGAGTTTGACGTCGTCGACAAACATGAAAGCGCTGCAACCCAGGTCGTTGACACACTTGTTGATATAGATAAGGAAGAGCAGTGGCCCTAAGACAGAGCCTTGGAAGACGCCACTCAGAACAGATGTAGGGTTTGACTTTCAGTCACCGATGCACACAGTTTGCGATCGCCTTGTGAGAAAATCTGTGATCCATGCCAGCAGGTTTCCTCTTACGCCAATTTCTGACAATTTATACATTTGACGCTTATATGGGACGCTGTCGAATGCCTTCTTGAAGTCTGTATAGATGACGTCAACCTTACCATCTTCATCTAGTGCGCGAGTCCACTGCTCAGTAGAGAGTAGAAGGCTGGAAAGGCAAGAATGGTTCTTTCTGAAGCCGTGTTGGAGCCCTGACAGTAGGTTGTTCTTCTCCAAGAACTCCATTGTCGTCTTCTTAATTATCGTTTCTATCACCTTACAGCAAATGCAAGTTAGGACGACGGGCCGGTAATTGTTGACCTTCGTTCGGGCTCCGCCCTTGTATAAGTGCCTTTTTGGTGTCACTTCTCTGGATTTTCTTGGCCATCATTTTGACCAACATGCGATCACCCGCCTTTCAGAAAAGGTGCAAACTGTGTTATCTTTTCCAGCCCCGAAGTTCTTCACTCAGCTCCGCCGTTTTATCGGATTAATTAATTACTACCGGTGTTTTATACCAAATTGCGTCGCCATCCTGGCACCTTTGACGGATCTTTTGAAGTCAAAGTCCAAGTCGCTTCAAATTGTACCTTGTGCTCTTGAAGCATTCGAGGCAGCCAAGAAAACCCTGGCGGATGGCACCCTGCTTCATAATTTGAGCACCGATGCTGATACACAGCTAGTTCTGACCACCGATGTCTCCAACATTGCCGTCGGCGCAGCTCTGCAGCAACAGGTCTGTGGTGGTCCCTGACTATTTGGGACCTTTAAAATTCTCGCACCCATTTTCCTTGATTGTCCCTGCATTTTAAATGTACTGACAACACCACTGGAATTTTATCCACGAAGATACCGTTCATCGCGCGTGCTTCAAATTGCGGTTTAACATTTCTCGTCCTTCGTGGGAAATATTGTTTTCGGGATTTCGGTTCACCTAGCCCTCTGGCGGACTTTCGTTGTTAGCTATTGGATTTACTTTCGCAATGAGTCCAGCCTCAGAAGACACGACAGGACATTAGCCAAAACGAGCATCCTCTCCGTCACTGCCTTCTGTCAACAATTCTCCCAGATTCCAGCTCTCTACAAACGGCTGAGTCGTTTCAATAACCTTTTTCATACAGTTGAACGCTTTATACACATTGCACAGAGCTTTCATATCGTTTATCGTCAGTCTGATCTATTATGGGAGACAAAAATAAACGTGTAGATCAGCTTGTAAAAGTAGTGGCGTAAGAAAGAATTGAACCCAAAATCTGTAGTTCGTCGGTATCAGTCGTTACCACCACACCATCGGCGTCGACTGAAGACTCTAATTTAATTTTGTTTAAAAGCCCTAGTCGTAATTTTGAGGGCAGAAGTCGCAAGATTGATGCGATGATATCACCCCCCGCTAAAAGGGCTAAAAGTCTCTCGAGTTCAGTAGACTCAATTTACGAACACCACGTTGAGCGTCTAATCAACTCCACCACGAAGACACAGGATAACAGTAATCAAAATCGGTTATTAACAGTCAAAAAGCAATCCACTTTACTATTTGATTCATTAACGGTCTGTTGTGAAAAGATGGTGACAGAAAAAATTGAAACTGTGTGCGATACAGCTTTGGAAGACGGGAAGGAATGTTCGCCAGTGCCTGCATTCGAAATCCCGATATCATCGCAACACGGAAAAAAGTCACGCCATCGCCCAGATTCGAACCCTGGACCTCCCGCGTAGAAGTCGAGCGCCTACCTCTTTTCGTAATCACGGGACGATGCGATAGTTTTCAAATTCCGTTACTAACTACAGAAACTCGATCCAGAAGTTCTTTGAAATCTCCTCCTGCCAAGCGAACTAAAAGTCGTACAAGTTTAACGGATGAAACTCATGAAGATGAAGCCTCCGTATCATATTTTACCCTTTTGAACAAATTTACAAACCTTGAGAAGGCGGTTAATAGTCTTAGAGAGGAGATGGAGGAGCTGAAATTTTTTTCTCTATTTCTCCCTCGCGAGGAGAAACCGGCGATGCGTGAACTTGAGCGAGGAAACCTAACGTACGGAGAAGCAAAATCCCTCACCGAAGTGTCTATCTACTGCCAGCACTGTGAACAATTTTTCTGGCTTTAGACCGTTTTCATTCTTTTCCGTGAAAATTCACTCGAAATTCTGTTATGATATCATATGTGCTCCCCCCGACTGCAAATTAACTGTAAGAATAACCTTGTTTGCGTTACATTAATAGGGTCCTCAAGGGCATTTCTTGCCTGTTACCCTTAAAATATACATAGATATAAAAATGATCCGGCAGCCAGGGTGCTTGACGCAGTTGGTAGTCTGCCATGGACAGGGGAAACGGTCAACCCACTGGCTTCCCAGAGAACGAAGAAGCGCTCTCGGGCTCCCAAAAAAGGCCAACCAGGCCCAAGTGCTAATGTAAGTTGGCCGAGCTTGAGCACGAGCCAAACAAAAAGGGCAACTTCGCAGGCCAACACGAACAGGAGCGCTGAACCTCGAAGCGAATCTGTCCTAACAAACCCTAGTGAAGCAGAAGGGGACGGCGCGAAGTTTGAAATTGTTTGCGAATTTCACGTCTCTCGAGCTTACGTGTTGTTAGTCTCTAACTCAGTATAGAAGACACGCTTCTTGGAAATTATTCAAGAATTGACTATATATTTCCAAAGTTTGGAATTTTCTACGTGGAAATCTGAATCCTGTCGCTCTGAAAAATTCCTCCGCTGTGAATTATTTCCAAAGTTTGGAAATTGCTTCTTGGACGTGTCGATTTTTGTGAAAAACTCCTCTGTGCCACAAAAATCTGAACATCTCCGAATTTCACGCCGAGGCTGAGTCCTTATATCACTGTGTTGTTACATACCCTTATCCTAATATTGTCATAATATTTAGGATAAAAGTGACTCTAACGTTATTCCTAAGGAAATTTTTTAACCAAACACATTTCATTGTATCTGTCAGGAACTCAATATTTTACTCTGACTTGCTGTAACCTGCTTGTCTCAGTAAACTTGCACTATCTGGCCAATCGATCTTCTCTCCGCCTCACTCCTACGAGCTCTTTGATTTGGCTTCCGACTTAATTGGCAGTATCACACGCAGGTCGCAACACAAAAAAATCTTACATAACATGGAGACTTTAGATGCTACAAGTCCGTTAGCACGAAGCGTTTCGCCTCCACCGGATCTCGAACCCGGGTCGCCAAATCTGGTTATTAGCGGTGTTTGCACCTCAGGCAGCCCGGCCACTTCGACACGGGCCCTTGACAACCATGTTAAGATACGACCAGAAAGTAACTGCCGATATGGCCGCTTAGATAATTTTATAAATTCTCCACCTCTCGCCAAACGGCCAAGATGTCTACTACGTTTACCGAAGTAAGACTGTGAGGACTTCGTCCTCCGCCAGGAGTTTTTGGAGATGAAGCAGGAACTTTACCACAAGGTAAATAAACTGAAACAAGAGATAGCCTATCTAAAAACGCATATTTCTTATACAGCGGTTAAAACAGCCCTTTTCGGCCAAAACCGGGGGTAAATAAAAGTACATATGCTCAGATAGCCTCGGCCGGTAAACCTGAAACTCGCATATCATCTGCCGAGCCAAGTAAACCAGCGGGCGTCTCACTCGATCGCAAAGAAACTAAAATAAATCCGCAGTCTACGCCATCGTTACTCTGCTCAGGCAGCACTAACAATGATCTGCATTTGCGTCCTAGCGTCACATCGTTGCTTGATGCTGCACTAGAAAGCGATGATACAGAGGTCGATAAGATCATGAAGCCAAAAAACATAGGGCTAGAAAGGCTCGAAAGTCCAAATGGGCCAGAGATGCGCAGTCAGCTAACCCAAAAACCGGCACATCAGGACCCATCAAATCTTTAGTACCGGATACAGATGGCCACTAGGTTGGAACTCGTGAGCTCGCAACAGATGCACCAGTGAGTCACAAGCAGAATAAAGTTGTAAAAGGGGCTCCAGAGATAGCGTCAACAATTGGACAAGAACAAGTTGACGCTGATATTGACTTGGATTTGGACATGTCTGTCGACACGCCTAAAACCTGCATATCGGATCATGTGTCAAGCCCACGGGCTATACCATCGTCACTCGGCTTAAGCGACACTAGCAATTATCGGGATTTGCATCCTAGCACCACATCGTTGCTCGACTCTGCACAGGAAAGCGAGGAACAAGAGTTTGACAAGATCATAACTCAAAAGAGGCATAAGCCTAAGAAAGCCAAACGGTTCACGGGTTTGCATTCAGCTTACCCAATAGCCAGTACATCAGAACCGCGTGTACCGGATACAAGTGCTCCCTCGGCCGAAACACGTGAGCTTGCAACATATGCTTCATTGAGTCGCAAGCAGAAAGTAGTTGTAAAAGGGGCCCCAGAGTGAGAGTCGTCAATTGCACACGAACGAATTGACCATGACGTGGGTCTTATGCGAGTGTACGCCAAACCGTTGCTAAAACCAGGCGAGTCTTTCCGCATTCTTAAGGCATTTCGAATAGGGAAGGCTCCAAAAGCTCCAGAATCAATTTCTCGGCCACGACCTCTAAAAGTTATTTTAGAAACTGAAGCACAGGCAAAACACTTGCTAGAGCGCAAACCATCCTTACGGAGTCTGCATTCGCAAGTTTTTTTTTCACCCGGATTACGAGTTGAAAGAGCGGAGAAAGATGAGGCAGGTAATAATAGAGCTGGAAAAATGGAGAACCAATGGCGAGACAAATCTCAAAATAAGAGAGGGACAAATAGTTCAGGTTAAAAGGACATCGCTCTGGTCGAAGCCGGTAACAGTGACGGCCTAGCAGTCCCGCCAACGAAACCTCAGACATGCCCTCTTAAATTGGTCGTTTTAAATGCCAGATCACTGATTAATAAAATGCCTCTGCTCCAGACTATGGTTTTCGTCAACCGCCCAGACATTGTTATGGTAACTGAGACATGGGCATCGGCCTGTGTAGCTGACTCAGAACTCTCTGTTCTAGGCTATTCATGCGTTCGAAACGATCGAAACAATGGCCGTGGCGGAGGAAGCTGCATCTCTATTAAGCAGCCACTTGCATTTCTCCCGTTGGACTATCCACAATTCACAGCAGTAGAGAAGAGCTGCTGGCTACGAGTTGTTCTAAAAAACAAATACTCCTTACTTGTTGGCTGTGTTTATCGCCCACCTAATGCCAATGCAGACTACGATCATTGTCGCTCGCAGGCATTTCATGCCACAGCTGACTTGAATCTTAAGTATTGCTTGATTGCAGGCGATTTTAACCTTCCTGACGTGCAATGGTTTCCACAATCCGGTCCTTCAAAGTTCGAGAACTTACTTGAGGTAATAGATATCGGCATGTGGGATCAGGTAGTCGATTTTCCCACTCGAGGAGCAAACATACTCGACCTAATTTTTTGTAGGGGATGCGAACCACTTTCAGTGTCATCCTCAGACGCACTTGAGAGTTCAGACCATCTTACAGTTGTTAGTGAACTAGAACTGGAGGCGGATAAAACATTTGCCTAAATGTATAGTCTTTATCATGACTTCCGATCAGCAAACACGGCTGACCTACTGGTACATCTAAACGCTCTCGACTGGTCTGAATTTTTCCACTGTTTGGATGTTAATGTTTGTACCGATGCACTGTACAAAGTGTTGGATCCACTCGTCCTCCACTTTGTCCCCCGTAAGAAAGTAATACATGTCAAGGATGAAGTGTACCTTCCTCTGACTTTCCGTCGTAGGCTGCTTAAACTCTCTCGTCGTTTGCATCGGCAGAACGACACTTCCGTTCTGCCCTTGATCACACTGATCTTTGAGCAGACTAAGAAGCTCTCCGAAGAAAAGCAGATAGCCGATGAGGCTCAATTCGCTGAAAATCCTTCCCTTTATGCTGCGAAACTCTTTTCGCGTACAGTAAAAGCGCAGAGGAAAACGCAACACCCCATACTTCAAGATGCTTTCGGAAACCCCATAGCTGACGCTAAGTTGACCGCCAATAGCTTCAATGCGTTCTTATCCAAAACGTTTAGTGAAAGCTCGTTCGCTGTACCTCCGGTTATCCAGGCTTGGACGGGTGCCATACTCGAAACCATAAGTTTTACCGTCTGGGATGTGACTGTAGCCATTCGTCGTTATCGTCAATCCTATAGTCCAGGACCAGATGGCGTCCCAGTTAGCCTTCTAAAAGCTGAAGCGAATGATATCTTTCCGTCTATTCTTTGTAAGGTATTTAATCTTGCTCTTGAGAGCGAAACCTTTCCTTCGTTGTGGAAGGAATCGCACATAATGCCTATTCGCAAGCATGGCCGATCGACGTCATTCGACAACTTTAGGTCAATAAATACACTTCCCGCAGCCTCGATGATCTTGGAGACCTTAATCAAAGAAAAGATGATGCGTCACTTGACAAAGAACAACCTGCTCAATACAGCTCAACATGGCTTTCTCTAGAAACGATCTTGTGACACCTGTCAGCTCTCTTTTTTGATTATGTGCTGCAATCTAGAGACAGTGGTTTTGCCATTTATAACGTTTACTTTGATTTAACTAAGGCCTTTGATCGGGTCGATCATAACCTCCTCCTTCTGAAACTGGCCTCCTTTGGCATAGGTAGCAAGCCTCTGAACTTCATATCTTCCTATTTGGATGCTCGCACACAACGAGCAAAAATTTCCAATGTTATCTCAAAGTCCACACATGTGAGGAGTGGAGTTATACAGAGTAGTGTACTGGGTCCGCTCCTATTTTTCCTGTTTGTCAACGACGTTTCAGCTTGTTCTCAGTATGGCAGACCCTTCATATACGCTGATGATTTAAAAGTCGCTTATCGATATAAACCGGCAGATCGCAACATCGCAACATGAATGGTCAAACCTTTAACCCTCTCAGTACAATAAGGCAGCTTGAGCACTCTCGACGCACCAGTCATCGAAACGTATTTTTATTTTTTCTTATGGCACGTACAGTTAAGTACCGGCAATTCTTTTCAGTAAATGCCATATCAATCTGGAATAAGCTGCCCAAAAGTATTAAAACCCAGCAAAACTACCTTATGTTTAAGAGAGCTATAACTAGTTTTCTACATTCAGGACAACTGTCACGAATTTTGGGTGCTGACTCGGTGGAATTTCTCTTTCACTCTGATGACGTTCGTGGACTATGAACCCTGCCAGACTTCATGCTGAAGATAATGCTGCTGAAGCAGCAGCCCGCAGTCTGCTAACCCTTCAGCCGATAGCGCGCAACTTTTGCCGACAACCATTGAAGGAAGACTGAGAACACTGTGTTCTTGTGCCCACCCTCTCCGTCTGGAACTAATGTTTTAAAACGATATGAAACAGTTCTCCTGCTGATGAGTCAACTCAGCTTACAACTGTACATTTTTTCCGTTTGTATCATACCTTTGAAGTTTTTGGTGTTTGAAAAGAGACAATTATGCAGACTTTCTTTATATTTCGTCTATTATTGTTGGTGTAGTTTAACCTGGAGTTGTACGTATAACCCGTTTATGGTACTTTCTCGAGAGTCATATCGCCAGTTTGTGCTAAATTGCACCAAAATATTCCGTTTCTGAGCACTTCATGCATACTACTTAATCTCTACATGTGCTATAATGAACCTTTCCTGCTTTCCTCCTCCATATATACAGCGTCGAAATAAAGCTGCAGAGTTATTTTTAAACTTAATAAGCATCTGGGCAGGAAGTTGGTTCCTCGTATTTCAATATATTGGGGGTAGTAGGCACTTCCTTTGAAGACTACATTAAAAATTTATATAATAAGCTCAAGGTAAAATACATAAAATAAATGTTACTTTAAAATAGAGAGTATGTTATGTCCCCAGTTGTATCATCGGAAGAGAAGATACGCAGGTAAGTAAAGAACAGTTAACTGCAACAGTCTCTGTGTGTACATCAGTTTCTGTGCGTGGACCTCAAATTCTAAGTGGCTCTGTCAGCAGCTTGGTCTAGTCTGCATTTTGTCCTAAGTCTCCACAGCACGCTCTCGTTTGGGCAACAGAATCTCGTGTGGGCAGCGGAATGCGTTTTTTGCTCACCGCTTCGTATTTGAGTGCCAGCAGTCTTTATTGCCTATCTATGATTATTGGTCTCTTCGCGAGGCGTTTATCTGAGCAGGTGTCATGTGATGTTGGTGATCTCAGTGTGAATCAACCCGGCGGCCGTGCCTCGCGTGCGCGTAACTCTGTAGTGACCTTGTAGTTCTTAGCCATGCTTTGCTTACATGCACCGCATGTCTGGCTCTCGTTTTCACCAGCCCATGCGCGCCACAGGTTGTCAAAACCTCCGTTCAAGGTCGCCCTCTGCCTGGCTCACTGGCCAACCACTTCCCAAGGCCAGCCCATAACAGAACTAACTGCGGGGTTGTCTACTCTCAGTCATCCCCGCAACCGATAATATACTGTTCGTTTGTATTTGTTTGTATCCTGTGATCTACTTGCCGGACCGCGCCTCTGGACTCCGGCTCATTCGTGGGTGGACTGCACTTGTGTGTGAAGTACTTACCTATTTCTTACGTTCAACTCCTGTTTTACCTTATTAAATTATCCCCAACACCCTGGCCTTCAACGTCTTATCCTACCTACCAGTTTTTATAAATACTGGGATGAGTTCAATTTTCCATTATCTGGCCGGACTACGTCGTATCCCACAACGCCTTGTGCTCTCGCATGGTGTTGGCACTTGAAGGTCGTCCATAACCTGGCCCTTTGTGTGACGGTGTTATCGCGTGTTGTTTTCTTCTTGTCACTTTGACCCTGTGCCGTCCTAATAGAGTAAAATTTTCAAACGGTGTAACGGCGGACTTTACGCATAGCCATCTGGAAGAGTGGAGTTAAATTGTCAAATAGTTGATAATACCTTTATAGGAGTTAAGGCTAAGACGGTTAACCCTTACAGCTAAAATCTACCAGACCCGGTTCCTAAGGACATAAGAGAAGACGGTGGAGAAGCCAGATTGTTATGAAAAGTTTATTCGACAGAAAGATAGTAGAATAGGTTATGAGGGATTTGACTTTCGGAGCACACATCCGGCCCCGAGGCGGCCGAATTCACGTCTAGGGAGTAGACATTTGAGCCGCCATCTTTGGCTGCATCCATGAAGGTCATTGATGGGAACACGCGTGGGCGAACTGGGGTGGACGTTTTAATAGGTGCCTCAGTGCAGCTGGCGGTAGCATCGGTCTTGAGCTTTGTCCAGACCGAATACGGTCAAGCCACTGTGGGTTGAGGCAATAATGGGGGAGACAGTGGGCGTGCGTTTGGGTGCGCCTGAGTTATAATTCAGTTTCGTCTGGCCTCAGTAGCGGTAAGGTCCACTACACCTTCATCTAGAAGTGTGCACAGGGCGTCGATATTTTCTAACCGTGCTTTCCAACGCAGGTGAACGGTATCTGTCAAGTAAATATACAATCATATTATGCATTGAAATACTGGCATTTCAAGATATTTAATTAAGAAGAGAAAGGCAACGTCGGGAAACTTTGAAGTTCCATGCGTAAATTTTTCAAGTTGGTTCCCCAGCTCATCATACGACTATGGGATGTGTACTGGAACAGTTAACATAACTAACCATGCCTAACAAATTAATTTTTAATTAGCGGAAGCCTGTGCCAATAGAAGTTACATATATATCTTTGTCCCGCGTGGTCCTTAGGGTGTACAAGCTGTGGTAGCGGGCTGGTGTGCTACTTGCAAGTGATGGTTTATTAGTTGCCCTTCGACAAGCTCAGACACATTTTACACGTATGATAGAGTTTGCCCGGTCATTGATCTTTGTGTCTGGGTGGTCGTAGCATTTAAAATGCCTTTTTGTTTGGGTTCTTATCGTTCCATTCACTGATATACGAAGGTTCTTGGGTATAAAGTGACCTCTCATGCCTGGTCTGCATGAAGATTGTTTTACCAATAAAATGCAGCAGCCATAAACCATATGCCACATTCCTTAAAATAGATACAAAAACCTAATGATTGAGTTCAAGATGACAACTGACAATATAAGGGCTTCTTTGCGCAAGTATTTTTTGACTGCACTAGACTTCTCTGCTTCTGGTCAGAAATATTGAATTCTGAATATTTTATTTTAACTAATTTGAAATAGTTAATCACGTGAACCATTTTCGAAGTCCAGTTAATCTTCTATCCTAGTCGATGAGACTGAACTTTCTAAGTCTTATGCATTATTGTAGCAATTTTTGGAGGCAACGAACCCAGAAATAAACTGTTGTTTCAACCCTCAAAAATGTTTGCACCATTTCCTGTTGTTTTACCTCCCTGTCGCGATATGTTTGGTGTAGTCCACTTAATCCTGCATAGTAAGTGAAGGTTTGTTGCAGTCTCCTAATCCCACCACCTGTCCATTCCCTCATTTATCTGCTTCGTCCTTCTTCATCAGTACTCCTTGGAAAGGATTTTTTAAGTTACAAGCTACCCAGAAAAACAGCCAAATTATCTTAATTTTCTGTTTAACGTCATACTTCCTCTCATGAGTGCAATAACCCTGCAGGCTTTTCAGGGTTGGCTCCTTGGTTCCCGGTGGTAAGCCCCCAGTGATTGCTTTCTGCATTATATCGGAGTCGAAAAGTCTGGAGTTCAACCGATACCTCTCACGTCTGACTTTGCGTTCTTATTTAATTTTCAAGACTTTAACTATATTACACAATTCAGTTTTCGCGTCACCGCGACGATAATAAAGGCGGCGTTTCGAATTGACTTAAATGCCCTCTCAAAATACAAAAAGTTCACAGGCAAAGACGTGGTCAAAAGAAATCGAAGAGGCCTATAGATTCAAAATTGCAGGTTATCGAGATGAGGCAGAATATAAGGTATGCATATTTTGAATTTTATAGTGAAGGCTGTGAATCCCAATTTTGAGATAGAAAGATGGCCAGAATCTGGCTTCGTAAAAAAGCTTAGACGAAAAGACGGAAGCTTTTTCTATTACAACAGAGAACGCGAGTGTCCACAGAGGGAAATAATGAGATTAAAACTATTTGAACAATGATTCCGATCTCGTTCTCTGTTCGCAAGCCTATAGGCACATATCGCGTGATGTGCTCATCAGGTGAACAAGTAAAACATGGAATTCCTTTTGTCAAATACAACTCTTGTTAAGGTAATTAATTAAAGTTTAAGTAAAGTGATTTTTTACGTATAATGGCAATGGGCAAACTTTAGACCACGTAATAAATTGATAATTAATTATCTATCAATATCATGATATTGCAGTTGATATTAGCAATTGCTATTACAAACTATGTTTACCCGCATGGTACAAATAAAATAAAACAAGTATAAAGAAAATCCACTATCCAAAACAAGCAACATGGCCTAGTAAAAGAATTGGTTGGATGCATTATCCTGCATATGTAACCAGTGGTGTGTATGCACCAGAATTTAAGACGTTGGTCGCAGCATCGTCAAACAATACGGTTACGAACCTTCTCGCAAACAGTTCGAAGTATCAGCAACAAGCTATGCGGATTTTTGTTGCCTAGGCCAAGAGGTTACACAAGGTGTATTTTTGCATGCCGTAGAGGATTCGTGCTGTACGACTCATTTAAATGCTTAATCTACATACATATAAGATGGATCCTATAGCACGAGTCTTTTGAATTATCTTTCGAACCTTAAAATTGGCATATACCAAATTGCTTCTGGAGACCAGGAATATCATAAGTTTTTGTTGATTAACGTCAAATTGATTGAAGCAGTCCTTCCGCTTGACGTAAAATAACCGCCAAGAGTTAAATTTTAAGGAACATTGTGTGAACAACCACTGACCTTGTTTGAACTTCAATAATATAAGAGAATCTGTAAATATACTTACACTTCTTGGCACAAAATAAGCACTTCTGGACAAACTTAATATCCCTAACGGCTTGGTTTGGAGGGTTTATCATCGAGCTATAGAGCACAAGTAAATTGATGCCGGAATACAGTTCGACTACTTTCACCAATTGCAAATAGTACTATCATAAAGGACTAAGCAGGAAAAAACTGACTCAATTAATTCTGCCGTATTAGATTACTAAACTTCCCGATAACCTTATTTCCGGTGTATTTGTATTCATTTTTTGGAAATGGCTACGAAAATTTATATTCTTCTTTCAAAACTTGTGCAGATTGGAGTGTTTGTTCATGCTATCGAGCACTTTAAATCAAACGACACCCAGGAGGGGTACCTTACGATCATTTTAATATCATATATTAACCCATATTTCTAGGTAATCGTAAATGTAAAAAAATAAAAAAACCTACTCCGAGCTCAGGTAGCCAAAATGAAATGGCAGTTGCTGGGTGGTTTAGGTCATATGAGTCTTCTAAAGATGGGTTAGACTCAGCCGGCCGGGCATAAAACTGCGGTAGGGCGGACTATAGTCTGTCGCGGCCTATTCGACGGGATCAGATCACAACTCTGCATTCGATCAAGCAGAAATTCTCACCAGGATTGACAACCGCGTGAGCCGCAAGCTGTGTCACTCATGATCGTTCAGTCATCAGCCCATCTGAAGAGGATATGACCTTGTCGCGGCAACTTAAGCTATAAGGAGGCCCTAGAAATTACTACTTGCAAAGTCGGTCTCGAACAGAATAGGAAATAGTTGGACACTAGTTTAGAGGACAGTAAATTCTGCAAAGAAACATTTACTAGGGGCTGAGAGCATATTGGAGACTGATGGAAGGCATACGTTTAGCGCCGAGAGGACCGTCATTCTGATTATGCGTGGGGTATCATAATAGCGCTTTGAAGGAGAGTATGTCTGAATTGGCCTTGGCGTTGATTGGCCCGGCTGGATATTCATGATTGGCTGAGAAGCAGACTGCGCGTAGAAGTAAGTGTGCGAGTTGCAGCATTGCAAAGGACGCCCAGAGTAGGAACAATACTACCTCCATCCATAAGCAGCGTTGAAATCTTGCTTAATCTGAGTAATCAAGCACATGCAAAGCTAATAGCCGAACAATAAACATTGCCAACGACCGAGTCATTTTTACGTCGATAACCAACGCAAGGGATGAAATTGCAAGGGTTAGTGGTTCGGATACGGGCGTCCAAGCCGTCATCGCAGCCAGTATGATGAGTGGTGATTAATGCGGGTGCCGGTAATTTTGACTAGCATGCGGTGTGGCATACCAACTGCTATCAGACTGGCCCGTCTGGTCTAGGTCTGTAGTTTTAGCGTTAGGCAAAGATATGCGTAAAACCTTGAATTCAAGTGAATGGCCTCCTATAATTTGAGAAAAGTGGTAATTTAGCAGCAAAACAGTTACATTCTTAGATCTTATTTTTAGAAAATTATATTTGGTGGTGGAGAGATGAAAAAGTATCTATGCTCTAGCGTTTGGATTATGATTGGTTCTACTTTGCGGCTGTTGACACTGAGATTATTCCCAACACGAACTAGTAGAAATTAGGAAAATTAATCGCACAGGCAGCTTATTAGAGTTCGACACTTGGAAACGTCCTCTAATGAACGTCTACTTAGTCACAGCATTGGGTAGGCATGGAGATGCTAAGTCAAACGCATTGGTCGCAGTTATTTATTACGGTGGCGAAGGTGGGTTTGTGGTGCTTGTATTTTGAGAATGGTGTTAATGGGGCTATATATCGGTGCCCAAAAAGCAATGAGCTTATGGCTGACAGTTTGGATCTTGCATGAGTAGTTCATCCAAATTTTTATTGCATATGAATATCTCGTCCGATCGAATGTGAGACTAAAAGTGGTAACCGACTTAAACAGTTATACTATAGAGCTAACACTCTTCTAAACATCGCTGGCAAAATAAGATTAGAAGCGGGATCTTAAGTCCACTATTTAAAAGGCATGTGGGATTATGCTATGTGGGATTATGCTATCCATGTGGGATTATGCTATACGACCACAGAGTATTTCACCTCTATTCTTGGGCGTTGGTAGAACGCTGAAGCCAAAAGTGATGACACCTATGCCATGCTAGTTTCTGCGTAGCGAGTCGGACGAAAGATCTTTCCTACACTTACGGCCGATAGCCGTATCACAGTATTGCTTGTTTCCTCGACAAAGGTTTGCACAAACGAATCCGCTCTCCCTCAAGTACGGAAGCTGGAACGCCCTTTTGGCATTTAGCCGTTCTAAAACTTTTTACTCTGACTATGGCAACTTCATTACAAATCCTATTCGCGTGATGCTGCTATCTATAGACTGACTTTGGATTAGCTTCTGTCAAAAAGGGACCGATAAATCTTAATGACATCCAGCCTTAAATAACGTGACTTAACTGACAAGACCGCTCATACACTTTCCTTGGTTAATTCTAGTCTCTTTACCTTATCAAAACGTCGTTAAAGCTTAAGCTATGTCACATTATGCCAAAATCCACACGCAGGGCCATGCAGCGAGCGTAGAAAAAAAATCGATCAGCTCATGGCCAACACACATGGCCACAACTTTGAATTGCTGATCGATAAAGTCAGCACTCACTTTGACAAAGGACAGCCAGCCCAGCTGTCCAAAGCCTCAGCAGACAAGGAACCACATTCCGGTAATCAGACCTGATCTATGGGGGTAATACTCTGGTTAGACTGCCATTTCTGATAAGGACAGAGTTATTCCATCAGCTGATATCGTTACAGGGCAGTTTTTCTCTGCCTACCTTACTATTTGCTATGCGGCTGCTGGCGGAATTCTAGAGTGGGACCCAGGGCGGGACGATTGAGTCCCTTTACCGATCGATGAGCATAAATTGGGCTCGAAACTGGCTAGAAAATGAGCCCGTGGATCAATAATTTAGAGCGTTGGACTTCGTGAGGTCCACATCCGGGGTCTGCAATTATGTAGATGTGCCCGCTTAGATTATTTTTATGCCCAGAACTGAAAATGAGTTTCTTCAAGCTCTGCTCGCAACAGGTATTTTGTGAGCTTTTGTTTCTTTTCGAAAGATATGAAGGCTGGCTGGTGGGGACTCCCTAAACCAAATCCAGTCTGGTCACCCAGGCTGTTGCGGTTCATTTGATAACCACATGGGTTCTTCTTAGGCGATGGCTTTTGAAAGGAATGGATTAAAGCTAAGATGTAGTCCCACCAGGGGCTAGATGTCTTCCTGCAATGCAATCCGACTAGGCGATAATGTTGGTCCGATGCTGCACTTGCTAGGCTTACTTGTTTATTCGGGCCTCAACTGTTGTTAGCATCAAAAGATCGTTAATACTGGCCGACAGATGCCATTAAAAGAAAGTTGTCTAGAAGAAGAGGACACTATCACTGGAACAGGTACTTTGTTCGCCCAAATTTTCGGATTCTAGCTAGAACCCATTGTCAGAGATGGCATTAGAATCGGGTATCTGGATCCGTACTCGTTTCTGACGCAGTCGCTGACAATGGATTCGAAGTGGAATTCAAAATATCAGACAATGGCATATACCTGGCGTCTTTCATGCTTTTTGGAAGCCATGGATGTTGATAATAAATTGAAGAGTTTCCTCCTTACTGCATATTTTCTGAGAATAAGAGGCGCTAAAATGGACATCAGTTGTCGTCGTATGGTGCTTTTCACTGTAAGAGATACACTATAGTTAACTATATGATTAGATTGTTCACCGCCGCTGGCCTAGCGCCACAAAACACTGTCGTTTTTAATATAATGAACAGATATAAGCCGATTTGAATTCATTAGCTTTCTAAGGTTCCCCATCGTCTGATTTCTTTATTTCGTTTTTGAGTTCTTCTGTTTGACAGAAATTTGCTTTGATTAATTATTGTCAGCCAATAAACGAAGAAGCGCAAAGGAATCTGTAGCTGAAGAAGGAATTCGGAAAGCTTTGAACGCTTGATGACGATTTTACATTAGGCATTTTTCAATAGCAGGTTTTGCCTATTTAAGTGTCCGTGCAATGCCATTCGCCTTGA
>JAYGXS010000005.1:30779281-30793121 GCA_036362985.1 Ligula intestinalis
AGCAGGTTTTGCCTATTTAAGTGTCCGTGCAATGCCATTCGCCTTGAACTAAGTTTGGCGTAATCAAGGACTCATTTTGCATTGGGTTCCGTTCATAAACTCGAAATCGTTCACTAATGCATTTATATAACATGAGGCTTAGACATTGGAACCAGGATACCTGCGTTTGCAGCCCTACATGCGCATAATCTAATTTTTTATCAAACGAGGCAAATTACATATGCGGGTGAAGGCACATGAGACAGTTTACGGTCCGAATTCAGGACACCTGAGGAAGAAAACGATCAACGTTTAGTCATGAACCTGATCAGTGTATTTTTAGATGGTACAGCTGTGATCATGCTTGATCTGGCCAACCTCAAAGAGGTTGCTGAATGTACCCCGGAAGACATGCCGAATCGCCGCAGTACATCTTGACATTTCAACCTATTCAGGTTGCCAGCAATGGGGCACCAATACCAAAAGTGCACGAAGAATTTCTATGCATTTATTAAATTTGACGAGAGTGGGCTTCAATTGATCCCTCTTCGACGCCTCCAGATGAACCAGTCCATAGTCAATTTGACAAAAGTGCTAAGCTATCTCAGTCCATACCTGGACGATGAGTGGGATGGCTTGGACGATTGCGTTCGTTGGCCACTTCACGAGCTGCCTTCCATCCGCTACCGGCTGCTATTGCGGTGACCGACACTGGTGTACGATACATATTTATCAATGTACTCATGCATAAATATCTCGAATGAATTCACTTTTGGTGTGTTAAGGACATGCTGCGCCCTGATGGAAGTTGACGTTATACTACTAACCATGCATCCAATTAAACCGCATCTTTAAAGCTTAACTTTTTTATTTCTTTTGCGAGATAAGAAACGATTTGACTGTTTGCTAAGCTTGAAAGGGGCGATTCAGATATGTACAGAACCAAACGGATGGTTTGTTACTTCTCAATAGTTATGAGACGCCAATGAGTGCAAATATACCGTAAGGGGCTCAGTTCAAGTCGTCGGGTCATTTGGTCCTATCCTATCTCCCATTCGAGATCAATCAGCTGAAAGTCTTTCATTCATTTATATCGAATATCATGAAAACGCGAAACCGTACGGGTTCTGGATTTGATCCAGTAGGAACTAATCGCCTTCCCTTTTCGTGCATATAACAACGTCTTTCTATAGAGTTTTCTCTATTAACAAACGGGTTTTCTCTTCTGCACATCCATTATTTCATCGCCTCTTCCATAGCGTGCTCGGATAAAAATGTCGGTGAATTTTCAGAACAAAACGTGTCCGTCTTGCTGGAATTCTGCTTGCTAACCTATGTCTCGGGTTGGCCGTATGGTAAGTGCGTCCGCTAACGCAACAGCCAATTAACCTGGCGGTGGTGGTGGCAGCCAATGAGTTGCAAGCGACATAATTGTATAGAAAGAGGGAAGGCTTTCAATGTATAATCAACACAGGTGATCCAAACTACCATCATGGCAATGCCTTCGTCTATCATACTTCAGGCCGCTTTGCTTTTCTACGTCATTATTTCAGGTAAGCTGTTTTACACGTGAAACTTCGCAGTTAAATTCTTTTAACTATCCAAATGAAACATTGTGTAGAGACACATAAATGTCCGTACGTATGCATTTACCATAAACTTTCAAGGAAAAAAGGCTGACATACACACTTGACAAGCAGTGGCACCTGGTGGAATCTAAAAAATCGCTCCTCCTTTCAGCGCACGCCGACGAACCAACGGTGCATAAAATATGCAAAAATTAGAACGAGGATTGCGTGGCTGTGACTTACAACCCTGGAGATCCAAGCAAAGAACGTGTCTGTCGTGAAGCCTGTGGAATGACAGGAGGTTTGTACCCCCATAATGTACTGTTTCCTTCTTTATGTAATATCTGCTCGTGAGAGCTTTGCTACCTTACACATTGATTCCCAGAAAAGTACTCATTGTGCGCACTGAGCTTCTTTTTTGCCCTCCAGAGGAACTTAATATAAAATGGACAGTATACAACTGCGAGGGACATGAGAAAGAGTGCAAGACCTACAACCTTGGTGCAAATGGTGACTTTGACACTTCCTTTGCTAGGCACGTTGCATGTGTTGGAACTCGAAAAAGGTATAGTTGTGCATTTCAATACAACTCTCCTTGCAATTTTATTTTATTGGCTCTGAATTTTTTCTGCAACGCTTTTAAGAACTTTTCTGACTTGATTTGATCTCTCAAGGTAGAATATGTCATGCATCTCGTACAACTACTTCTTTGGTTTCAGCTGAATATGAATTCACGGGCAACCTTACATAATTATTGTGTGACTGTACCGAGATTAAACGGGACATTCAGTGCGCTAACAGCTGTGGTGGTTATGGAGACTGTAAGTTATCATGCTCCTGTTAAAATAGCTTTTCATTATTTTCCTTATTTTGGGCTCGCTACTCTACATATACTGATATTTTTTGCCTATTGAAGTGGAACGAGAAACCCAACACAATTACAATCTCCTCTGCACTGATAACAACACCTGCCAGTACGGCAGTTACTTCAGCCTGCCGTTCGTCCGCTTGTTCTCTTGTTTGAGCATGAGCTTAACACCAAGTGATAATTGACCTTTATTGTAGGTAATATAGTATGCAATTTAGTTGCAAATTTCGTACAAGATATGCAATCTTGCGATGTTAGTCTTCCTACCATATCATTTTACTCCATAGTGATGTGAACTACTACTATTACTTCTACTACTACTACTACCACTGAAACATATCACGTGACAGTTTAAACGCGGTTTCGCTTGAGATGCACCGTTTACCCAAAAAACACTGTGAATTCGCACCTGCTTGACCTACTCGGGTATTACTTTATAGTAATGGTAGGCTTTATATTGACTGTGTCCTATATATGCTGCAAACTTCTTTGTATATGCTATCCGTATCTGCTACTTCTCCCTATTATGTGTCTGATGATGAATTCGCGACGGTTTTCGAAAGATCAGATGAATAAAAGTATTGTCTCAGCGATCGAATCGTCTTCGTCTCCATTACTTTCTGGGATTCCCATGTTCGCTTGCATTGGCAATGCTATTTAAATTTCTACTATTCTCAAAGTAATGAACGGGCTAGGCGGGTAGATGAATGGAAGATATAGCGGCCGGCAAGATGGATCTGCAATTGTTGATGCCTTATTTTTGCTCTGGGGGGGGGGGCAAAAACAGGGTGCACATACCATAGCTGGGAGCAGAAGAAATCAAGCAGGACGGCTTCTCGGCCGACGATCTTTGCGTGCAAACTCCTGTGCATATGGCATCCGCATCTGCGGCTGCTTATGTCTCTGAGGATGAATCCACGAGGGATCTCGAAACGTCAGGCGAATAAATGTATTGTTTCAGCGATTGAGTTGGCTTCTTCTCAATTTCTTTCTGGGACTCATATGGTCGCTTATATTTGACTGTTTATTAATCTTAGTAACAAGGGAGAAGAAAAATGAGCAATTGCTTGATCAAGTTGTTGGATGTTTTGTATTCCACATTGAATGCATCCATAGAGATGGCGTCAGAAACCGGCGCGGATGCGGACCAACAATAACCCCCCGGTTGGATTATTTTCTAGTACTCATTGCATTCAGGCGTCTAGGCCCTGGCGGGACTAGCTGTAGTGACTGTGTCTTTACTGTAAGCCATTCGTTTCAAACGTCACCGCTTAAGAAAAATGCATGCTTCAAGCGAGCGAACCAAAACACCCTCGGACAACAGACTAGATTTCGTTTAAGGTGTCCCCACCAGCCAGCATTCATATCCTTCGAAAAGATGTTACAGAGCTTGTAGAAACTCATATTCAGTTCTTTGACACGCAACTCATCGAATCGTGCGCATCTGCATAACCACAGACCCAAGATTTGGACATTCCGACATGTGAACTAGAAGCTAAACGTTCTAACCCATTGATTCACGGGCTCCTTGTCTTGCCGGTTTCGATCCTGTGGATTGATGCCCACCGATTGGTTGAGGGACTCACTCGTCCCGTTCTACCTGGACATTTGGATGATGCTTTACTCACGAGTAATGCGCAAGTCGGAGAACTGACATTTTGCTGATCTTTGAGTTCATTATTGGTGCACATTCAGTTTTATCGGTTATCCGTGCTCCCTTTGATGCGAGTGACGTACATCCGTACAGTTTCATTAGCACATTCTGATATTTTAGGTAGGGCTGAGTACTACTGATTATGGTCTGCAAATACTTCCATGTAAAACTTGAAAAATAAAGTCTACAAGCAGATGCTTTTTTGGTAATCATTCATCGGGCTTGTGCTGTGACATAGTATGTGAGGGAAACACGATTTATAAGTGTTGTTTAGCTACTCATCATCGTTTCCGCACGGCCCGCACTGCGAGGACGGTGTGTTATTGTCATTGGGGCTGGGGTAGTTTGTAAGCAATTATGTTTAAGTCACTGATCGAGAGACTGTCCTCAGGGGTTGGGAGCAGCGTATGATCAGCACCTGTAATCGGCGTCGGCCACGAAAGAAAGAGCGCCTGTACTGGCGTCCCCTGACAGCAAAACGCTGGATGCACTAGCCGTATTGTTCTAGTACTAGAATCCAATGGCCTTTAGAGGAGTTAGCTAGGTGACCTGACGGGCTTCTTTGGTATCAACTAACTACTGAGAACACAATCTCATACAAATGGACATCATGGGCAAGCCGAACATATTTTGTACAACTTTTATAACGAAGTTCATCGAAAGCAATAATTTTCCCACAGGAAGTCGTTTTGTATGTCTTGGAATGATCCAGCATGTGTTCGTTCCAAGACATTTAACAAAACTTAATCGCAAAGCGAAATGTTCATTTTGTTTCCTCACTTTTACAAGATGCTTAGGAACGGGTGTCGAACGACGCACCCGAAGCTGCCAAGGATCCCACAGAGACTTCCGGTAAGGGTATCTATTGTTTTAGGATAAAAGTAACCCTACAACTAAGATTTATTCTCAGTTTACCATACCCATAACGTTAACCCGACTTCATACCTAAAAACACTCATTGTGGCAGTCAAAATCAATAATAAATACGCACACTATTTAAATAGTTACTTTTTACAGTTCATACGTTTTATAAGTGGTCAGAACTTAGCTCATTAAAAATCTCGCATCCTATCGTAACTGCAATAACTTCAGAATAGACTACACAATAATCAGTATCACAACCTGAGTCAATGCTGATTAGCGAAAAAGTATCAATTTTTCGCGTATATCGGCATGTTGCACGAATTCTGGCGCGTACTGTATGCTGTCGCAATGTATGTCCAGGACCGACAAGAGTGTTGAGGATTTACTTGATGTACACCATTTTCGAATGAGACAATATCGTGGTCGTTGCACTTCGGCATATAGCGCTCTCGCGACAGAAGCATGAAACAATCAGCCCTTTGCTAATCCACCAAGCCATTTTCAGCTTGGCTGGTAGTATTCAGCCATGTAAGTGTAGGCCTAGCAATCTATTGTTAGTTGATAATGCTGGGTGATTTCATGAAGTGATATTTCTTGTTTCGATTCAGTGTATGCTACATAAATTGTTAATATCGTATATGTGGACGTACGATGAATGAGTATGCCGTGGCCATTATCTGCCGTACGACCTGCATTTTTGCCGAATGCGCTATAAAAGCTGTCCACATTAACGCTTTTTAACACCAAACTAGAAACCAGGTAAATAGAGTGATCCCGTGAATAAAGTAGTCCGTTCACATAAAATGACACGCTATCCTCCGGACAGGAGGGCAAGCTGTGGACATTTATGTGACTATTATCTAAACTTATGTGAACGAAATACTTTAATCGCGCAATCAGTCTAGTTAACTGGGTATGAGAAAGGTCCTGAAAAGCCTTAATGTGGAAATGTTCTGGTGGACCCGGCCAAAAGCCAGGTTATCAGGCAGATAATGGCCATTGTACACGTGGTCGCTATACTTTATTGTTTAAAGTCAATAAGTTGACGGCCTTCGCGTCCGACGTTCTCCCTCTCAACGAAAACCTGCTAGTGAATACCTTGCTCCCAACCGGGATTTCAAGGCGTGTCCAGGACAGGCTTTACGCTGACATGGTCGGGAATTTATTAGCTGTACAACACCTTCAAATGAGATATTAGCATCACCAAATGAAGTATTTGTGTAGTGTCGTTTCTTCGGCAGCTTTTAACTGGTGCCTCATTCAGCCCTGATTTATTTAAAATTTGAAAAGAGCGCCCGATTCAATAAAAAGCCTTATGTAAAAGGACTGCGAATATTTCGTGCAATTAAAACAAAATATTTAAGCCATATCTTCATATCGTTGTAAGCCAGGTGATTTTCAGTTCGGTACACATAATTTTCGCTACGTAACATGAAACTGGCTTCTATTAGGGAGGCATGTAGTTGGCGCTAGCGTCACTGTGGGCTAAGGCTGCGGTCACGCTGACTGCGGGCAACCTCTCCACTTCTAGCTCAATGTCTGGCGTGACCTACTAACACGCCCAGTCTCAGCTGCGCCCACTTCGTGCTGTCCAGTCAATTACCTCCAAGGCCGCATCAAACAAAGACCTCAAGGTAATTGCTGCCGCTAGACGTCATGCCGGATTCTGCACCGAGCGGGGGCGGATGCGGGCAGCGTCGCTGGCCGCTCTAACGGCCCCATGCACGCACACGGCCCGCGGGGTCGAACGCCGTGCCAGTCTACTGCCTATTCTCCAATTCATTCTGTAAAGAATATATTCTTCCTACTACTATGGCCTTCCTATGACTTCTCTCATCTCCTTAGGAACCGGACATGGAAGGTCGCAGCCCTTAAGGTTAAACATGATTAGCCTTCACATCCTTTGATAACTGGTGACTTCTCGACGAGCTGCAAACCTTGGTTAGCAACCAAGCCCTTTGCGGCTTCAGTGATAGTCTGCATTCACTGCGCAAACCCAAGATCGATTGAACAGACCAATTCTGTTCGAGTATGCGTTCACATTTAGACCCAAACTTGTGATTGTGACCTCCACAGTTACTCGGAAAGGATGAAATTGCAAAAGATTTTTTTGGCTCTTACGGTTACTGGAGCTTACTGTCATTGGCATACGGGAACCATCGTGCAACGATCCGCTGACTTCAAATTACTAACATACTTCACGTTTATTTGACGCAACTGTAAAAAACTCGGCTGCCTCCATGGTAGTTAAACTCGCGGCAGCAAGGCGCAGGTTTAAGTAAAGCCACCACTTTTGTCAACGCAACTATAAGGCTTTCATTGGAAGCCGCGAGTTTAATCTTCCTTTCTCACCCACTACTTATCTTTATTTTCTTTTCGGAGGCGATCTCTTACCACATGAAGGTAGGACATCAATATCAGAGCACAATCGGTTGTACTAAATTGTGTTTGCCTGCTTTCATTTGGCACAAAAATTACTCTAAGCTTTAGTAGATCTTGTAAACTGCCGGGGAAAAATACGAGGTTCATTTGGATATCTCTGATTAAAAAAAACTTAATGTAGATATATTATCTCATGAAATTTAAACTGATCTTCAGAAAGATGCTTTCACTTCGAAAAGGTTGATTAAGTATTGTTGTAACATTCAGAAGATGAATTGGCGAACATACGTTTGTTTTCGATAATTCTCATCAGGCCTTTACATTTATAGGGTAATTAAGTAAATTGACTATGCGGGTTAGTAGAAAAAAGGAAGGACGGTTGTCAGGGGAGGGGGAATGGGGGGGGGTCAAAACGGGGTCAAAATTTTGCTCCGCGTTAGGGGGAGCTGGTAGTCGGTTGAGGTGTTAAGCCGCTGGCTGTTGGATTAGCAGCTTTTGACCATGGTAACTGTGGTGCCGCAACGAAATTCTTTTGGGCGCAAAGGATGGGTCGGCGTAGGCTGATTGCGGCCGCTTCTGCCGTAGCCAGGAGACGCTGTCCAAGAAATGTTGAGTAGCTTGAGGGTACCTTTTAGATAACTCGGAAGGCCTCTTTGGCATCCACGCGATGGTCAGAGTCTACCAGATGCGCTAGAATGGAACTGTTAACACCCTTTAGTTGACCCTTTCCTAACCATGCTGGGATGTGTTCTCGGACTCTTTTGGACAAACGCCGACTCGTGCGACCAATGTATCCCGCCCCACAGGAACAGGTAAATGAATATATGCACATGAATGTGGTCTGGGCTGGCAGTTTGTCCTTGATCACTCCGTATAGGATGGGAGCAGTCGAGAAGAGTACGTGGGCGTTGGCTGCTGGGAAGGTGGTTGCTACAGCTTGACTCAGGCGCCTCCTTAGAAGTTCGCTTGGGCCGTCACCTTGAAATGGGACCCTGATAAATAATCGTTTCTTTTCTGCTTTTAGCATTGCAGGTTTTGGTGGCCTTTCAGCCATGTGCTTAGCGATAAATTGACTGGGGTACCCATTTTGTCGAAATACACATCCAACAATCCTCAGCTCCTCTTCAATGCTATCATTCGAGCAGATCCTTTTCGCCCTTTGCGTCAAACATCGTACTAAATTACGTTTGAAGTTTAACGGTACGAAGCTAGCAAAATGGATGTATTGCCCGGACCACGTCTTCTTACGATATACCTTCCGTTGAATGCTCCCATCAGCCCTTCTACTCAGTAGTACATCAAGGAATGGGAGTGATCCAGATTCTTCTACTTCTACTGTAAATTTGATAGATGGATGCACCTGATTCACTTTATTCATTAGAGCTGAAAAGTCGGTTGTAACAGTAAATGTCGTGCAGGATAATCCGAAAATAGTTCACTCACGCCGAGATACCCTACAGTTCTGCTAGCAAGCGTATAAAACTGTACAAATTCTGTTGAACCGAATGAGATGGACAAGGAGAAGAAGAGAAAGAAGGAAAGGAGGGAAAGGAAAGGAAGAAGAGGGAGAAAAGGGTGGATGGAAATGCAATAAAGGAGGTGCAATCGTTATGACAAACATCTTATTCACATGAAATGTGGCGATTACTTAAAATAAAATGCACATTGCAAACCGACATTGATATGGATATTTTGATGAATTACAAAGGAGTTTTGGCAGATTTGGTTAATTTAGTTGACCCAATTGTGAAAAACTCACGGTATTCGGTGGTATTCGAACCCACATAGGAGGGAAGGCCTTTTACGTAAGCCAAGTCAGGATAATACTGACGAAAATGCTACTACTAACAGTGTTTATGACAATGACAGCAACGACCACGATACTGATGCTGATGATGATTGCGATTCTGGGGGGAGGGAATGCTAGTCAAGTGTGTTTTATTGATGTTATTCAATCTTCTACGAAATTTTTACCATTTTATTTTTGAATGGTGAGACGCTATGTATACTTTAAACATGTTTATGTTCACCGGAACGAGTTTCTTGTCTTCGCTCAAAACAAAAACGCAAGCGAAGGTGACCCACCGAAGGAGGAAGCAACAATATCAGCATCTTTCACCTTCTGATTACTCACAGAGTTTGCCAATGAAAATGACTCAAAATAAACTTTTGGAAAGCAACTGCTGGTCTTTACTATGCTGTCAATTTTGTTTTTATATTATTGCAGTGTTAGCAACAAGACGGATTCCGTCGATTTATCATAATTGGTTTCAAGTTTGGTCAATCAAGCCACTTCCTTCATAACGGGCAGTTTCCAATAAACAAGGAGCTAAAATTTCACTGGAATGTAAGCAAATTTCCTAGATTCAGTATGATGAAGCTCATTAAAAACTCGTAGATTTTGCTTTCAGATTAGACAAAAAACATCTTAACCCAGCTTAATTGATCTTTTACTAAAATAGCCCTTCTTGGAGATGCATTGTACGGTTTACAAACGTTAACTGTTAATTTAAACTTTTGAAAGAGCAGGTACTTTCCATCCCAGGGCAGTGAAGACCAAACGCTTTCTCATGCAAGACATTACTAGCATGGTAATCCATGTCGGTGACAGCAGAAATGCGGCATACTTCCTTACCTCGATGGTTAATGCCATGATCATTTTAAATCACTGGCGTTAATCTATTTATTTTGCTGAATTTTGAATAAAAGTGGGTTACTTTCAATGTTTTCCTAAATAATTTCACACGTTTGTATAACTTTCTTTGCTAACTAATTTAGATTTCTTGAATTTTCATTCAGGTCGCCTTTTATATAGCACAAAAAACTACATGAAAATTCAATTTGGCAAACATATATTTGCAGCAATTCATCATCGTGCCTGGAAAATTGCATCGATAATGAACAGGGGTTTAGCAATGTTATATGTTTAAAACTCATCGGTTTCACACCATCGGGAGGACGAGGTGGGTATGTTGAAGACATTAGATGGAGGAGGGGGTATATAGTAGGATCTGAGTATTGGTAATGTGTCGTATACGCGGAGTAAAAATCACTAAGACGTGCACAGATTAAACGACTGTCACCAGGGGAACGACATGTGATCGCCATTTGACGTCGGCGTCGACCATGGAAGAGAAAGAGCCTGTATTAACGTCTTCTAACAATATAGCACAGGAATTGCTAGCCATACTATCACTGTCTCGACTGTTGCTAGCGCCCGTTGGCGTAGGTCCCTAGAAAGGTTAGCTGATGTCCAGCAGACAACATGAAAGGCTTCGTTAGGATTGGCTCAAAGGTTCTTATAGACAAGGTGTGTGAGAATAGTTTCACATTAACTTAGCCGGGCCGGTATGCGTTAAATGATCCCATTTTCCAAGCGCCTCGTTGTTCAGCCAATGTATCCTGCTCAACATTAGCGGGTGAAAGACAAAATGCACCTATTTATGCGGCTTTCAAAGGGGTCTACCTTTACCTCCCAATAATAGAACAGGAGATTTCTTGACGAATACGCATAGGTATTTTTGTTGAGAAAACGCTTGAGGTCACTGTCTACGGGCGTTCTCTTTTCACCTCGCTTGTTGCAATGCCTAAGAAAGACAGTCTTATGTATTTAGTCTTTCTTTTCTGCAATCAGCGGAGTAGGCTTTCTTGTCCGTGGGCCTGTTTGTAGAGCAACCTAAATTTCAACCGTTAGTTTTGTTGAGGTCCACAATTTGTTCCACTGCAGGCTGAAGCTGTGACGGTGACTTGCGTGTATCTACCTCACTCACCCACCTCGGCCCGGTATCAGGACAGCGTCATAGGACTGGAGGTGGAGAGGGCGCGGACCCACACGCTACGTGACACCATAGCAAAGCATCTCAGCTGAGTGGAAGTGCCATGACGGCCATATTAAGGACGAGGTTCTGTAGCCTCACCTTCACTCCTCCAGTCAGCCATTCCACGCAACACAACGCACACTGGGCTGACAGCGCGGTTCCGTCAGTTGGTATTCTTCCAAGCCACGACTTTTATCAACCATAATAGCCTCAAGGAGAGTGCGCTGAAGCGTCGACTTTCACTTCTTCCCTTCCTTTAACATCAGGTGGTGCTGTCAGTTGTCTGATGCGGCGTGGTCGCCGTGGATAACAGATCTGGAAGACCCATCACACGCGCCAAGCCATGATCTGCCCCCTGCCGTAGCAACCAATTAGTACAGTAGTTGCAACATGTCGGAATATACGAAAAATCGATACCCTTTCGCTAATCGGCATTGACTAAAGCTGTGATACTGATTATCGTGTAGTCTATTTTGAAGTCATTTCAGTCATAATAGGATGTGGGCTATTTAAAGAGCTTCGTTTTGACCACTAGCTAAAAGTATCGATTTTAAAAACTGGCCACTTCAGTAGTATGCCTTTGCATCATTTATTTTGTCTCTATAAATTCAAATCTATATTATGGAAAACACGCACGAAAAAATTGTTTTTTATACTTGTTTCATAGCAAATTAAGCCTTCCCTAAATTTTATTTTCGCAGAAAGGGTAGCTTTCGGTTTTAAAAAGTTACTAATTATGAGCCTTTTTACAATTGTGAGGTGTTTATTTATAATAAATTATATCTGTCAATGTATAAGTGCTGCTTATACTGCATAAAATATATTTTACATCTATTTCAATATTTAATGACAACTATGTGACTTTTTCCTCAAACTGTAGGCAAAGACGTATTTTTCCTTAAACGCGATGTACATATTGCGCAGTTTTTAAACCTATTATTCGAGTGTAGCAGTCACTGGGCTAGAAAATTATTTGGCAATTGAGAAACGCTTTTAAAACTGAAAGCTACCTTTTCTTTGAGTATAAAATTTAAGGAAGCTTTAATTTGCTATCAAAAAAGTGCAAGAAATATTTTTATGCATGTTTTCCATAGTAAACATTTGAATTTTTAAAGGCAGTCAAAATAAATTATGCAAAGGCATACTACTTTAGAAGCTAGTTTTTACAATTGATACTTTTTGCTAGTGGCCAGAACGAATCTCGTTTGAAAACCTGCATCCTTCCAGGAATGAAATGACTTCAAAATAGACTACACGATAGGCAGTATCACAGGTTGAGTCAATGCTGATTAAGAAAAGAGTATCAACGTTTCATATATGTCGGCAGGTTGCATGATGTTCGTCGACTACTGTAAATAACAAGCAAAGACGTGATCACAACAGTTTAGACAGTATCTATGTAAAAAAGCACTTATTTTTCATGAAAAAGATCTTAATTGGTGCTAATGCCTTATTTGCAGTTAGCTCTAACTGGGTGATAATATTATGCCTATGTTCAGACAAGGAAACCTTATAAATAGTGTCCAAGTTGAAATCGGTTTTAGGCACGCCACCATGCATTCGCGTACTATTATTTTGCTACTGACTAGGCTCAAGTAACTGAGAAATTTTAAAGTGATCGAATACATAACGAACATGGGCAGACGGTAAGAAACAAAATGACATCAGACTATGTTTCAGTCATGACAGATTTTTGGTGCAACAACTGCGCAGATGCAGTGAACCGAAACATTATGATTTCAATCCATAAGGTCGTCACCGATATTTGTCTTGGTACATAATCCTCTATGTGCATTTCATACAACTGGAGGTGTCAGTGCACGTGCGTCATAGAGTTAGCTATGTTGAAAAGAAACAACTTTATAATAAGCGAAAAACTTTGATAAACCTCTGACAGTACATTTCTAATAGGGATTTTCGAGACAACTCATTTAAAGGAAAACTTAGGATTATGGTTAGTTTCGGCGACAGATAGGTACAATTTTGAGTATTTCTAATACAAGGTCGCCATAAAAAACCGCTTTTTTGTATTTCATCACAGTTGTTGATTTCGTAGTGTTTGAACCCTTATATACAATCAACTTGCTTTAAACTTTATATAGTCATCACTTATACAGCGTGATTTTCATTACCTCTGTAAATGTTCAGACCTGACGAAGAATTACTGAAAACGTATGTTTGCCAACTTGACTTCTCAAATTTGCTTTAATTGTACCATATGCCCTCGGTGTCTACTCGAATTTTAATACTGTAAATGGTTCTTTTGTCATTGATTCGCACGTCATTTACCTAAGTATGGATTTATTTGCAACGACAGCATATACTGTGATACCCATAATATTCAATAACCCTGTCTTTCCCTTTATACTTTTAAACCCTTCACGATATAGACACCTCCTGAGCGCTTGTTACCCCTGACAACGTAGAATGGTAAACGCGGACAATTGACGTCCTCGCTTCTGCCAGTTAATCGTTCTACCCCCTTTAGATGGTGGAAAAGCCCAGAGTAAAATAGATTATTCTACAGCTGCTTATTAGATCGCCCGAAAGGGGCACAACACTAGCATACGCAGATAAAAGGTTTGATTGTTGAGGAATTTGAAGGTGATTGCTTTTTTGCTGGGGGTTAGTTCATTATTGACTACTTAAACTTTCATCATGAGGAAACAATAACTTGGACGAGACATATATGACATAAAATCTAAAC
>JAYGXS010000005.1:30797803-30840924 GCA_036362985.1 Ligula intestinalis
GTTTAGATTTTATGTCATATATGTCTCGTCCAAGTTATTGTTTCCTCTTGATGAAAGTTTAAGTAGTCAATAATGAACTAACCCCCAGCAAAAAAGCAATCACCTTCAAATTCCTCAACTACACACAACAGGGCGCACACTGGACTGACTGCGCGGTCCGCACTATCCCGTCAGTTGGCAACCCTCCAATTCGCGTCTTTTAGTGCACCGTGTCAGCTTCGAGCGCGTTAGATTGATGATAGCGAGGAAAGAATTGCGCTGAGGATCGACCTTACTCTCTCCCCCACCACCAGCAATAAGTCATCGCCTAACTGACAACACAGACTGGGCTGATAGTATGTCTGGTTAATGCGTCGGTTGTTTGTGCTTTAAATCGAAACAAGTTAGAGGTGAGAGTTGTAAAGCAGGCTGTACAGGGGAAGAAGTGGAGGAAGAGAGAAAGAGGGCTAAGAAACAGAGAATACAGCGTAATATTCGCACATACGCACACAATCCTATGCTTTCTTGTTCAGTTGACTGTGATGGCAGCTGAAAACCGGGACCTGTGCTGATAGCGTTTGGGCGTGCCTGGTAGCGAGAACGCGATAGACGAAGGCAGACAGATAGTGAGAGAGAGAGAGAGAGACCGTGTGGCCGGTGCGCGTAAGCTGATCTAACCAGCGTGCTCGAGTGTCCGTGCCAGCGGGCGTGTGTGCTGTCCGTAGTCAAAGGTGGTCATCACCGCTGGCGGTCTTGGCTCTCAAGTCTGCCCACGCCTAGGACATACGTTGTGGATCTAGGGGGGCGGGGGTCAAACACGCACAGTGGTGCCTTCCAAAAGAGGAATTTGTACCACCGTCGAAACCAGATGGGAGAAATATGTCTCTTAAATAATATAGGCAACAACCTCAGCAGTGAAATTGCAAGCGAGCCGGGTCATAAAGTCAACTTTCGACAGCAACTTCAGAAGCACTCAGCCATTATTTAATATTGCAGCTGCTATATCGGCCAAAGTGACGGCTGTACATTAAGATTGACAACATTTTGCAAAATGCAAACAGAGGCGAGAGACGATAGGGGACTATGACGCACATGACCCCGACTTGTTGGTCAAGGTGGTTGTTATGGCTGTTTTAACCGAGGCCTATACTAACAGCAGAAGGCCGTACCTGCCGCCTGGAGAAATCGCATTCAATAAGCATGGACTATTTTAAAAGCTCCCCTGTTTTCTATAAATATTCGAGGCCCTTACAACGCCAAATATTTGGAGGGAAGACGTCCGTCGGGACAACAAGGTAAATTCGTTTAGTTTTTTTTCGACCTTAGTTCTCCAGCTCGTCTGTGGAATAAAGGGAATTTACAACGAACAATTAACTGTTCAAGCGTGCAGTAAAAATCAATAATCATATGGAGTGAGCGTTGATTAGGAGCTGTGGTTTATGTCAGTCCGTATGGCTCGGCTCTCGTTTCTTCCATAGTTTTTTGCGATTTTTCTACACACCATCCAACTCTGTATGTCGGTTGATGCGTGAATCATCAGAGCGCACCGCCTTAATAAATGTACGGCCTTTCTGGCGAGGAAAACTTCGAATATGTGTGCTTTGTCCCATGCGAAGCTGCGTCCTATAACAAGGCTATGCATAGCCCCTTCGAATGAATGGTCACGCATTTTCACTGTCAGTTATTGGTCGTGAATGCCTGTGGCGACAGACTTTCCTGTTTACTGACAGTACACGTTATCACAAGCTTCGCATGCTATCTGGTAAACGACTTCTCGCTTCTCGAAATAGTCAACTAATAGCCAAACAAATAGCCAATAGGGTGTACAAGCTGGGCACATAAAGCAGTCGTTGGTTTGTGCGCCACTTTTATTGGGTTTTTCCGCAAGTGCTTTCCAACGAGTTCAGACACTTTCCTTATGTATTTTTTGTGGCGCCTGAGTGGAACTTTTGAGTTCCTTGTGCTAAGGCTGTTGTTGTTTCATGCATTGTTGAACAAAATGTTCGTGCTACCCATTGGGCGAAAACAAACCAAAGAGATAATTTAGCTCGACTGGGTAGGTTTCATCGTCAGCACAGTGTATCTTCGCTCGACGTAGCAAACTGTTGACGGTTATAACTGTCATAAAGGAGAATGATTTCCACATACGTGTCTTTGCTGCGAACGGGCGATTGGAATGCTTCGTCAGTTTTGCGCTGCATGGAAACATATAGAAATGTAAGTATGTCGCTTATCTCTTTTTCGAGCATGAATTAAATTTATGGAATGGTTGAGCTGATGAAGAGTTGCTAGTTGGTCCTTTTAATGATAACAAACTTATCGTCGACATATTTTACCCGCAAAAAAGATTTAACCAACGGAAGAACCGTTGCTTCCACCATCTGCAGTGCCACTTCGGCAAGGAATCCAGCTATGGGTGACCCCATTAGGACTCCTTTTAGCTGTTGATCGTATTGTTTTGTGAGTAAATCGATGTGAGTGTAGTTATATACGACAGTTCGATCGTCGATTTCAACAATGTCCAGCCCGAGCCTCAGCAGGTTGTAGCAACGCAGTGACTCCCGCGGGATTAAAGGGAAAGTAGACTGGCGGAGAATATATCCCACTCTCTCACCACGCCCACAACGGACCCGATGTCAAGACAAAAGTCAAGAAGACCGGATTTGGAAGAGGGCACTAGTGGCCGGCGCAACCAACACTCAACATGCGTACCAACAGCACATCTCGCTAGGTGGACTCCAGCCTGGAGCCACATTAAGGAGCCGCTGTGCTTGACTCTCGGCTAAGCCGCTCCACACAAAGAGACACACTGGGCCATCTGCAGTGCCCAATTTATCACGTCAGTTGGCAACCCACTTAGCCACGGCTTCTAGCGCACAGCGATAGTTTCAAGCGCATCAGCTTGATTATAGTGAGGTAAGAACTGCGCCGAGGGTCGACCTGAATGTCTCCCCCACCGCCAGCAACAGGCCACTGCATCGCTGATTGGTAGCCTGGTGTAGGATGAGCGCAGAGCTGAAAAGGAAAGGAAGCCATATCCGCAGTCTGACTGACACTCAGTCGGCAACCTCTCTAGCTACAGCATCAGTTGTTGCAGGTTGACGCAACCGCTCGGCCAGTTGTGAAATGCCTGATAAAAGTCCTCAGTTTGAATGCCAAAAACCACTCAGGTAAAACGTAAGTGGCCAGTCATTGGCGCCATCAAACCGAAATTCTCAAGGCCCTCTCTCATCCGGTTGTCCGGCTGCGTGATTTATTTCTACGCAAATAGAGACTGTCGTTAACCGTACTGGAGAGAGTTCATGGTCATTGTAAGACAGATTTAACTAGGGTTCCGGACACGGAATATATAATATTATCAAAAAAGGCAAGATAGGCCATAAATTTCCACTTCTGGCTTATTTGCCGTCATCAGCCATCTATAACAAACTATTGAGGCTGGGCCCCAAGGCACATTTAACCGAGCATTTCGTGCAAAGCGATCGCCGAACGTCCTTCCACTACTGTTAATAAATATGATGTCCCACAATTATTTGCGCATTTTAAAAGATCAATTTTTTCTTGAAACTAATTATATTTAGCAATAATCTTTATGTATTCCTCAACCACAATGCGTGTTTATTGTTTTTAAAACAAACATTGTACGCAATGTTCACTGTATAGGATAGCCGTGCAGATTTAATAGAAGACTCTAAACCTGTACACAGCAGTCTCTGAAATCCTGATGGCTCAACCCAGACCCTTGGGGCTCGAGCATTATCTGCCCTCACTGCAATCGTATATTCTCCTTGAGGAAACTGACAACAAAGTATCTCTCGCTAAATTTATGCCAAAATATCAATAAAAAAAATCCGAATGAGTCGAACATAAATAATATTGAATGCAAGTTAAGCAACCTTACTTCTTGTAGGCAAGCGTGCAGCAGTTTGAAAGCAGACGTGTTTCGCCACATTAAAGCCAAAAAACAGTTGAGATACGAAAATGTAACGGGAGAATTAAAGGCAGTTTAGTCTGGTTACTCAGTCCAGTATGACCCTCCGAGACCGGAGGGTGACTTTGGAGGATATGCCTAAATTTATAGAGAACGTGAGACTAAACGATCAGTGAAACGGACATGAGGTTCTCTGCGGGTGATAGTAGCAGGATGAAGAGTTGCAGAGGATTGAGTGCTTGCTACGCTGATGTAGGCTGAAGTTTAATTTGGGTTTTACGGAACTGTAGGTAGAGAAAGTATGCGATACGATGGTATTCGGTGTAGGGAAAAGGAAGGAGTGTGCTACCTAGGAACATGAGGTAGGGAAGTAGCACGTTATGATCATTGTGGCAGATCTAGCGACTCCTCCATCCATGCATACTGACCACGTCCTCCTTTTCAACCAGAAGGAGCCGGCAGGTCTTTGCACTGGGGCGACAAAATGCGGAACTCTCCTTCATATGGCAGTTCCAGGAGTTTGCGCAGCCGGTCACATCGCACCAACACATGAGCGCAGTTGGCCAAGCCTTTTTTGACATAGGACTCTGTCTGTAGATTACGAAACAGAGCCAGGCAAAGCGAGCGCATAAATTGCCTTAGAAAATGCACAAAATTGCCAGGTGAGCAACGTGTTCGGCATTGAAACGCATGCACAGAAACCAGCTAGGCTTCCTTGTTTTAAAAACTAGACTGTCCTCCTGTATTCGATCTCGCTAATGACTATCGCTAGATGAAACTGAAAATATAGAAAGCAGGACTAAGCCACAATTGCTACCATTTTATGGTCTGCAAAGTTTTGACCTTTTGTAAAATTTACCGACTATTTATCCAGTAATGCTCGGCTGGCCGTTAAAGCAGAATTAAAATGGAAAACAAAGAGTGAAAATGACTGATTTGGCACAAACAGTAAGTTTGGGAGAACCATTACCTCCTCACTGAGCCTTTCTGTTTGCTGTCCGTTATTAATGTCGCTGTCGGTTACGAGGTTCAGCAAAAGCATCACCTATGAGTCCTGCAGTCAGGGAACATTCGAGAACTACCAGCCGTCGAGGAGATTTCGGCCATTCTCGTGGGGCCATTCGTACGTACACCACTAAATTATAAGCGTGAAAGGAAGAAGAGAGGGAGCTACTGGCTTTGTGTGTTGGCTTCGATTTCGTTTAATTAGGCCATGGGGGAGTCTGGTTGGCTAGTAGCCCTTGTTGGATCCGGAGCCCCGCCGGGTGAGCCTCAATCCCGGCGGCGAGGAGGAGATGGAGGAGGAGCAGCAGCAGCATGATCCAGAGGGGCTGCTCTGTCATCAAAAACACAGATGGAGAAAATGAGAGATAGATACACCGTAGGGAGGTTTAATGTAGCAGACCTTGGTCACCGTGAAGGCGGATGGGAACGCGACGGAGACGCGTCTGCTGTGGTTCTCGCCATGAGGGAGTGGAGGAGCGTGGTGGAGTTACGGAAGAAGCATGAACATCGCACGGTGATGATGAGGTAGAAGTCCAAATTATACGAATTAATCATACGCGTGATACCAAATGAAATGCTAACCGGCTCACATAGAACGAAACACTATCAGCTACATATTTTTAAAACCTCTAGTCTTTTTATCGACGTCTGCTTTAGCATTTACGTACACATAATCATCGAATAAAACCAATTGCCCATTTGAAGGGCAATTAAGGTAGCATGTGAAAACATGGGAACCATCGATTTTTTATAAAATGCTTAACTAATAACCCGGACCTGGTGCCCGCTTCCCCTCCCCCGATTCTGTCCGTTAGGCAGAAAGCTCGCTTCGAGCTACTTAACTGGACCCGCTTCATCTTGTAGCAAATGAACATTTATCACATGCGCTTTCTCCTCCCGACCACGGAGGCAATTCCAGAATTCTTTGCTTTTTTCTAACAACAGTTGTTGACCTTGGCTTCGTTGCCAACATTAAGGACGTCGTTTGCATTCCGAAATATTTATTAAGTGTAAGCGACCAATCACCGAAAGGGTGGATACCATCGATGGGTTTACAGGCAGCTAATTTTAACAAATTACTGCACTCGAAAAGAGGTCGGAAATGCCAGTTGTCCTAGGGCCATTATTCATAATTTGGTGCATTGTGGTAGAATATCCCTTATCCGGACCAATCGTGTTCGGTTATTGCCACATCCATAAATGGGGCCTACACACCGCTAGCCTAGTTGTTAAGGCGCACCCCTGCCACCACATTTGTGTCCGACGGCATACTGAGTATAAATTTGAAAGTATTTTATCAATGTTTTCAAGAGCGTGAAAATTAATGTGAAATAAGCCCACCAGTTAGGTATTCGTTTCTATCCAGTGAAGTTATTGCAGATTCCCAGAAGGAAGCTCATTTAGGCATTATGCCCCATGATAGGCATTTTTAACCCCACCGAGGTAAACCTTTCTAACTCAAATCAAACTTCTTAGAATTTTATTTTGCACTTCAAAGGCGACATCAGCTACAATGCACTAAATTTGGTCATTTTATTTGGGGTGCTTTGAATGCTTGAGCAAGCATTGGCTGTCTGATTTTGCTCATCAGGTTGGCCCATTCTTCGGGGGCCTATCAGCAGCAAACGATAAGACACGCCAGACCTTATACATCGTTCTGATTCTCACGTTTTGCGTATTTCCATTTTCCTTAAAAAATTATTGTAGAATCTTTTTGCTTATCTAATGTATCCAAAGAAACTGGACTCCTACCTATATTGCAGCTGCATGTTCGAGTCGAATAGAGTAAAATTAACTTCGCTGATGACCTGTGCCTATACCCATGCTTGTGAAGCTTGTCTAGTCTGGCCTGTATAATAAGAGGTGCAGTTAAGGTAGAAAAAGCGAAATTCCACTGCAAGCTGTTAATCGCGATCTTATTAGTTACCCAGCGTCTCACCCCCTGCGCGCAACCATTATCTGCAAAAGTATCTCACGTTTCTCATCAGAAAACGTGGCGAATACGTGGGCTTGTATGGCTCTTTTTAGTTGAATTTTGCGCCGCTGTTACATTCACGTGCTTAATAGAGGTTGTAGGGTTACACGTCTGAGATAACTGCAGGAACCAGGGTCCGTACGTCTTCGCCATCATTTGGCACCCAGACCTTGCCCCTCCCTTACGGACTGACATTTCAGCAAATTACTTTCTATTCTACTTAAATAAGTAACCTAATCTGCAAACTCGAAATGGCTCTCTGGTTGCTGTGTAGCAATTTTTACAAGGGGCCCAAGGTGTATTGCGCTAGGCCAATCAACATGTAAAACAACCAGAAGTTTATGGTCATTCACAAAAATGTGGTCAGCTTGATACGTTTATTTTTACAAATGTGTAACAGTTACACTCCAAAATGCAGTTTAATGTGGCGTGCATAGGCAAAATGCCGTCAGTTTGCCACTAGAAGTGAATATGCGAGTCGAAGGAAGCAGTTCAGAAGAAGAAGGTGCGACCACTGGAACAAAAGTTTCATTTTTCTGACGGTTCGGATTCTGTCGAGAATTCTTAATCATAGGTTGTCATAGGATTGTCTGAGACATGTGCAGATAGGAGTGATGCGTGCACATATTGCATGGTTGGAAAGTCGTGTTGGCAAACGTTCGTTTTCGGTCATTCATCGTCAGACCAGTACATGACATGGGGAATAAAATTGGTCAATTAATAACATCGTTTATATAATCGTCAGGTTAGGGAAGGGGGAAGAGGGAGGAAAAGGGTGAGGGCAATTAAGCAGCTGAGTTGTCCCTCGTCTCCTGAACGTGGGTGCCTGCGCGGGTAGGACGCTGGTAGCCATGCCCAGATGAGACAGGAGGGATGTTCTCGCGGTCAGCGGGTTGACTTCTGTATGTCAGCCGCGCAGCTTGCGCTTGACTATTCTCCGTCGCTTCGTATTCTGTGGCTTCAACAGGTGTTGGATTTCCGCGTGCAGTCGGCCAAGGGAGGCCGATGGCTTGAACCAGCACCTTTTGACAGCATAGAATGGGTTTTGCTAGCCGGATTGCCACTGCTTCTGCTGTGGCTAACACCTGTTTGCGCAGGCCTTTGGAGTAGTGGGTTGGCGTGTGGTATATGACCCGAAAGGCTTCTCTCGCGTCCACTTGGTTGTTTGTATCAATTAGGTGGTTGAGGATGGAGCTTGAGGTCGGTCTATTCTCCCCTCTGCTAAGCCAAGCTGGTATGTGCTGGCGCATTCTCTTCTCCAGACGTCGCATTGTTCGGCCAATATAGCCCGCTCCACAGGAACAGGTGAACGAATAGATGCACATTGATGTGGCCTGAAACGGTAGTCTCTCTTTACCTCCCATTCGTAGAAGGGGAGTGTAGTGAAGAGAACCCGCAAGTTTGCAGCCGGTAAGGCATTCATGACTGCTGTCCTCAGGTGCCTTCTTACTAGTTCACTCGTTGCGTCTCCCATAAACGGCAGTCGTATAAATAGATCTTTATTTTTCGCCGTTGCAATTGCGACCTTTGTGACACGTTCCTTGATGTTCTGAAGGATGAAACTTTCCGGATAACCGTTTTCATGGCATGCTTCCTTTAGTTGCTGCAATTCTTCTTCCACTATTTCAGGAGAGCAGATACGGCGTATTCGGGCTGCCATTCTCTGGACTAAGTTCCGTTTGACGTTAAGGGGGACAAAACTGTGAAAATTAACGTATTGCCCAGTCCAGGTTTTCTTTCTAGATAGTCGGCGTTGTATCGAGCCATCTTCTTGTCTGTGTAAAAGGACGTCTAGGAAAGCGAGTTCCTCTGTTTCCACCGTAAATGTGAGTGCTGTGTGGGCGGTATTAAATTTTTGGACTAGACCATCGATATCAGCGGTCTTCTTTGTCAGGCAAAAGATGTCATCCACATATCGACCATAGAACTTAAGGTCATTGATAGTGTCTTTGAGCTTCGTTTCCTCGATCTTGCCCATGAAGACATTTGCCAGGAATGGTCCAAGTGGTGAGCCCATGGCTACTCCGTCAATTTGCCTGTATAGCCGGCCATTACAGATAAATTGTACATCTTGTGTACAGCATGTCAGTAGATCTTTCAGCCTCTTCACTGTCATCACTATATGGTAGTGTGTTTCTCGTATGAAGTCGCATAGGTATACTATGGTTTCAACTACCGGGACGGTGGTGAACAGTGAGGATACATCTAATGACAGCATCATCGTTTCGCCAATATTAGTATCCTTGACAGCCTCCACGAATTCAAACGTGTCTTTCAGGCTTCTTGGGTACAAGCAGCTCTGAAGTGGTTTTAACTTTTCGGCAAGCCATTTTGCCACGGCGTGGTACGGTGAGTTTCTCATGTCCAAGATAGGGGCTTGAGAATTACGACACAAGCAGCTCGCGGCTCACGCGTTTGTCACCTCTTGCGAGAATTTTTGCCTCGTTAAACTTGAATATGTTGCTGGGTCCCTTCGAGTCTTTCCCCCTCACCGCCGCTGCATGCTCGGCCATTCACGTCCGGAGTAATCTCCCGGTTTTCCGTCGTCATTTCTTTGTACACAACTGCGCGAGATCCGGTTAACGTCTCCAGCCGTTTCCTGCCGCGGCAGTTAGCCTCTCGGTCTCATGACCCGGCGCCTGATGGTTGCTTCTGGCCTGTGCGCAACTCCAACGCCAAGTAGGGTGAGCAGGCACCTGACTGCTTCCGATACATTCATCGCCAAACTGTTGGGCCAGTTGTTGTGGTTTCTTCTCTCATCAGGAAAATGAAACTGTTTTTTCAGTGATCGCATCTGCTTCTTCTGGACTTTTCCTGCAACTCGCATATTCACTTCAAGTGAAAACAGATACCGTCGTATCTGTAGTCCATCTTCTTTCTTATGTTAGGATTTCAGAGCTTTACTGCCTTTTTTCCAGGTTTTAAGATCTCTAGCCGCTATCGTGGCGCATTATTCTGACAACCATTATTACGACAAACGCCTACTGTTTGGATGCGAAGAGGACAGTGCTTAATGAACCATTAGGCATGTTGTTTAGACGTCATTCTTGCTATTCATGCCATAACTTTAGGGACATACACTGGGACTTAACTTTTTCGTCGTGTTTTTTCCCCGCATTCGGAAATATTTACTGCCAACGTTGCGCCTTATCCAAACATTCAGTTGGCTGCGGCGATAATAATTTATGCGTGTAGTGACCTTGTATTCTAAGCCATGCTTTGCTCGCACGCTCCTGGGGCAGGTAACATGTCTGTTCCTCGTGTCCACCAGCGCGTGCGTGCCAGACGATGTCAAAACTCCAGTCAAGGTCACGGACGTGTCTGGCCGTACTGGCCAACCACTTCCCAAGGCCAGTTCACAAAAGACCTTAAAGTGGTGACAGTTTACGCTCAGACGCTCCCGGAGCCGACGACTTATTGTCGGTTACAGACAACCGGACCCGGTAACTGGTTTAATTATTGTCAAAGTAGACTCGCTGGATCTATTCCACTCTCTCATCACTTCCATATCGGAGATGTGTAAAGGAAGAGGAAGGGAAGAGAGAGAGAAACGAAAGGAAGAAGAAAAGAGAGAGAAAACAAGTGGGAGAAACAAGTCAAGTCAAATTTATTCAAGGAAATATAGGCAAAGGCCTTTGAACTCCCTCGTGGTACATAGGATTTCAGAAATGCAAAAGAAGTCGTTGAACCAATTTCAAACGACTACTCGCTTGTTTCAAGTAATACGCTCACACTCAGTTTACGCGAGCCAGCAGTGTAACTGAGGAGGAAGAGCAGGCAGTGAATTGAATTTCAGTTGTGGTTTTTAGGAGAAAAACTGTCGCTCGTGGGGGAAGTATGTGAAGGATAGGGGCATGATGCTTCTGTGAATGTTGGCAAGTAATGTAATGCAACTCCATGACAAGTAATATCGACATCCGAAGGACCATACGAGGAGGAGACCTCGGAGTCACGAGAACGTCCTGAAGAACCGGAGATACGACCATGATACGCCTTTGCTGTGCCAACAGCCGAGGAACCCGCCACGTCGTCAGCAGTCGGTCGATACGAGAAAGGGTGTGACAGGGCCGCGTAGCCTAGGATCATAGGTGCGGTAGATGCGACCTCAGATGCGATCAGCGCAGTTCACATAGTGAGCAGAGACGTCGGAGCTAGGCAATTTCTTAACGCATTTGGTTAAATAATAATAATAATACTACTTTAAAATTACTAATAGTATATATTAATAGCATTTCGGTGTTTGGGGTTAGAGCGCCTCAATTTTTTGATTCAAAACACTTCTGTGATTGGATTTGGAGTACTTAATCGTGACGATACTCATTAAATCGGTCTAGGTTTGCCTTAAAAACATCCACGGAAGGGCACATGACAATATCCGTGGGAAGGGCATTCCATGCCTTGAATACCCTCTTAGAGATAAAGAATTTACTTGGGTCAAGTCTTGCCCCAGTCGCACGTAATTTGAGGGGATGTCCTCGCAACCTAGAGGTGGTGGCCCGCTCAAAGACGTCATTTGTTTGGAGGCAGCAATCCTGACCCGCAACATGCGAAATGCCTGGATTAGGTCCCCACGTTGCTGCCTGTAATCCAGAGGAAACAAGTCAAGATTTACCAATCGGGTCTCATAAGGGAGGTTCCGTTGGCCTCGCACTAATTTTGTTGCACGTCTTTGTACCCTTTCAAGGTTTTTTTGTCTTTGGCTGTCCAAGGTCTCCAGGCTTGGATTGCAAATTCCAGTTGAGGTCGCACGAACGTGCCGAATACCTTGCCAAATACAACTTTGTCAAACTTAGCAAATGTGAAACATCTTTTCCCAGGAAGAAATTTGAAGCAAGCAAATATGGCAGCATTTATTCGATCAAATAAATTTCGTGACGGCTCGTCAGCTGCGGCCCGTCTTTGCATGAATGAATAACAAGTGGGTTACAGCACAATTTTAATATCAACAAAATCGATAAAAGCAAGGTCAAATTTACGCGTAAGCGAACATTCATATTGTCAACGTAACTCGGGAGGGGCGGAAATTTAGGGGAGAAAACAACACAAAAACAAACAAAAGGTGACTAAATGTAGGCCTATGGACCCCAAGGCAGCTGTAGGTTAGCCACATGTTCTAATTGCTTACATCGGTCGGGTTTCTCCCGCCGTATGTAGGCTGCTTCCATGTAGCGTAATGTCCGGTTTGTTCGTGCTCGAACAATAACTCGATTGTTTTGGTCGTTTGAGCGGTCTGAAAAGTCTTCTTTAGCCCCTGTACATCTATGCAGTAATCATGATCCTCTTGGTGTCGTGTGCCCTTAGCTGAAGTTTTCGCAGCATTTTTTGCAGTGGGCCTGGAGCTCGAACTGGGTGGTGTGACCGCTTGGTCGTCAGAGCTGTCTGAAGTTGCTTCTTGCAACCCCTGAACAACAACACCATGTTCACTACCCTGTCGGGAGTCTTTAATTTCGGTTTTAGTCATCTTCGCTGCAGTGGGCCCAGAGCTTGAAATAGGGAGTGTGATTGCTTGGTCGTCTGAACTGTATGAAGTTCCTTCATGCAACCCCTGAACAACTACACCATGATAACGTTCCCGACGGGAGTCCTGAATTACAGTTTTGGTCACCTTCGCTGCAGTGGGCCTAGAGCTCGAAGCGGATGGTGTGACTGCTTGGTCATCGGATCTGTCTGAAGTTGTCTCACCGATGTCTAGTTTGTCCACTTTGGCGGCCTGTACTTCAGGTATAGGCATCCTTTGTTCTTCTTTAGGCGGTCCATACATATGCATTGAAGTCATCAATTTTTGCATCGCAGCGATGGTCTGCTGGAGGAGTTTTTTTTCATATTTTCCATTTTGCCTTCAAGTTTGTTATACTTAGAGGCTAGAATATGATATCCTTCGCATCGGTTTTCTGTGTGCGTCGATCGTACCAGATTAGTCAAGCTTTTCGATCCCCCTTACAGCGTGCGGCGATAGTGCGGAGGTTAGCATCGCGGTCTTGTATTGAATGGGCTTTGAGTTCGAGCCCCTCTCGCGGAAAGTTTTGCATTTGACTTCTCGTTTGCATTATTTTCGCACGACAAGTGAAATTTACGCAAAAAAAGTTCAGATGTGAAGCTTTACCTTATATGCGAGACAGATAGCCTAAGTCGTCACTTAGCTAATGTAAGAATACGTTAAGGGCGATTCTCCTTACTTAAGACGATTGGTTTTAGAATTTAAGAAGCAGAACTTTGCCGGACTACTAGATCAATGTCTAAACGTGGAAAATTTGTTCAGGGTTGGTAAGAGCAATCGTGATAACTGAGCTAGTTTAATTTCTAACTTTGCAGTAAGTTACTCCAATAGATGTATCAAAGCAAATGTGATAAAATATAATTTAGCGACTCAGCCTTTGCTTTTTCGTGTGTACTAGCGTCTGAGAATTTCACCAGCACCGGCGGTGTAGAAGTTTGGTTGCTCAAACCTCGTTTAGGAAGATTTTCGACGATTGTCTACTTTGCTAGTCAAAACGCAACTGTGCGAGCTGATGGATTTAGACCAAGGTGGCTACTGAGGAGAGGAATACTGTAGTACGGTTTGTTCAGGGAACAAATTTTGTGAGTATCCGGCTTTGTACGTAAATCAAGTGTGTTGATCTCGACACACTATCTTTTGCTCGTTGGAAACAAGTAGTTTCCTCTTGAAACGCCACTGCTTAAAAATTTCGAACCGCGCGGGGGCAGGATTTTTTCAAGAACAAGAATACAGCCTGACATTTATATACATACATATAGGCAGAAAGGTTGATTTTGGCCTTCGAAAACATTTTACTGGTGTTCGGACGCTCCGCCTTACCAGACCTTAAGGCAACACTGTCAGCCCTCGTTGAGTGCATCTCAGAACAGCCAATCACCTTCCATTTCCGCGCCACCACCCCCACCCCCACTCTCACTCCTCCATGTCCCAATTAAACGAAACCACGGCCAATAAAACAAAGCTAGTGACTCACCCTCCCCTTCCTTCCACATGTACGTTTTTTTTCGGTGTGCGTGTGAATGGCCCTGCAGGAATGGCGGAAACCTTATCAGCTGCTACCAGTTCTCAATATTAGAACATTTTCACTGCAAACTACTGGTAAAAACGGACTCACCGTTCCTAAAAAGAAAACATGGTTGCAGTGTCTGTTTTAATGACTTTACAATCTTCATGAACATGGTTTAACTCAGTTTAACTATCATCCTCTCACTTACGCGTGAGCTTTAATTGTCCAGTCCTAACTATTTAAGTAAAGATGGCTTATGTGACCTCCTCTAAACAGGACATGAGAACAGGAACCACCTAGTTCTACAGAAAATAGGATTAGATTTAACACTGGCGTTAAGGGGAATTAAGGTTAATTTAAGGGTTACGTCTAGGTTTGCTGCTAACTGTACCGTTAAGGCTAGAGTAGGGCCAATAGTTAGGCTTCGGTGAAAGTATAACCACACTTTGCATCCAACAACAACAGCTGGTAGGTGAAGTGTCCTGAGACATGCTCTCAGGTCAGGATTTTGGGGCATGTTTTTCAGACCCGAATCTGCATTCTGAAATGTCCCCTGACTGCAAGACTCAGTGCTGACACCTTTCCATATTTTCGTAACCGGCAGTGACGTGCAAAAGAGAGATAGCATGAACCTCTCCGGCTTGCGACGAGGTAGGTGTCTAAATTTTACAAACCATCCTCAGTGACTTTATTATCTCCATGATGCCATGTAAAATATTAATTGGATTATATGGGATGGAAGACTTTCAGATAATATTTTGGGAAATTTTCTAGTCTGCTCTCAAAGTTATGCATGCATAATCCTCTATCAAAACCAATGGCATATTTTAGGGTAACTGATATAGCCCGTGGAGACATAGGCACAATCGATTTTCTTCAAAAAAAGTAGTTGAGCTAATTACCTGGACCGGCAGACGGTGCCGCCCCAATAATGCCAGTTGGGCTAAATGTTCGATTCCAGATACTTCAGGGGACGCGCCTCTATCGTCCAATAAACACACACTTATCACAGGGGCTTTATTCTCCTACCCACAGAGGCGATCCCGGATTTCTTTGCTTTCTTCTCACACTAGTGGCCGACCTTGGCTTGGTTGTCAGCGGTAAGGACGTTGTTTGCAGTCTGAAGAGAGTCATTCACTCTGAGGGACCAAACACCAAAAGAGGCGGATGCCTTCGCTGGGTTTATAGGCATCTATTTTTAACAAAATTACTGCACTCGGAAAGAGGTAGAAAAATGCCAGTTGTCCTAGGGCCATTATTTATGGATTGGTGCACTGCGGTAGCATCTTGGACCAATCAAGGTTCGCTTAGTGCCACGCCCACGAAGACGGCATAGATGCCGACGCAGCAAATACACTCCCACTAGCCTGGTTGGTAAGGCACACCCTTGCCGCCACACTTGTACCTGGCGGTATAATGACTACCAGGTGGGATATTTTTTCCCAAAGTTTTCCATTAGATGCATTTTTATTTATTAGAGCCTCGAAAATTAATGTGAAAAAACACACCAGTCAGTTTTTCATTTCTACACAGTGATGTGCTTTCAGATGGCCAGAAGGAAGCTCATTCGGGACTGAAATATTTTCACATTATGCCCGACGATATGCATGCTTTAAACCCTACCTAAATAATCCTTTCTTACTAAAAAAAAACACTTTTGAATGTTGATTTGCACTCCATAGGTTAGGCCGGCTAAGGTGAACCAGATATTGGTTATTTCAGCTGGGGATGTTGGGCATACCAGCAGCACACGATAGGACAGTACTTCGGCTTCGATCAGATTCCTCCCATTTGCATTTGTTCCTTTAATTTCTTAATAAACTGTTGCAGAATCTTTTTTCGTTTATCTAATGTACCCAAAGAAACTGGACTTCCACCTATTTTGCAGCTGCGTATTCGAGCCTCGTTGGAAAAAATTTTTAACTATGCTGACGGTCCGTGCTTATACCCAAGTTTGCGCAACTTGTTGAGTCTGACCTGTATAAAAAGAGGTACAGTTAAGGCAGACGAATAGGAATTCTACTGCAAGCTGCTCATCGCGATCCAATTAGTTACCCATCGTCTCGACTCTTGCGCGCAACCCTTATCTGCAAAACTATCTTATGTTTCTCATCAGCAAAGCGTGGCGAACACGTGGGCATTTACGTCTCTTTTTAGCTGCATTTTGCCCCGCTGGTACATTTACGTGCTCAACAAAAATTGTGGTGTTGCACGTCTACGATTACTAAAGGAGCCAGTGTCCGTACGTCTTCGCCATCATATGGCGCATAGGCCCCTGTTCGCACATTACAGACTGGAATTTCAGCAGGTTACTTTCTACTGTACTTTAACAAGTAACCTAATCTGCAAACTCGAAATGCCTCTCTGGTTGGTGTGTGGCCGTCGGTATATGGGGCCCAAATTGTGTCGTGATATGTCAATTTACATTCAACGCAACCTTACGTTTATGGCTCTATACAGAAATCTGGTCACTTTTAAATAAGAACTTTTAAAAGTGGATAATTTGTACATTCAGAGGCCGCCTAAAGGCAGTTTTGTGTGGAGCATTTACCAGAGTTCAAAACTCTGTACTGTGTCCACCGGCAGAAGCTCTGTTAAACCCTCGTCGTTGTATAGTCTTATTTTAAGTTGATACTTGAAAGGCTGACTGTTGATTCCGACTAGGTCTACCCAGTGTTCTAGGACGTGGCGGATACAGGAAAGGTGACCTGCAACTGAAGTTATTTAAAGTGATGATAGACCTACGAAGAACCGGACGCCCTTTCTGCCACCTGGACGTGTTGTCATGACGCAGTTAAGAAGATCCAGGAAATCGGAGGTAGTTGTTGCGGCGTGAGCCTGTGCCTAAGCGTGCTTCTAAACACCATCCCACGTGTGGTATTTGTTAGGAAGGGCCATCCCCAATAAAGTTCAGCTTTTTTAATTTCCTTACAAGTTAATTGATGTTCTCAATGTAGATAAGTATATTAAAGCTTAATATATTTGGGTCAAACTCCATCAGCCACTGCGGTAAACCCCAGAAATGTACATTTGCTGCCAACGGGCAGACAGTAGTATAAATTGATGTGGCAATTTACCCCGTAGAAATTTATTCATAAGGAAATGATATACCTGAACTTTCAAAACTAAAATATCTGCCAGATAACAAACAGAGAAAGCTGGGGGACTCACTGATTCGCTCGACCCGAAGTAGCAGTGACAAGCAGCAGCAACAGAAACATCGGCGAAGCACGTTACCGGTAAATTACAACATCATATCCAAAGATAAATTGACTAGCATACATTTGCTTTCGATAAATTCTCTTCAGACCTGAGCCAAGCTGTATCAAAAACCCTTGCGGCCAACGCCCATATACTGTTATCAACTACGCCCATCCTATAGGGAGAGATAAAGGACTTAATGCGAGCTCAGGCCACCTCCATGTGCATCTATTCATTCCCCTGCTCCTTTGGGGCAGAATATATTGGTCGCACGAAGTATTGTCTGTCCAAAAGTGCACAAGAACACCTTCTGGCATGGTTAGAGAAGGGCCAAGTAATAAGCATTACCGGTTCTATTTTAGCGCACATGGTAGACTCAAATCGTCGCGTGGATGCCAGCAAGGCTTCTCAAGTGATCTCCAAGGTGCTCTCCAGCTATTTAAAATTACTCGCAGAGCGTCTGTTGGGTACAGAAGAAGGAGTTGCATATAGGCTACGCAGACCGGGACTGTGCACTCAAAAGACTTTATAACAGCGACGCAGTTACCATGGACGAAAGTCGCTAATAAAACCACATACTGCTTATCACCGGCCTCGGAAACAAGTACGCCCAGATACGGACAAGTCCCCAATTCAACCGCGTGCACCATATCACCTGTCTTGGCCGCCGATCCACCTAGACACTGACATTGGGACCTAAATTCCCCCCAAACTTCCATCGCCCTTAAAACAGCAACAAAAATACATCATTCCCCTAAACGACATAGTTGATTCATTTTATTAACATATACATTTACATGCCTGAACAGAATTTATCGAAAGCAAACGTATGTTCGCCAATGCATCTTTTGACCTTTACAATGGACAGTGTCGCAAATTTAAAACATCATATCCAAAAAAGTTGGCTGCCTACCAACTCCCCATGTCCTTCCTGTGTATCTACCAGGTGGCCCAATTAAGGTAGACATGTAGGTTGTGGCGCCTAAACGCAGCCGCCAGTTTTTTGTACGCTCTACCCTATCAGAGCGACACCGTCAGTCGTCGCCGCGACTACGTCAGCAAAGGAATGGACGCGGCTGCAAACAGCCAATCACCCTCCAAGAGATCTGGTCACCCTCTCCTCCATGTCACACAGAGGAGCTTCGTCACGTTCAAATTTCAACGGGCATAGTTCGTTTGTAACTTTGGAGATTAAATCATGGTCTTTTAGGCAATCAGGATGCCCAAGGGCATTCCATTATTATTCGGTAAGAATATGGATAGTTAGTCCTGTGCAACAGCTTAGATGCACGAAAGTGATTACTACCAAAATTCGTAGGTGGTGGGGTTTGGGAGGTTTAGATAATTAATTTCACCTAAGTGTGAAAAGTTCTGCGGTCTCAGTGAGATTTGAAGCCACGTCAGCAAGTGGATTGCTTTAGTACAACCAGCACTCCATCCAACTGAGGCCCCCAACGGGAACCCTGTGCTTATTCACACTTTGTCTAGCCACCTAGCTTTCAGCAACGTATGGAATCGACCAATTCTGATACAGTAAGCTGATATATGGTATTTGCCTACGAAGGAAGGCATTTGCAATCGATGTATGTCCCACAGGCTTGAAAGTTTGAACATTTGTGTTCATCCGCATTTCCATCAATTGCTCTGGTCTTCCGATATAATATCTGGCACAGAGATGTTTGCAGTGACTACCTCGCGTCGAAGTGAGCTCCACTAGAATCTCACGACTGCGGTTCTGGACGCTTGGATCAGCCAATCACAGTTGCCGCAAAAAAGGCTTTCAGGCTAGGTGACAAACAGCAACAGTGCACGCGTGAATCACCCTCTCTGTCCACTGGCCTGACTGATGTCAAACTAGCATTTGGACCCAGCTAGCTCTCCTGGCTCGTCGTGTGCTCCCAAGTCAAATGTATTCCATCTATCCTTCTTTCCTCCGTGTACACAATATACTGTTCATACTTCTCTGGCCATATCTGACTTCTTCTTTACCAAGCAACCATGGTCTGAAGATCACAGTTGCCGGGATTTAGCTTACTTACCCCCCTGCAAAGTTTTCATCAATTGTCTCGCTTTGTTGTACCTCAAAACAGTCGCGGCAGATAAGGGTAGGAACTTATTCTAAAAGGTAGCATGTTCAGGGTACATTCGGATGATAAGAATGAAGTGAACCCCAAGAGAATGATAATCATGGTCAGAAAAACAGTACAAATAAAAACGGGAGAAATGGGAACGTTAATTTCTGGCTAATTTGCCGTCATCATCCGGTAATAACTTAATCCCAGGTAGGTATCACCCAAGATTTGAACCGGCAACTTCGTGATCCTTAAGTGTAACATTGAGGCACAATGTGTAACATTGTTGGTTGCGATCAGAATATGCTGATAGTCTGGGGGCTTCACCGATCTACTTACGGGACATGTATGTCTCGTTGTGTCTTGGTGCCTGCGAGGGTTCTAGAGCGAGATCTAAGGCCCAACGGCACATACATGTTTCGTAACTAGATGAATGAAGCCCCACACTACCATTACTATCCATATTATTAATATCCTACCGATAACTGTAGCATTTGAATGCCGTCCGAATATAAACAGAACTCACTGAGCTATCGGTTTGTGTGCAGTGGGTGGGTGGCGGAAGTCACATGGCGAACGTCAACCTGAACATTCATTTCATCTCCAGGTTATCTACCCTGAACCGGGTGTTTAGTTCTGTATTAAAAACAACCAGCTGTGGCAGTAGTGATCCATAAAACGGCGAGATTGCAAAATAAGTCCAGCCAACTGAGCCCAGAGGTTCAGACTGCAGTGCCTGCTAAGTGACGATCTCACGTGCGCCAGATCCACCACCACCACGATACAAAATGTCGGATACCTGGACAGTTGGAAGCCACTTCGTGCGCAAGAGAGCTCTTTTGTTGTATCAATCCGTTGCGAGAACCGCGGTTGCCATGGCTACAGCGACTGAAATGGCGTCCGCGCTTGCCTCCGGTCGTCGTAATTTTTTTTTCTAGTCAACGAATCACGCAGAGTAAAGAAAAAGAGATGGAAAAACATGCGACAAAAACAAGTTCTTTGTGGCTAACTTTTTCGCTTGCGATGATTGAACTATCTGAGGTGAGTTAAGACACAAAAGAATAAAGTGAGAAAGAGAGAGGAGGAGAAGAGAAGGAGGAAGAATTTGAAGTGTGACTTACCGAATTGAGGTTGGAAACGATCACGTTGGCTGGTGCATCATAGGTGCCTCTGACTACATTGTGATAAATGATCAGACCTGTCCACCATCACACCAAGGCAGCTTGATCGGCGTTGTCCGACATGTACTCCACTTGCTCTGCATCTACTGTACTCTGCCTTTCCTCTTCCACCTCAGCCCAATGAAAACACAGAGGCAGGGCGACCGCAGGAGGTATAGGACGCAGTGACTGACAAACCTAAACAGTCCGTCTACCCACCACTTAAATTAGCTTCACTGTGTCTAGAGGCAGCTATACGCGCAACACAGGTGTTAATTGCGCTACGAGGAGGATTTGTTCAGATCGATGAGGCACTGTTGAGGAAAACCCAAGGACCATTTGTTCAGTCCCACTTGCAGTAAGCCGTCCACACCTGGAGTCCGTAATGATCGTCTACAGCTGGCACGATGGCAGGCAACGGCTACGAAGATGGTTTAGAATCTTGGTCATCTCTGCTACGTAGATAGACTGGCTGAACAAGATTTATTTCCTCTCAATTACAGACGACCTCATTTAAACCTACCGAATTGTTAGAGACCGTGAGTGCGCCCTAGAATTTGACAACTTCTTCGAATTGGCTAGAACGGATTATCTGCGGGGTCATCTCTTTAAAATGCAGAGGAAGCTTACCCATATGGACGTTCGACGGAAGGCCTTCTCGTAGGGGGTCATTTGAGCCTAGAACGGACGCTCCGACTAGGTCGTCCCTTCAGGAACCTTTGAGACATTTAAAAGCAAACTGGATTCTCGTTTATTGACAAACGGTGGTGCATATGCTGAAAATTGTGCCAGTAGCGACTGTTTGCGACTGGTTCACACATATCGCTAATGCTAAATCCACACCGGCTTAAATGCTGCTGTTAGAGTTGAACGTTTTATGCAATTTTCGGATATGAATAAGGATCCCATGTGCGAAAGCCTTCTTTCGTGATTTAAAGTGATTGACACGTGCCATACAATGAACGGCTGGAATTTAACCTCAGAGATACTGCCAGAGAGAGTATGCTCAGAAGGACTAATTGCAGCCTTCTTAATTGGCACGTATATCCTGTACGAGCTCAGAAGCTCACACGAAGTGGTGCCGACGATTAAATAACCTCATCTGCCTCCATTTATGCATAAACCGAGACTGCGAACATTTATCTTCCTGAGCGGATGATGGAGTTAGTACGTCAGCTGGCAGCCTTCCAGGCCACTGCTTTTAGCACATCGTGAGAGATTTAAGCGCGTTAAATTTATTTTAGTAATAAATATGTGCTGAGGCAGCTGACGTCACGCTCTACCTCTCCCTCCGTCTCCTCTCCCAGGTACCGGTCGAATATCGGAGCCTGTCCGTACACTAATTGAGTACATGCGGGAGATGCAGTGTGAGCCACCACACCTTCCCATACCTGAAATTTGTTCATAAACGCGCACCTCGAATGACCTGTGTCCTGCCCTCATTCAACCCGCATTTTCTAGAGGAAAAAGAAACGACACAATAGATAACACACAAAATTCTCATATCACCGCGTGTGCTCCAACAAGCGCAAATTGTGCCTCTTTAATAGCTTGTCAGAGAAGTTTATCAGAAGACCTTATGAACGACTGACGTCATGCAGACATCCTTTTGTCAGCAAGTGAGCAGCGCCCCGTCGTCCAATCAAATAATTGTCAGCATTCCCGTGTGTATTTTGCGCAGTAAGCAGAGTTGGGAGGAAAGGTTCTGTCAGCCTATTTTGTGGCATGAGATAAACTTCGGCTTTAGATAACGAGGGGGGTGAATGGGGATTTTGCTTCTGCGTGCATTTTGTCCCATTGGATGGATTAGCAAACTTTGCAGAACAATGATAAATGAACACGTTTATCACGCTCTTGGTTTTTTAACTCTGAGAGATTAGGCATTCCGTAAAACGAATGCTCATGACAGAGAAGAAAATTAACAGATGGTGGAATCGTGTGAATTGTGGATGGCTCATAATGTGCAGACCATTTGCAATGAGTTTACGAGCAGCTTTAACGCCGGAATAGAAAAGGAGACAGAAAAGAACGTTTCTAACATTCTCATTCTCCTAAATAAATGGCTAAAGTAGCTATCAATGTGCAAATGAGAAGGTACTTTTGGTAGAATCCGATTAAACCTCCCAAAAATTGTTAAAATAATCTAATGTTTCCACGAAAAAATACCGCGCCATAAATAAACACAGAAATTTACTTATATTTCTTAATAACTCAGAAAATACTAGGTGTGAAAACTTTAAAGATTGCTTACTTACTTTTACTTTACAGTTAATGGGGTTACTTGACAGTCCTGAAAAAATATTTGGTGGTGAGGAAGTCGTCTTCTTCAAAATACCTGAAGCCCAACTTACCCTTCTGGAGGTAGATTAATATAATTCACGGCGCCAAGCGCCGCCCACACCTTCAATTTACATTCGCAACAACTTAAAGTTAGCTTATTTTATTTGGTTTATTTACCTTATTTATATTTAAGTTCAGTTTTAAATTCAGTTTCCAGTTCATTACTATGCTTATTATTTTTATTTTTTATTTCGATTATTTCTAATTAGGTCAGATTAGTTTATGGTTTCAGTAAGTTAGTTTAAGTAACTTATTTCTTGGTTTAGATATTTCTCAATATTTGAATGATTGCACATTTTAATTATCGCGCGCTCTTTTGCTGACAAACATTCGGGCACTTATCTAATTATTCATTTTTTACTTTTATGCATTTATTTTTTTATTTATATTTCTTCTCATTTGCATTGCCCAGACTCTATACTCATTATTTCATCCGGTTCTGTATTACAGAAGGATTGAGCTTTCTCATGTTGATTTGGGACCCTACTTTGTATGCAAGCGCAGAAATCTGCTGCCCCCAGATGCAAATATCTCCCAACTGCCGTGTATGTCCAACAGACACACCTCCGTTTATGAGTCATCGCCACAGCGCCGGTTGCCCCGATGGAGAGTATGGGATGGCTCATCCCCTGTCTCTTAGCCTTTGCAGTGGCGCCGTTAGCGAAGTGATTGCGCACAAGATGGCGCCAAAAACCGATTGATTGGTGAGTGTAGAGACTCTCAATATGTAACGCCTACCGGGAGAAATGCCTCAGCGTTGGGAGAAGATTCAAAACCTGTTGATCATGTACTAGAAAAAACGTCAACGTAAACGAAATATGTGACTTTGTGTGCTGAACGACTACAGGGCGGATGTAGTCATCTGCTTATGAGTAGGCAGTCAATACGGAATGTAAACTGGCCATAAATAAATAATTAAAATACGGCCTTTGAACTTATCTCGAAGTCCTCCCTTTTGGGTATGGTCTGCCACTTACGTCTTTAAAATTCCTAGTTTAAAGGGAACATTTCATTATTTGTCGAAATATCTTCTATTTCCTCCCTTCCTACAGGAAAAGATAATAGTAACCTGCTGCGACATGATACAGGCAGTCTTTATTTAACACGCGGGATTGGTTCACGTTTCCTTGCCTTTAAACTAGCCCTTATACTAACCCCCATGTTACTTTAGCCTTACCTCCAAGTTCTGTGGAAATTAATGCGAATCCTGCTGTAGAGAAGGGTCATAAAAGCAGTTCTTACCTTCCTTTCTAACTCATTTACCTAAACTCGAGAACAGATTCACCTCTTATTTTGCTAGAATGTACGGAACAGTTTATATTATGAAGATATTTCAAGGCAATTTTAACGACTTAACAGAATGCATGCGTCAAATGGCTAAGCGTGGTTTGACAGTCACAATATTTCCGTCAGCAATGCAAAACCCATTGCAAAACCCGCAGCCAACCAAAAAATGCACACGTAGTTCAAAATTCGTCGCAGTTCTGCCAATACGGAAACTGCAGCCTGACAGTCATATTCACAAGTAAGAGAACAGTTTATTTTCTTCTTAAAGCACTTTATTGTTTGAGTAAGTCTTTTTGCTACCAGTTTCGGCAAAAGACACCTTCGGAAAGTTAGTGATCTTCTTCGTATAAAGTGGAAGGCAGGCATTCCAATAAATGTAATTTAAAGGAAAGGCGTTCTTTGGGAATAGTTGGTACATTCATTTAGGAAATATTTTGACACTGAATCCCCACGTCGTCAGACTTTAGAAAATGTGCGAAGAATGTGCAGTTAGTGATCTGCCTATGTTGCATGAATTTACAAAATGACAGCACAGGTAGTATTTAAAAGCCTAGAAATACGCTTTTTGTCGATATTCTGCCCCTGCATGACACAGCTGCGAGGGATTCGACTCAGCAATGGGTGCCACAGACTTTCTCGTGTGCTTTCCGTGATCTACTGCAGTTTTTCTACTGAATTTTTCAATCTCCTCAGCCGTTAGTGCGCTCACTTGCCTACTCGGTCTTCCAATGTGTGCTTAATCCAGTTGAAGAGGGAGAGAGTGTAAGAGAGAAAGAGAGACAAAACGCTTTATTTTGAAGTAAGTTATCCAACATTTTTAGCACAAGTGGCTTCATTCAGCCATACCAAGAGATAAGATACTAATATCGCCAAACTCTAGAGGGTTACCGGAAATCTACATCAATTATGGAGATGGGTCTCATTTCAACTTTTGAATTTCCGTTTCTTTATACGTAAGGCAGCGTGCTAAGTGTGGGAGTTCAGAGTGCTGATATGCTGCTGTACGGCAAGACATATGTCAGATTCTTCGGTGCAGAGTACGGGAAGACTTCGCAGCCATGATTTCAGCGTGAAGTGGATGAGCAACCTCATCGGTAATGCGATCGGCAGATTGTTTAACCGCTTTAAAGTGTTGCTGTATTATAATATCAACTAAAACGAAGTATCAGAAACACCGGCAGCTTAAGGGAGCATTCGAAGGGTACGTTTAAAATCAGCAGGTATTTTTTCAAGCGAGGCCGAAAAAACAACCCCGAGAACAGTAGAATAGTCGACAGATGGAGGCAGTCGCTTATCTGGGCCCCCCACACATCCGCATTGAGTCAGTGCGCAGAAGGATAGCCTGTACTTCGAACAAGGAAGTGGGCGAACTCAGCCAGAACGCACACTTCAGTTGGTCATGTGAGAACACCGTGGGCCTAGTTGTGTGCGTAGGATTGTTGCGGCGACCAGCGCCTGCCGTGGGAAGAAGGGGTGAGGCCGGCGAAGAGGAGCAGCTCCGGCGCGCATGAAAAACAAATCGGTCCCTCTTGATTGGTTAGAGACGTATTTTGTCGGGTAGCCAGGCATATCACACACAAGACTGGAGACGTTAACGCAGGATCGAACGGTAATTGGCTTAATTGCTTTTCTTAGCCAGAGTACTGATTCAGGAAGAAAATGAGCACGGCTAGTGAAACCGAGAGTGAGGGTGTCGAACTGGGGCGCAGACGCGAGAGATCCCAAATAACAAATAATAGAAGAAAAATCAGGTTGGACAAGCATTAGAAAGCGGGAAGGAAACTCAGCAAGCAAGTACTGCAAGCCGTCTCTTCGGGTATGGCGGTGAGTCAGGTTCCTTCGTGGAAATTCATAGCCTTCAATGCGTATACCTTTGTCGCCTGTAGCCAATCAGCGGACGACGCAGCTTGGTTGATGTTGAGCTCTTGTGAGGTACCAACAGTAAATTGGCAGGGAGCGTAGGGCGGACAGAAGGGCTGCATGGAAAAACCGTAGAAAGAACAATCGTGGGATCGAACTGCCACAGGTGCGTTGGGTTAAGCTTTCAGACTCTTGTTGTAGTCCATCATAGGAGAACATGTTAGATCTCTCTTGTAGTCAAGCGATGAGGGAGAGCGAGGGTGTCCGTGACTGAGTCGGACTCATTGTCACTTAGCGGCGTGAACGTGGCCCTGTCCTGGACCCAGCCACTTCTTTATTGTTCGAGTCGAAAATGCGTTTTTTCACTGCACTCGCATGGCATCTGATGGTGGGCTATTTTAAGAGTCCAAGAATGCCGGCTCGTACGTTTATGTTTCCAGTGGTCGCGCTTTCAGCGGCTTCGAAACAAGAACCTGGAACTCGCACAGCCTTCTCGAACAGCTTGACACCAGTAGGTGACGGAGATAACAAACAAAATCTACGATCGCATGTTTGGCACAACTAAAAATAACAGTTACAAAGAGAAGAAGCAAAGTTCGAAGGATTCCGAGGAGCATCCCAAAAGTGGAAAGGAGAAGATAAGTGTGCTAACGTGGAGGGCAACTGACTCAATGCTATCGCATCCTCCATAAATCAACGTTATAAAAAAGTGAAAAGATTCGATTTAAAATCTGCACCATTTTAATTTTGACGTGACGAAAGCTTGATTCTCTCGATGGAAAGTCAAATATTGCTATTTAACACACTATCATTTCACAAGACCAGATGGCGAGCATATATGTGCTTTTGATAAATGCTCTTCGAGCCGGTACATTTTATGCGATGAAGATACGAGTAAAACATGCGAGCGACAAGATACTTCGATCCATATTTGTCCTTATATAGTGACTATCTCCACATAAGGTGCAGTTGCTTGTCGTGACTAGCTCAAGTCAAAGTGTGAGCGCTTGCTGTTTCTGGCCTCTAGAATAGCCAATCACAGGCCCACCCACACAGGACCTCATGTGATGACTGCCTAGCAGACATTACTTTAGACCACGTCCGCTGGTTTGCGGTTGTGTGGTCATCTGGCAATCAATTTCCTCTTGCCTAGTTTCCACTTCCCTCTGTACAAAATAAACTCCTCTCACCAATCCGGCCTCCCATGACTTATCAAATCTTAAGGAACTGAGCCTGAAGATCGCAATTGTCAGGGTTGAATTACCTTGACCCCCTGTTATAAGGGTAATAAAAGACAGCGTTAGGAGGTCGTCGGTGTTAGGCAGAGCCGTTCCAGAAGTAAAGGGGCAGATGCTGTGAAGTAAATGCAGTTAACCGAACATGTTAAACGCGGACCTTTCAAGAGGCTCCTCCGTAGGCAAAAATACCGGCTTTCCTAACCAGATGGCAGTCATTGCTGGCGCTTTTGGCAGACGCTGGCCTCGTGGCTTAGGATAATTCGGTGAGACCACGGAAGGCTCTTTCTATGACACTCTATAAAACATCGTCTGGTGCATTATCACCTGGTCCTAAATTCCGCATACTTCATCGCCGAGACGCTGAGACCACAACTACGCAGACAGCGCAGACAGTGCCCAACACTTTAACCTAAGGCCGATGAACAATATTGATCGTACCTGAAAGAAAGTGCAAAAAGTGAAGAATTATCGGCAAAGGTGGACGTCGCGTACTTGGGGGTAACAAACATGTCAAGGTTCCTTAAAAGCAATGCCATAGTTTACTCTAACATAACTAACTACTTATTCCGTGACAGTTTATTTATTATTTAAGTTATTTTGGTTAGTGTAGGTATTAATTTCCTTCGTTTTACTTTAGTTTAGTTAAGTCTTAGTTCAGTTTATTCTTAGTTTAGTTAAGTTTTTAAATATTATTGATTTTTATTAGCTTTAAGGTAAGAATTTAGTTGCGCGGCAATTTTAGAAATTATATTTAAATGACTACTACATTCATTTTAGTAGGCGCAGTTATGCTTATTACTGCATCACTCCAGCAAGGAACTATTTACCACCAACGCTCTGGCACCCTCGACCGTGCAATAAAAACATATCAGAAGCAACCAAGCGCACCGCTGCAGAGCTCGGCTTGGGTATTGCTCATCGCTGTCTCAGCACGAGCTATGCAAATCAAAGACCCGCTGGATGTAGGTGAGCAGTTTGGCGTCATTTATCATGTGCCATGTCGCCACTGTTCTTACCATTATACAGGGCAGACCGGGCGACGACTTAGCTCGCGAATAATGGAGCACAAATGGGCAGTGTGGAAAGGCGACCCACTGTCCCAGATCGCTACCCACACTCTGGAAGAAAGCCACGAATTCGACTTCTCGAACACACGGATAATGGCACGAGCCAGTAATAAGACGAGACGCGAACTGCTGGAGGCCTGGGTGTCAGATCCTAACTCCATAAACAGAATATACCCCCCTGTTATTTTTCCATCCGTGCCCGCGACCAGAAACCAGGGCCGTCAGGGGCACACGCCGTTTCTCCAGGGGTGCGCGTCAGAGACACGGTAAGATAGCGTGAGAATGGATGTGGTGTGGACAGGAACTAAACAATAATGGCCATCCCCCCTACCAACCCCATTTATGCGTAGCTGACGTTTTCTGTTCTCACTTATTCTGACGATGAGTTCTCGTGTGGAGCTGAAAGCTCAAAACTATCGTTCCAGAGGTCGCGTATTCGTCTTCTTTAAACAGGAACCTGGGGCACGCATATTCGCTTTTGTTCGTGAACTTTTTACCGTCGTGCAGTAACATTTAGGTTTATGAGTTTAACTGTCATCGTTATTTGTAGTTTAATTTAAGTAAGTTTACCTTTTGACTTTTTTATTAAACATTTTAAGAGACCTACTGTTTCATTTCGGTCTATCGTATTAGAAGCTATTGTATGTTTTGAACAAGTATAAACAGCCTAAAGTCCATAGTTTTAATCTAATCTCTAAATGTCGATATGCAGTCGATCTATGTGTTAATCCTATTCGCAGGCACTTTTTGCGCAGTTCTTATTTCTTATTGGTTGTATTTATCATTTTAATTATCAGCTGCCAACGATAAGATTACTTCAATAATTATTCCAATTTTTCCGCTGTGATGCGCTACACTTTTTAGTTGATTCTTCCCTTCCCTGATATGACCCATCCATACAACCCTTATTACCACCTGTCTTGTAAGACAGGATCCTGATGTTAGGGATATTTAATGTTGCCGACTAACGTTATTGTCACAAGTTTTGGTTTAGTTTAATTAAGTTCTAATTTTAGTTATGGTATAGTAAACTACGATGCTCCTTATAAGTAACCTTCACCACAAACACATTCCATTAACTAGATTGGGTAAATTACCAGACACCGCTATAATGAACAGATGGAACTGCGCATCAAAAATCCCGTTTATGCAGTCAGACCAAGGGAAATCGAAGAGAACATGCAAAACAAAAAAAAATGTGCAAAAAAATTGTGCGGACAAAACAAAATTGTGCGGAAAACAACATTTTGCAAAACAAAATTGTGCGGACAAAGCAAAATTGGGTGGAAAACAAAATTGCGTAAAACAAAATTGTGCAAAAACGAAAAAATAAAACAAAAACGAAATTACAAAACAAATTGTGCGGATAAAAAAAAGCACAAATGACTGACTCATCGCGGGTGAATTAATAAGTGACGGTTACCTCGAACACCTCCGAACAATAGACATGCACCTTCTTTGATTATGCAGTCTACCGAATTTTCACAAAGACTTCTTGCCAATGCGTTCGATTTTGGTCATGCACATTTTTCAGTATCATATGATTGACAAGTGCTTAGCAGAGAAACTCAACCCTGTGCCGTATCAGTTAGCATCCTGTTGTGTCCCTTTTGCAGCCACTTGGAACCCAAGACCAGCCGCTGACGCATGACTCATCTAGCCAACCTGTGTGCCCGCTGCCCCCTGGGGCTAGGCGCTAACTGTCTTTGACGGACGCGCACATACGCCTCAGCGTGACCGCGCGCTCAGGCTAGCCAGCGTTAGTCAACCTCAAGGTCGTCCGCCCACGCCAGTCTAGACATCAGCAGCCCCATTGGCCCCCGGGACAAAGCATTCGCCGGCGGTTCCTGATGCTCTAGTCAGTCCGGAGCCGATTTGAGTAGGGAACGGACGCACTACTCCGCGAGTCAGCATTCTCTCATCTTTTCTTCGTTCCGTTGTGTACACAATAAACTCTTCCTTCTACTCTGGCCTTCCCAAGACTTCTCTTATCTCTTAAGAAACCAGGGCCTGAATGATTGTAGCTGTTAGGGTTAACCGTCTTAGCCTTAACTCCTATAATCCCATAGCCCTCGGGATTGCTCCGAATTCATGAACGACGTCAAAAATGCCAACCTCGACAGGATATTGATGGTCTTGCTAGACGTCTCACTATGCTTCACAAACGCCCAGTCGCAGGATATCAATCAAACGTATGTAGGAATACTGGCTAACGCACCCGATGAATTATTACCACGACGCGCATTAAAACGTGCAATTACCTTTTGACAATTAACAGAAAAGACGAATAGCTGACCTTGCTATGGGCTCGCCTATTGCACCTATCTTAGCCGATGTTCTCATGTCGAAGCCGAAAATCTTTCAAATTAAATGATCAGCTCAGTATGCTACAGGATTACGCTCGCAACACTGATGACTGTTTCGCAATTACATCTACAGGCACCAACGTAGTTATCCTCATGGATTTCGGGCTTACGTGGTAGCAGCAGTGGTAGTGTTCGACATGGCTACTGTCGGAAGGAGAACAGGCTAGGAAAGTATACGTCTTTCTTGATTTGTGAACCATTTCAACAGAAAGGCAATTTAGTCGGTTTTTTAGCAGAAAAGACAAGACATATTTGTTCCTCAGACGGCATCGATTATAAATGCTTAGACATATTAAGTACCTAATAGATTTATTGCAAGGAAGAGAGGAGAAAAGGCAAAATTTTCTGAGCACTGTGTGAATCATTCCTCAAACCGTATACGAAAACGTACTTTTCCTTAAACAGTATATATACAGCGCGTAGTTTGTAAATCTTGAATTAAAGTGTAGCAGTCAGTATGTTTCAATATTTTTCAGCAATTTAAAAATTTTTTAAACCGAAAACACCCTTTCTTTGAGTATAAAATTTAAAAAGCCCTAACTGCTAACCCAACGAGCACAAGAAATAAATTTTCTCGTGCATGTCTTCCATAAAATATATTTGAATTTACAAAGGCAGTCAAAATACATGATAAAAATGCATGCTACTTAGGTTGCCACTTTGTACAGCAAAAACATTTTGTTAACGGTCAGAAATGCGCTCGTTAAAATGTTGGTATCCTATCATGAATGAAATGACTTCAGAATACACTACAAGATAATCAGTATTACAAACACACGCAATGCCGATTAGCGCAAGAGTATCAATATTTCGCATATGTCGGCATGTTACACGAATTTTAGATCGTACTGTTAATATTCACTTCACTTATCATTCTCCTTCTCCGTAGGTTTGAATGAAGAGATACTGCTGGTTGTATTAGTTAGATATCGGCCCTTAGGAAGGAGGTACTGCTCTTCTCGATTAGAACGGGACCATGGCCTGGGCTCGATGGACTGGGATTTTTTTATAACCTCCACTTACCCCAGGACCTGGATTCGAGAACTAAATTTTCCATCCATGGTAACATCGAATGACACAGATCGCGTGGGTCGATATCGGAAGGGAATGACTCAGTTCAGCGTGTTCGATCATGCCGGGGTCACCGTAGGAAAAACCCCGGCTGCCAGGACTTTCTGGTCCGACCCCGTATGAGCAGAGAAGGAGTGGGACACCACCAGAGACTATGATGTATTTTGTACAGCACTATTGGAAAGTAGTTTAGACGAAGCTGATGGCCGAACGAGAACGGCGTCGGGAGTCGAAAACTATGAGCAATGTTTATAGTGCCTACTGCGAGTTCATGTGTGATTCAGCTTTGAAAATAAGTGGCCAAGTAGAACACTTTGGACTGGCCGCCACTGATGGGCTACAGCAAGTACTCGAGAAAGGTTCCGAGTTGCACTTGGAAAACTGTAGCTTCATGGCCACAAGGCGATCGTTAATTTTCTGTGACTGACAGGATAGACATCTCACGGCACTGCTACCGAAGGTGATGCCGGTGGCCCGTAGATTTAACGCGCATTGTTCTTGCTCGGGGATAAATGATCTTGTCGACTGCTACAGTATCCACTTCCTAGCACTCCAGTTCCGTTTGTCTGCAAACGGAGCAACGTTGCAGACATTTTTTTGACGTCGTTCTCCGCGAAGCGGTAAGCAGTGCTTCCACATATGTGACTGTTGAACCAGCCAGAGAGGGAAAGTCATACCAAACCATCGACTTCACAGGAAACCCCTTGTAGAGCGCGAAGAAATGATATCATTTTTTAAAACTCACATGTTGATATATAAGATATCGTTTATTCGCTGAAAACCAATTTGTTTTATCGAAAAACGTCAGCTAGAAAAAGGACTGCATGACAGTTCAATAACTTGAGGCTTTATATACCTGAAATCAGTGTGGGAAAATCAGACACGAGGACAAAGTAATGAAAAATATTAAAAATACAAAGTAATAGTATGCTGCTGATTGTACTTTAGCGTGCAAAACTGCTGCAACTGCTAATGGCATTTTCCCGAGTATTCGGAACAAATTGTATACTTTACAAACACTAATAATAAATTAGCAGACCCAGTGCTTTATGGTAGGATATTTAATGTTCTTAAAAAATCCCAGATTTAGACACATTTTTTAAATCCACAAGACGCACTCTCAAATTGGCTATCAAATGTATACAGGAAAGACTATTGTCATGCATATTGTAAATAAGTATATTCGAATTTATAGGAGTATCGAAAATCTTAGACCAAAAATGCACACTATTTAAGTCGTTATTTTTAGACTCGTCCAATAGTCGGCATCCTGACTGGGCTGAATCTTTTACAATTAAGCTGTTGAATGTTTAATAGTACGAGCCTTCTGATACTTTTTCGAGTCGAAACAACTTCCAGAATTGGCAACGACATTTCATGAGTTAGTAACTGGTTTCACCGGTAGAACACCGATGGCGAGTCCAGACAAGTGAAGAATTTTTCAAATAGCGTATTGCTTTGACGTAGACCAAAGAAATAGGGGTTCATTACTTTACTGGTGTTAATGCTAATGTGAGCGTGTTCGGCTCGGGCGAACGAAGGCGTTTCGAACATCCATCAAAAGATACCATCGTGATAGGTGCTTAACGCGACGACCTGATGTGAATATTATGCGATCGAAAAAACTCGAGGCCATCTTACTTATAAATTAAGGGGAGAGTCACTTCGTCCTACCAAAACCAGTCAACATTGTTATATTATGACCACACCCACCGAATGTTCGTAGGCACGCCTATCTAGCCCCACCAGCCACGTACTTTTAAACTTAAAACAACCGGTTCTGTCAGCGTAACGAGACAGATCTCTATGGAAGATCTTTTTGCACTTAATCATCGTAACGCTGATCCGTTATGGTCTCCATCTTAACGCAGTTGAAGGGATGACGATCCCTCTAAAAAGGAGGAGGTCAGTCCATTATTTACCTATCTACCTACCTGCAATACCAATTCCACTCAGATCACTTTTGTCACTTTTCAGGTTCAAATATCACGCTGGTTTCCGGTATCCGATCATCTTTTGCAACTGGGGTGGGAACGACTCAGGTCCTCTGCGAATTCCCGCTTCATCATGTACGTCCCCATACCTACGAATATAAATTGGATTTCAAGATCGGTTTTTCTCATTAGTACTCTCTTGAGCTATGTCTCCAGTCAATTAGAAAATTCGGCAAAATTAGCTTATGCAGGCCCACTTATACACCCCTAGTCCCAGCATTATGTCTTGCAAAAACGATGGTTATAGAGTTCTGGGGGGTGGAAAAATAGGATAGGCAGAGAAAGAATTTTTAGATGTAAGTGTAAAGTGACGAAAAATGAAGTCGAAGTTGCTTTCCGCGGCCGCTGGGATTAAGTTGTTCCGCATGTAAATTGAAGGTGTACGCGGCGCTTAGCGCCGCGGACTGTACTGGTCTAAATCCAAAACGGTAAGCTGGACTTCAGGTAAGTTGAAGTAGGCGACCTCCTAACCACTATTTAAATTTGTCAGGAAATGCAAGAAATCTGCAATTTGCTAATCGGGTTCTTTCGCAATAATTTAGACATAATAGAGATTAGGAAAATCTACAGATATAAATCAGCAACACTTCTAAATACAGTGAAATAAAAATTTATTGAGCTTTTGTTAAAGTATATTCCCCTGCGTGTGGTAATTCCCCACCCATAAAACCCTATAACCACCGTTTTGGTAAGAAAACGTGCAGGGAGTAGGGATTCTTGAGTGGGCTTACATAAGCTATCCTTGCCGAAAATTCATCAAATCCAAAAGATATCATTTCCTAAAGAAAAGAATTTGCAAAGACATAATTTGCTACAAAATTAATAGAAGGGAGGAAAATTTGGTGCAAGTTTTCTTGAAAACATATTCGAATACACAAGATGATCTAAAATCATTGAGGCATAAGCAGTCCTTTATTACAGGGTATTATTTGTGCAGTCGGTCAGAAAGAGGCCCCTTAGTTTGTTCCCATCTAAAGCATATCGATAGGTGTTAGGGCTAAGAAGGTTAACCTTAACAGCTACGATCTTCCAGGCCCATGGTTTTTTAGGTGAGGTGAGAAGTCTTGGGAAGGATAGTCTGCAGAAGGATAGGAGAATAGATGGACAGAGTGTTAACTCTCGGATGACCGTAGTCCGGCCGCTAGGGCGACAATTCCAGAGTCACGTGGGCATCAGGAATCGCCGCAGTGTCGGTGCATGCTTTGTTACAGCGGTCAATGACAGAGCTGATGTCTAGACTAGCGTGGGCGCGCGACTTTGACATGACCGGCTAGCGTGAGCGTGCGGTCACGCTGAGGCGTATGTGCGCGTCGGTCAAGAACAGTTAGCGCCTAGCCCCAGGAGGCAGTGGGCGCGCAGGCAGGCTAAAGGCGTCATGCGTCAGCGGCTGGTCTTGGGTTCCAACTGGCTGCAAAAGGCCACTACAAGCACATTTCAGAATTTCGGCTGAGATGAGGAACCTACTGTAGCAACTCTAGGTAATCAATTTAGATTCATGATCACGTCCTTTTACTTTGATCATTTATATTTATTGCACCAGTTTACGCTTGTCGTGGGCATGACTAATTATGCTAACAAGGCAAGCTAATTATGTGCTAACAGGACAATTCACATGCCACTCGCAGATGAACCAATGACTTAGTATTCTGCGTTTGTCGAAGGAAAAGCTTGATTGATATTAATCACCTCTGATGACTCCAAGTGTATGACCCTCGGTCAAACTCATATAAAACGTGTGCATGGTTTTCAACGGTGCACAAAGTAGATGTTACCCTAACGTGTGAAGTGGCACTCATTCGAGCTTGCATCGGAACCCCGAAAATTTAATTGACGGATTAGACAAAAATATCAACAATTCTCATGATTTCCGCCGCCAGATAGGCTAGTAAGTATTGCATGAGAATTTTAAAGCGTTGTCAAGGCTTTGGTTGTTGATAAAAAAAGGTATTTCAACCCTGAATCTCTCAAAGTTTCTTGGATAAAATTTGGAATTAATTTCAGGCGCCTGGGAAGGAAGAGATAACCATCATAGTAGTAAATAAAACGTCTCCATTGGTATCGGTGGATGTTATTTGTGCACTTCCTTAAATGTAAACTGACACAAGAACCATGAAAAAAAAGAAAGAACTATAAAATCCGTGAACTAAACTTTGGAGACTGGAAAAGAACCGCCAGTTCAACCTCACCTCCCCTCCCCCCCCCTCTAGGTCTATAATAGAACTTGCTCTTATCAGTCATCGCCCGCTACGAAGCATTGGTGGGAACAGCACAAAACGACTTTATATATTTCTCCCATAATCAATTACATTCATCCAGAGGTGGTAATTTTGTGTGTATTTTAACCGAAATTCTCACCACTTCGTTCGATTCATACTGACGAATAAACTAATTTTGGCTTTACGCATGCCTCTTTCGAAAAAGCACTTCTGTTCGACCTTGCAATGCTTCCAGCATTTACCGGGAACACAAAGTGCAACTAGTTCTCTAAAAAGTCACAAATCTGGGATCCTTTCATGCACGGCACACAGATTTACGAGCTGACTGTCCCGTTGGTGGTCTTTCTAGCATTGCATTTCATAATCTGCCAAACCAGTGGATTGGGTTTCCATTCAGGTAAACAGCCAATGAGGAGGTTCTTATTGATATTTCTTTGGCTCGCAGTCCAATTGGTTTCTGTGAGGAAATAACACTCTCACGTCGATTTGTGTCTTCTTAACCGGGGAAATCTAAAGTAGCTTAAACCAAAACTCCTGTTTATCGGCCGTTTCGAATAGCCTCATTTGAGGCACTAGACATGTTGCGGGGAGAAGAAGTAGACGAAATCACTAAGACAAGAACGTTATTCGCCTGATGCTTCAAATTTCAGATCGAACCCCAAATTCAGGGACAGCATCAGATAAGAGGTAATTTGAACACAGATACCTGCAGTATTTATAGGATGCGGTTGCTAGGCTGCTGCCTAACTATGGCAATCAACGGCTCCCCCATCATTAAGGAGGATAACCCTCTGCTTCGCTTCTTGTTTGATGGTCGGCATCTGCAGATCGTTGTCTGCTGAAATTCCTTCATTCGTGTTGTAGGTTGGCGTGATGATTGTTTGGCCCCCTGGTTCATCGACATTCGCGTTGCAAAATGTGTTCGCCTTCGTGCCCCGACTGGCTGATTGCTTTGGCCAAACAGAATCTCAGCACCGGATATGCGTTGGGAAGGTGTTGCGCTAACGCATAAATCTTGATTTTGTTAAACTTCTTGCGTGCGAATGCAGATATCTAGAGATGTTATCGGTCACTTGCAGACGGCTGATTTTAGGACATCCATAAAGTATTATTAAATTAATAAAACTGGCCAATCTAGAGCATCATACTTTAGGCTAATGCCAACCGCTTTGAACTTGGCCAAAGTATCCTACATGCTCTGAAACATTCGTGGAATTCGGCATAAAATAGTCAACGGTAAGACCAAAGGAGCCCACTTGCTCGGCGTAATATGAGATTTAAATTATGAAAGTTATACAACTTTCTGATACACAAACGGAGCTAACATTCGATATCCGATTCAAGTATCAATTAAAAGTATCTTTCCGACATACCGTGAGCTACTGTGAGAATGTTGATGGCTTCTCACTTTAAACAAGCTGACGCATTCAAAGCCATGGGCTGGGACGTTTGCCAACTGACGGGACAACAACAACCGCACAGTCAGCCCGGTGTGCAGTGTGTTGTGTGGAGGGGCCGACTGGTGGACTGAGAGTCAGGCTGTAATTGCTTATCCATAATGTGACCTCCAAGTAGGATCCGAGCTAGGTGTGACGGCACGCAAAAGAGCGGTTCCGGAGGCCTTATGCCTATAGGATACGATATAGTCTATCCAAGAATCTGAGATGGGAGTATCCAAACGGTTACAAACTAGTAAATGAGAACAAAGTCGATTGTGGATAAAAGCACGAGCTTGTTCAAAGTGTTATTTAAAAGTTGTGTCAGTTTATGCAAGGCATCTTTAATAAAGTAAAACAAAGGGGCAGTTCAGTTTCAATACAATACTTCCCCTCCTATGAGAATGGAGTTCAGAAAAAGAAAATGTCAATGTGTGAATGATATGGGAGTGTTAAGCATATGTTACAAGTTGGTAACGGTCAGGGAAACGGACATGACATCCGCTGCGTGTAAGGAGAGGGGGCTTTGGGGTAGGGGAAAGCGCGGGGCTAGCACGTGTAAGTGGAGCCGTGGATAAAGAAGTTGGCAATGTGCCGGGTGGAGGTGGTTCGGTTGGGGCTGTTGAAGAAGGATCGGTATAAGCCGCCTTCAGACGATCGACTGAGACCACGTCGGTGCGGCTGCCCCGGGCAATCGTAAAATGCTTGTCCGTGCGAGATAGTACCTTATATGGTCAATCGTAGGGTTGTTGTAGTGGTCGGCGAACACTATCTACGCGAAAAAATACTAAGGCACATGTTTGGAAGTTAGGGTCGATGTATGACTTACTTGTTGAAGTACGTGGAGGAATTGCACGCAGATGAGACATGGCTTGGCGCAGTCTTTTCACATAATCTGTGGAATCCAAATCGGCTGGGCTTTGAGCGTGCCCAAAAAAGTCGCCAGGGATTCGTAGGGTAGTACCGTAAACAATCTCGGCAGAGGAGCACGCCAAGTCAGGCTTGAGGGCAGTACGGATGCCAAGCATGACCAAAGGAAGGTGCTCGCTCCAATGGGATGGATTGTCATGAGCTCGGAGCGAGGCTTTGAGTTGACGATGGAAACGTTCAACTAAGCCATTTGATGAGGGGTGGTAGGCTGTCGTGCGTATGCGGGAACATCCGAGTAGGTCGGTAAGGCCGTGAAAAAGTCTAGATTCGAACTGCTGGTCTCGGTCGGTGGAAATAGTTGAGGGGACGCCATAATGGGAGATCCAGTGCTCCAAGAAGGCGTGAGCAACGGAATCTGCGGTTCTATCAGTTATGGGGGTTGCAATGGGCTAACAAATGAATCGGTCAATGGCAGTTAGTAATAGTTGCAACTACGCGATGTTGGCAAAGGACCTACCAAATCGATATGGAAATGTGCAAAACGTGCATCGGGTGCAAGAAATGTGCCAATTGGGGCTTTGTTGTGTCGCCCGACCTTGACCTTCTGACAAGCCAAATATGAACGGGTCCACTGGCGGATATCAGTGTTCATGCTTGGCCAAACGAAACGCTCGCTCACCAGGCGCTGGGTTCTGCGGATGCCAGGATGAGCAAGATTGTGCAATGTAGTAAAAACGTCTCGTCTCATCTCGCTTGGCATTGGAGGTCGGGAGGCACCGCGCGATACGTCACCTCAGATTGTACCGGAGTTGGTGGATAAAGGAATAGCTTCGAGTTGAAGACTAGTATGCTCAAGGTTTTCAGGGAAAGACGACTGGTTTTGCAGTTCTGCCATACGCTCCAAGTTGATAGAAGGCTGAGTGATGGCATTAATTCCAGGTCTAGAAAGACAGTCAGCAGCTTGATTATAAAGGCCCTTAAGGAATCTAATAGCTGTGGTATACTGAGAAATAAAATCAAGATGGCGGGCCTCACGGGGCGAATACTTGTCAGAGGAAGTGGTCTGTGGAGATAAAAAAAATCTCTACCCTCAATAAAATTGCGGAAATGTTTAATGGCTAAATAAATGGCAAGGAGTTCTCTACCAAAAGTGCTATAGCGAGTTTGTGGTGGTGTCAGTTTGGAAGAGTAGAAAGCCAAGGGCTGAATGCCCGTGGATGAAGGACGGCACCTAGAGCTCAATTTGAGGCATCAGCAACAATGGAGCGTGGTGCATCAGGTATAGGGTGAACGAGGGCATCTGTATCTGCCAAAACCTTCCTGACACGATTGAAGGCGTCGACTGCTCTCTCAGGAAAAGAAAACTCGCGGTTGCTTCCGCGTAAAAGGTTAGTACGTGGTAACATCAATTCAGCGCAATGCGGGATGAAACGTCGATAGAAATTGACAAGGCCTATAAAACGGCGCAATTGTTGAATAGAAGTGGGAGTAGGGAGCTCGCGAATGGCTAAAACTTTGGCATCTATGGGATGACAACCAAAAGCATCTACATGACGGTATACCGAAAACGCATTTAGATGCGTTAATGAAAACACCAAATTAGCTGAATCGCTCAAAAGTTAGGCGGAGATGTTGAAAGTGTTCATTTTCGTTGGAGCCTGCTACCAGAACATCATCGACATACACAAAAACGAAAGGTTAATCACGGAGGACTTCGTTGATGAAACGCTGAAAAGTTTGAGCAGAGTTACGTAGTCCACAGGGCATCCTTACAAACTCGAACAGACCAAACGGTGTAGTAATCAGCGTTTTCGAAATGTCTTCTGGAGCAACAGGTATCTGATGGAAGGCTTTTACTAAGTAAATACTGGAAAACGCTGTTGCTCCTGCTAGGCTAGATGAAAAGTCGTACAAATGGGGCAGGGGGTAGCGGTCAGGTACAGTGCAAGTGTTCAATCATCAATAATCTCCGCAGGGGCGCCAGTCGACGAGAGACTTTTTACACACCATATGTAAAGGTGCAGGCCATGTATTAGTGGAAGGCCTTACTACCCTAGTAGCAACTAGTCGTCTATAAGACGTCCATGAGTGGCTATTTCTAGAAGTACGCAAGGCTACAACGTAATTGGTTGCCTCAATGACGCAATCCAAAATCTTATTGGCTTGTGCACATTAAGCGCACTACGTACTCGCGTGCGCGTAAGCGCGCGCAAGCGCCATTTTTTGACGCGAACGGCCTGCGCACGCGAGCTGTCAATCACGAGAGCTATCAATCAATCCAGCTGCCTTCTGTTGCATAATATTTCGATTTATATTGCCTATAATATTTTTTATAATATTTGTAATTGTTTTGCCATTTTTAACAATGTTTAAGGGGGATTCTGATATAACACGAAGACGCCGTCTTAAGAGGTATGCAGACGAGGAATGGCAGGCGGTAGAGAAGGCCGTAAAATGGCCAGAAACATGGAAGATATGTCAATAGGTCTTAACAGAGTGGATGAAATTGGTCGGAGAGAACTGGCTCGCTTGCGGGAACTTGATGCAGTGGTTCGTCAGTCGCCTACAGAACATGCAGAGGCCACTGCCACCCTACGGCAGAATCCAGTTACAGAGCCCCTGAATTCAGCGGCAGACTTCCGTCAACTGAACAACATGCGGCAGACAGAGGAATTCAAAAAAAGCCTTGTAACATGCACATTTGGTTACTAATACTTGCTCTATATTTCAAATCTCAACTGCCTGGGTGGCAGAACGACTAAGGAATTTGTCAAACGGATGTTTTCAGCTGTTTTTGAAGATGAAATATCTCAGTTCATAAACTGCAAGGGGCACAACAATAAGTTGGCCATACTTAACTCCAATTTTCAGAACGTTTTACTGGGTATGTCTCGATTTAATAATTTCACTACATATATTTAGAGGTTTTCGCAAATTGGAATTAAAAATAACAAACATAAGCAAGTTGACTGGGATAATGCTATGCGGCGAAGGCATAAGGCCATGCTGCATACACACAATCAGCATGTTGCTTGTTGTTTGTGTTCATGCCTGTGAATCTGTATAATTCCGTCGAGTGGTTAATGTCGAGTAAACTATTCGTAGCAGAACTTGTGGAATCCGTTGTGCATTTTGTATGAAAATATTTCAGTGCAACATTGCACCCTTCATACAGAACCTTACCCCAACTTACCTTCAATACCAGTTGCATTAAACACAGGCGATTCTATCTCTTTTACAGCTTGGAACTCCTGCCAATATTCGTTCAATCGCTGCATTCCCTGATGACCTTTAATATACCCTCTGACGATCGGAGAAGAGGAAACGGATAGGTCACATTCTTTTTGGGAACGGAAAGTGAAACATTCAGAAAAGTAGTTGGCGAGCATAGGTGCACTGTCGGTAAATTGTCCTCGGGTCAGTAGATTTATAAGGGAAAGAGCTACAAGTGACCAATAGTGGGTCCCTGAGTCAGCGTCTGGTAACAACAGCGGATGCCGGTCTTGCAAATTCTGCACCTAACATGACTGGCGGTAGCACCGCAACCATGTAGACACCTGCCACGGACTCTGCTTTCGCCCTGCCAGAGCTACGCCCATGGTTATTCGTCTACCCAGCGCATTATCGACCCGCTGGTGCCCACACTTAGAGGCAATCGATAATTCCACGATAGATGTTTGTTTACGCTTCCACGGCCCGGCAGGCAAGGCGCAACTCACTCGGCCTTCCGCCCCGGTGCGAGGCGGACGCGGAGCTGCGGCGCTCTCTCCCTCTCGCTCCTCATTGTCAAACTCCATCCCAAGCCGAGTCAACACTTCTGCTACTTAGAGGTTTTCGCAAATTGGAATTAAAAATAACAAAGATAAGCAAGCTGACTTGGATAATGCTATGCGGCGAAGGCATAAGGCCATGCTGGATACACACAATCAGCATGTTGCAAGAGAAAAACGAAAGAAGAAGACAAGTGGTAAGTACGCTTACAACTTCTTAAAGTACTGCTGGACTTTAGGCACCAATGCCGGACCATCAACGGCACAGCAATAAAGACCAGGCTGAACACGTCCTCATAAAGCGCCCATATGCAAAACTTTTTTTACTTTTTTTCCTTATGTTAATAAACTTTTCGAATAATAAATGACTTCCAGCTTCGATTTCCATGTGGTAAGACAGAAGGAGACAGGGCATTCATCGGGAGACGTTTATTTATGATCTGACGTTTCCAATAGTCATCTCGTATACACTCGTGCATACTATGGCCCCTGGCTCTCGTTAGATGCCAGTCCTTCGGTCCGCAGGCGATGTCTGCGAATCCAGTTCGAGCCGCTCTGCATAGGTCGCGTCTATGATTTCCCACTTCAAATTACTACCAGTCGACTGGGGGTGAACCGTACAAGAGGGGTCGTTTGCGCAGTAAAGGGATCCTGCGGCAATTGTTAGCTGTATTCATCGCTGATTGCCCATTATGTCTAAAAATAGATGTCTATTAGACAACTAAACATAGACGTCTATTATGCGACTAAAAATAGACAACTATTAGATAACTATTGTTTGGCCAAACTAGATGGCATTTAGCCGGCGGACCGTCGAGGTCTAGATGCTCTGTAGACGTCCTATAGACGCAAAATGCTACTAAGGTATGCCAAGCTCCATCATGTGCCCGAATGCGGCCTAAGCGATAGCTAACTTTTCGGCGGCTAAGCGACAAGGACGACTAAAAACAGGTGGTCCGGAAGTTGAAATATAGTGGACAACAGAATGCTTAATGGGTTGGTTAAATTGTGAGGGTCGTGCGTTGAAGAATATTCAGAAAGTAACCGATGATAGGGAGAAGACGAAGGGATTGCTTAAATGCGTGGACTAGGGGATGAAAAGGTACGAGTAGAACATTTGCAGGATAAAGATGCCTTATGGTCAACTAGTTTCAGTTTTTCAGTTTCGTTTTATTTGACGAGGATACTAGGCAATGCCTTTGAAAACCCTATTTATCACGTGTACAAGCACCTATAAAAATTTACCACTTCTAACATAGTATCGGCAAACAGTGAGTAG
>JAYGXS010000005.1:30840934-30934665 GCA_036362985.1 Ligula intestinalis
CTACTCACTGTTTGCCGATACTATGTTAGAAGTGGTAAATTTTTATAGGTGCTTGTACACGTGATAAATAGGGTTTTCAAAGGCATTGCCTAGTATCCTCGTCAAATAAAATGAAACTGAAAAACTGAAACTAGTTGACCATCAGGCATCTTTATCCTGCAAATGTTCTACTCGTACCTTTTCATCCCCTAGTCCACGCATTTCAGCAATCCCTTCGTCTTCTCCCTATCATCGGTTACTTTCTGAATATTCTTCTATCGCACGACCCTCACAATTTAACCAACCCATTAAGCATTCTGTTGTCCACTATATTTCAACTTCCGGACCACCTGTTTTTAGTCGTCCTTGTCGCTTAGCCGCCGAAAAGTTAGCTATCGCTTAGGCCGCATTCGGGCACATGATGGAGCTTGGCATACCTTAGTAGCATTTTGCGTCTATAGGACGTCTACAGAGCATCTAGACCTCGACGGTCCGCCGGCTAAATGCCATCTAGTTTGGCCAAACAATAGTTATCTAATAGTTGTCTATTTTTAGTCGCATAATAGACGTCTATGTTTAGTTGTCTAATAGACATCTATTTTTAGACATAATGGGCAATCAGCGATGAATACAGCTAACAATTGCCGCAGGATCCCTTTACTGCGCAAACGACCCCTCTTGTACGGTTCACCCCCAGTCGACTGGTAGTAATTTGAAGTGGGAAATCAGAGACGCGACCTATGCAGAGCGGCTCGAACTGGATTCGCAGACATCGCCTGCGGACGGAAGGACTGGCATCTAACGAGAGCCAGGGGCCATAGTATGCACGAGTGTATACGAGATGACTATTGGAAACGTCAGATCATAAATAAACGTCTCCCGATGAATGCCCTGTCTCCTTCTGTCTTACCACATGGAAATCGAAGCTGGAAGTCATTTATTATTCGAAAAGTTTATTAACATAAGGAAAAAAGTAAAAAAAGTTTTGCATATGGGCGCTTTATGAGGACGTGTTCAGCCTGGTCTTTATTGCTGTGCCGTTGATGGTCCGGCATTGGTGCCTAAAGTCCAGTTGTACTTTAAGAAGTTGTAAGCGTACTTACCACTTGTCTTCTTCTTTCGTTTTTCTCTTGCAACATGCTGATTGTGTGTATCCAGCATGGCCTTATGCCTTCGCCGCATAGCATTATCCAAGTCAGCTTGCTTATCTTTGTTATTTTTAATTCCAATTTGCGAAAACCTCTAAGTAGCAGAAGTGTTGACTCGGCTTGGGATAGAGTTTGACAATGAGGAGCGAGAGGGAGAGAGCGCCGCAGCTCCGCGTCCGCCTCGCACCGGGGCGGAAGGCCGAGTGAGTTGCGCCTTGCCTGCCGGGCCGTGGAAGCGTAAACAAACATCTATCGTGGAATTATCGATTGCCTCTAAGTGTGGGCACCAGCGGGTCGATAATGCGCTGGGTAGACGAATAACCATGGGCGTAGCTCTGGCAGGGCGAAAGCAGAGTCCGTGGCAGGTGTCTACATGGTTGCGGTGCTACCGCCAGTCATGTTAGGTGCAGAATTTGCAAGACCGGCATCCGCTGTTGTTACCAGACGCTGACTCAGGGACCCACTATTGGTCACTTGTAGCTCTTTCCCTTATAAATCTACTGACCCGAGGACAATTTACCGACAGTGCACCTATGCTCGCCAACTACTTTTCTGAATGTTTCACTTTCCGTTCCCAAAAAGAATGTGACCTATCCGTTTCCTCTTCTCCGATCGTCAGAGGGTATATTAAAGGTCATCAGGGAATGCAGCGATTGAACGAATATTGGCAGGAGTTCCAAGCTGTAAAAGAGATAGAATCGCCTGTGTTTAATGCAACTGGTATTGAAGGTAAGTTGGGGTAAGGTTCTGTATGAAGGGTGCAATGTTGCACTGAAATATTTTCATACAAAATGCACAACGGATTCCACAAGTTCTGCTACGAATAGTTTACTCGACATTAACCACTCGACGGAATTATACAGATTCACAGGTATGAACACAAACAACAAAGATAAGCGAATTTAAATTTTTTCTATTAGGCTCGGATATGCAGCTGAAAAACAGGTCGAATTCCCGTTTCGTTGGATACTTTACGCAGTCCAAAAGATGCTGCAATAATTGGTTAACATATTCATAAAACAAAATACAAATGGGCGGTGGTACCTGAGGATCGGATCGGAGACTGATTGATGATGAGCCCTATCGTGTGCTGCTGGTAGGCTCCCGGAGAATGTGCTAACCTAATGAGCGAAATCGAACAGTCGCTGCCAACTCATGCATTCAAAGCACCCCAATTAAAATGATCAAACTCTAGTGCACGGTAGACGGCCTAGCCTAGGAGGTGGTAAGCAACATTCGTATACGTTATTTTTTCAGTTAGAAAAACTTAGTAAGGTGGGTTTTGAAAGAAATGCTTATCATGGGGTATAATGCCGAGATATTACAGCCCCGAAAAAATGCCCGTTCCTGAATGAGCTTCTTTCTAGCCATCTGAAAACACGTCACTGGGAAGAATTGAAACCCTGACTAGTGTGCTTTTTTCACCTTAATTTTCGAGGCTCTCATAAATACAAAAGCATCTTGTGGAAACTATTGGTAAAATACATTCCAACTTGTACTCAGTATGCCGCCGGATACAATTATGGCGGCGAGGGTATGTGTTAACAACTAGGCCAGAGGGCTTTTAGCGGTGTTGCAGCCCACCGCCTCCAAACGCGAGATGGCGCCGACGTGGTTTCGCGGCAGGGACAGCTTTGGCCGCTCAGTCTTTCGACCCAGCGCGTTGGCCGAGGACTGAATGCAAGGCGTGACCTTTACCCTGGGATGCACACACGCACGTGAGGCAATCGGACGAATGTGCGTTCTGTATCGCTCTGGGCAAATTAGCGTCCTCAAATCCTCCGCGGCCCTTGTAACAATAACTGCTGCTTAGGCCCACTTGGAACGCGGCGAATTTCCTAGCTGGTCGTGCTTTCCAAGTCAAACTTCTTCCTCCATCTATTCTCCGTTCCTTTGTGTACACAATAAACTTCCTACTATTCTGGCCCCCCACCGACTTCTCCTCTCCTAAGGAACCGGAACTGGAAGATTGTAGGCGTTAGGGTTAACCGTCTTAAGGTTGCGAAAATCCTCATTCGATAATTCAGGACAGTTGGCGAGCATACGTATACTTTCGATAAATTCTCTTCGGGCCGTTACATTTATATGAAAGGGTGACAAGCAATCAATTACCTATCGTTCTAATCAACTTAGTCTTGGGAATGGGGGTTTTGGTTGATGAAAAATGGGTAGTGACAGGGTAATTAGGAGAGGGAGGGGAAAAAGAACGCGTGGAAAATGCTGGTAGTTCTGCGGCCGTTGGCCATGCTAAACTTGGGGCCTGAAGAAGGTTCTTCTGCGCGCACAACACCGGCTTCATCAGGCGAATGGCCGTGGCCTCCGCTGTTGCCAGCAGCCGTTGACCCAGGGACTTCGGGTAATCTGGTGAGACCTTGTAGATCACCTTAAAGGCTTCGTTCGGGTCAACACGTTGTCCAGAGTCCACCATATGAGCAAGTTGATTAGAACGATAATTAATTGATTGCTTGTTACCCTGTACCTTCCCCTTCCATATAAATGAAATGGCCCGAAGAGAATTTATCGAAAGTATACGTATGCTCGCCATCTGTCCTTCTGAATTAACCTTCTTAGCCTTAACTTCTGTATGCTTTATGTTTTGCACATCTGTAGCTCTACCCTCTTAATGGGCGTGGTCCAAACAGAGCCCTCATTGGTACAAGCAGGGGAGATAATACCGCAGTGAACCAATCCATAAATAATGGCTCTAGGACAACTCGTATTTTTCATCTCTTTCTGAGTGCAGTGATTTTGTCAAAAATAATTACCTCGAAAACCAGGGACGTATCCCCCCTTTCGGCGATTGGTCCCTCACAGTAAATGATTCTGTCCATATTGCAAACGACGCCCTTCGCAACTGAGCCAACGTCGGCCATTTGTGTGAGAAGAAAGCAAAGGATTCTGGAATTGCTTCCTTAGTTGGGAGGAGAAAGCCCGATGATTAATGTTTATGTGCTAAAAGATGCAGGTGGGCCCACCTAAGTATCTCGAAGCGCGTTTTACTGCCAAACGGGCAGAATCGGGGGAGCGCCGTGTGCCAATCCAGATGATTTGCAAACCTATTTAGACAATCGATTGTTTCTAGGTTTTTACAAGCTATCGCAATTGCCCCAAAAGTTTCGGATTGGTTTTAATTGGTGATTATGCAAATCTAACTATGAGAGCAGACGTCGATGGAATGGACTAGAAAATTTCCCAAAATATTATTTGATAGTGCTCTGTCCCATATAAGCCAGTTAGTCCCTTATATGGCATCAGGTGGATGATCAAGTCACGGAGGAAGGTTGTTATAATTTGGACACTTTCCTCGTCTTTACCTGGTGAGGTTCGTGCTTCTTTTGTTATTTATGTCAGTGTCCGTTACGAGGTGCTGAAAAAGCGTCAGCACTGAGTTCTGCAGTCAGGGGACATTTCGGAATGCAAAGTCGGATCTCGGAAACACAAATCGACTTCGTCCTTAGAAGCCCGGACGTACCTCAGGACTCTCCGTCTACTAGAGGTTGTCATTTACTGCAAAGTTTGGTTTTATATCCACACTTTGATAGCATTGGTTCTAACAAGCGAGATATTAATTAATCATTGGTGTTTTAAACTCAACTTACGTCAGAAACTGGAATTTTTGGACAATAGTGATAGACTGCGGTCAATAATTGTTGATAATGGACGACCCAGTGTCTCAGCTCCTCACGACAGCAGTTTTGAATGGACAGAATAAATTTCGGCAAAGGAGCATCTGTGTGACCCCGTAAAACAAAACACGAAAACCGGAGCCGCCCACGGTACATGTGGCGTTGTGCCAACTTCCAGGGACATCAGTTTTAAAAACAAAGTGAAGGTTAGAGTTAAGTTACGTTAAAGGTTGGAGTTATGGTCAGAGTTTAGCTTAGGGTCATGAATTTGTCAAGGGTTTAGGTATGGGTTCGTGTTACTTGTAGTTTTTAGGCCTAAGGTAAGGCTAGAGTTAAGATGAAGGTAACAGTTTAGTTTTATATTAGGTTTAGTGTTGGGTTTAATACCCTTCCTTACCGATGTCAACAGGCCACCTGTTTTAAGTGGGCGGAGGGATTCTATGCGCGTGTCTTGTTAAGGCGGCCATTCAAGTCATACGATAATCCACGCGGGAAATGCCCTGGGCTAACGCAGGAGCTAGTGTTAATAGGACTGCTCACGCACCTGGGTGGCGAGAAATGGCATGCATATGTGCAGGTCCACACCACGCAGCTAATTGCATCCCATCCCAATAGAAAATAACTTACTGGATCAGACAGTAGAATGCTACCTGGAAATGGGAAGATAAGGAGGGCAAAACTGTGTCCACAACACTCAGTGCATATTCCTCTCTATAAATAACCCAACGCTAAAAGTTCTGACTAGGAAGGCTGCTAATTTTTGGGATAACTTTGTGTTATTCTTCAGGATGGAAAGTAAAGTTCCTTTTAAAGATTACTTCTATAGCACCCACACTCAGTTGGGATTGGCGCCGTCCATTTCTTATTTCTGTGAAATTGCTCTCCCAGCCTACCCGATGTAGGCATGTGGGATGCAAGGTGACTAGCCGTGCGCGTCACTGCCGTCTGCGGTTTTGACTCTTCCTTGCTCAAGTGGAGGAGGAAGAGATATTACGATAGCTGCTGGGGCAAGTCAGTCCCACTGCAGACTAATTTATGCGCAAGTCAGCCTCGGTCCGGCGTCTGCCATTAGGAACCTTTCTAAACAGCCAGCAGAGAGATGCCGCAAGCGGACATGCGAACGGGGTCCTCTTTGCCGGTGTACTGTGTGTGTGCGCGCTTCTGGGATGACTGGTTTTAAGGGTAAAACACAGTGACTCCTTCTTTATGTAGTCGTTCTCTCTCTCTGGCATTCTCACGCACGTCAGCTCCAAGGCAACGCATTTGTTTTGCGAAAACCCATCTGCCTGCCCTGCTACCTTTCAGAGAAGTGTGTGAGAATCTGCGTGGATGCTTTGGGCGGCGCTCTGCGTAAGTCCGAATGTCCGTGCCAGTGAGCGTGCGGTGTGTATGCGTGCTGCCCGCAGTCCAAGATGAAAACCAGTGCCGGTGGTCTTGTCTCTCAAGTCCGCACAAAGCTGGGACATACGGCGTGGACTTACGGCAGCTAAGTACGCAGTAGTCAGGTCAAAGAGCAAAGATCAAACTAAGATTCAACCCCATGAAATTGAGGCTCGATGTCACCTACTGGGTAGCAGCAGCACAAGCGGACTAAAAAGAGAGCCCTATGAAGAACAGGAAGCGACAGCATGGGTTATAAGCTAACACATACATTTACAGTTGCAGAACAATGAGGCAATCTTGAGCTCAAAGATCGATGTGATGCAACAGGGGGGAGATCGCTAATTCAAGATTTTCGCAGCTCTTTTCCATGCATATCGTGTAGCAGTGTAAGTACTGTTTGTACTCAGCCCTCAGCGGGCGTGCTTATTTGGACGCGTGTGTAAGTGCGAGTCTGTGCGCACGCATGTGCGTGGCTGAATATCGGTTGTGGTCTTCAGGTTAGCAAGTGAGAACAGCAGCCTCTGAAGACACGTGACGCTGACGCAGTGAGCATTTGGGGAAACAGCATTAATGGCCGCCTGTCAAAATCCTTTCCATATTTTTTGTTCTATTTTCGCCGAGCAACACGCCAATCAGTCTTTTGTGGACATAATCGTATTTCCTTTTAGCCTTCATGCACTGGATCGATCATTCTTTTTCGGACGTGCGGTTCTTTTAGATTTACCCCGGGGGCAACCGATAAAGTTTAGACTTCGACAGAACTGGCTCGGCCCAGTCAATGTTTACTGGGGCGGTCGAAAACGCTCAGGTAAGGATTAATTCACAAACCGCGATTTCTACCCTGGCAGGACTCGAATGATAGACGCTGTTTTGGATGAACATTCATGTGAATAGGGTGTGTTGTTGACTATAACTACTGAAGATAAAGGTGGAATAAATTCACGGTTGCCGATAGAAGCGAGGAAGCAAGTTCTAGAAAGCTATATATTCGACAAAGAAAAGCTAAGATCGCTGGAAAGTAAAGTTGATTGGCCTGACTTTCTGGATTCTCGCTCGAATCGATTATCAGAAATAATCGCAGATAAGGATGATGATGACAGTAGGACTGCAGTGCTTATAGGGCACGGTTTTCAGACAGCCACAGGCCGAACCCAAGTATCAGAGCCCGTACATGGCGCAATGATCGCTCATCAGTCCGCGTCCAAATGGTTCGATGTCAAAAGTTAATCACCATTGCCAATACAAGCGAACATGCAAGTCTCAGGAAGTAATTAAGAGGAAGACGACTCGATCGCTGGGACAGTACATTTATTGGCCTAGACAAAGAGCAGTAGCAGAAACTGCTCTTTGAATATGCCTCTGATGACGAATCCGCGACGGATATCGAAACGTCAGGTGAATAAAGGTATTGTCCCAGCGACCGAGTTGTCTTCTTCTTAATCACCATTCTAAATTCCTGGTGTGATAAGCACTCGGAAATTTGGTTGCTTTTATTGGAACTTTGGCCGCACACGTCTGAATCCCCCCCCCCTGCTTGGCTAAGTAGTCCGCCTATGCAAAGTCTCCGCAGACAATACGGAGCCGGGAGGTCAGCAGCACTGATTAATCGAGCCGAAACCCGGTCTTCAGGTCTTGTGAGAATCTTGGCCTAAGCGCCAAATGATGCCGGTGAAGCACGGACCCTGGTTTCTTTAGTGATCTTAGATGTGTAACACAACTTTTTTAAGCACGTGAGTGTAACAGCTGCGCAAAATGCTGCTAAAAAAATGCCTAAACTCTGATGTGGTAAGATGAGTTAGCCATGTTTGGCAGATAAATACATACGATAGTTTTTTACACAATGGTTGTGGACAATGGCTAGATAGTAAATAACTAATTAGACTTCAATTAGCCGCTTGCACTGGTATGTCCTCTGCTGTGCCTTAACTAGTCCTCTTAGTATACGGGTCAGACTGTTATGCTGCGGTTTGGCCTACGCAAAGGCAAACAGATTATTTCATCAGACAAAACCCCCTAACAAGCAATAAGCTTTCATTTAAAGGTCCTGAATACGAGTACTTTGAGTACCCCTAGGTAAACCCTGCGAAGGTTTTGAGATGAGGATCCAATACCCGAGCAAACCGATCTCCTGTCATATCAGTATTCATACCTAGACCTGCAAAACTGGCTATTTTCTATTAAAATACCCAAAGGACACTATTCGCTTTGAGACAGTCTTCTTTTTGATAGCCTAAGTTTGAAAACACAAGTTTGCATGTATAAGGCGAATTTTTATGCTCGATCAGCTGCTTTATGCACTAATCAATAATCGAAAGCACTTAGTTAAGTCATTTATAACAATCCTGTGACGGTACGGATCGCTCTTTATAGAACGGTTCGATGCCAATGGTAGTCATGGTCCTTGCAAAATTGGTTTGATTTCAGCACTCACCTGCTAAATAATGCCTATTCCAAGAATACCAGAAGAATAAAAGCCTGATCTAAAATTTTATGCTATCTTACCAGAAAATCTGTTTCTTGCGCCGTTCGACCAAGAGAACCAGAGCAATCTAATGACGAAATGGCAGTAGAGAGAATTCGTAATATGCTGGGGGAAATATACCTACCCAGAACGGCAAAAATAACAGAAAAATCGTAACGCCCTTCAAAATTGGCACATTCACCAAGGTAATAAAGGGGTCCATTGTGCTGAGGATTTTTTTTTAAAACTGTGAAAATTCACTCTTTGAAACAGTACTTTTATTCAGGTAGGTTTCAGGACCGCCACCTCTCGTATGCTTTAACACACCTCACCTACTTATGCGTACACAGTTACCAGAAGACAATTCGACAAAAGCTAGTATCGTTAAATTCGCTTTCTTTCTTTGTACTTATGTAGCAATTGACAGGGAAATTGGGTTTAGAATAAAGGTGAGAGTTTAATTTAAGAATAACCGTCAGAATTTGGATTAGGGTGACGATTACGTTAAGGGTTGAGGTTTCGGCTCGTGTTAATGACAGAGTTTAGGTTAAGGGTAGGGCTGGAGTTACAATGAAGGCTACAGTTTAATTATACCTTAGAGCCAGTTATAGAGTTTAAAAACGGCGCTCTTTTACCTCCAATAACTTTATCGCAAAACCACCTGCTCTAAGTCGGTGGGGCATTCCTTTTCCCGCTCGTGCTATTTAGGCGTCTATAGAGTTTATTCCTTTGTCTGCGCTGTTCGAAAACTATAAAGAAGTACTTAATCGTGCCGAAATCAACTAGCAAATCACAATTTGCAGTGGACCCGTGGCTCAATGTCACAACATTAAACTTAACGCTCAATGACCCATCAGTCTGGGTTAGAGTTGGAGTAAGTGCATACTCAGAGTTCGGCATAACTAACTGTGGACGACTAAGAAGTGAGAAATAGGCACCCCGGTCAGCCTTAGCTCTGTCAGTATCCCCCTCTGCATCACAACTGATGGCTGCATGGACACCATAATGCGTCCTAACCCCTTGCCGAGAAACATAAACGTTCAGAACAAAAGTTGAGCATCAATATGATTCAAACGCCCTTTAGTTAGCTTGTCAGCTGACGCATATCTGCGTAAGTTACCGCTTTCCAAGATAAATTAAAAGCAAAAATGAATAACTTTTTTTTTCGTGAAATCTGTGGACAACCTTATTTGCTGCAAATAAAATAACTTCGTTTTTTCTCTACATTGAAGTGTTTCACACTATAAGTGATTAGTTTTAGGTTATGTTGTAAGATTGAATTTGCAAGAAAGAGTTACCAAATATATTTTTCCCGTTACACGAAAACTGCTAACATTTGCCTGTTCTGTTTCTAAATTACCCAGTTGCGTAAACTAACTTGTGCAAAACCTATCTTGCCAATTGCTCGAGCTTAATATATACCGCTTTTTGATGTCCGTTACCTTCGATTTACCCGATTTAACATGCGGTTTTCTTTAGTAAACGACGTTCTGATCCTCAACTCCAATCAACAACTCAAAGCACCAGGACAAAATGTCGCTCAACTATGTACGCATATTTTGATCACAAAATTGAATGGTCAAGGTCGTTTACTGTATTTTTCTTTCATGGTCTTAACCAAAACCCTGAGTCGAAACTGAACTCAACCCCAGCCATAACCCTCATCTTCCTGTGTTCTACCATCTTGCCTCCTCTTAAGATTTCCTGTTTAAAACGCGGACTCTTCTGGCTTTAAGGGAAATCCAGATTTTTTTAAAAAGCGTTTCTGATGGTCTCTGTGTGTCTCAACTTCCTTGGTCTACATCCGACCCAGAGTTGTCTTTCTATTTATTTCCATTTAGCTGGGAGTTAACATCTCAAAGCCCAGCGAAAATAAGGAAATGGTTATCAGAATGCACAAGTATTCAAAAAAAGTCTCATAATACGCCCAAGTTGCGAATTTTCAAAAGCCAGTCTTTTCAGATTATCTGACGTGTAAAATTGCAAGACGCGAAGAAATTCGCATATCCCGTAGCTTCAGCAGTGGACTCATATTCACGTGATAATACCATTAGCCAATCTACTGGGGCGGTTGCAGACCTCGTAGCGGTTCTACAGCTCAACTCCTTTAAACTCGAGGCGCCATTGAAGTGTTCTTCCAGGGTAAGTCTTGGTCGCCCAGTCACGCCTTTCCCAGCGCGATGGCGCGTTTCCGCACCGACGCGCGACATTTGCCCTTGCACGACCGGGGCGCATAGGGGCGCTCCAAACTGGTCGACCTATCAGCGTCCCGAAGAGCTCGTGGACAATCAGGTCTGGCCAAGCGCTCTCCGGTCCCCCTATTCAATTCATGCAGCGACGGACACTTGGGAATCGGCCTTCACGTGGCGCAGTCGCGCCGACGCCACCCTGTCCCATGGGCCTCACGGTCGGACGCCCTGCAAGACCTATTGGTCACTTTCTCCTAACTTTGGTGTACACAATACATTCTTCCTTCTGCTCTGCTTTCCCAAGACTTCTCCCATCTCCCAAGGAACCGGGCCTGGAAGATTGTAGCTGTTACGGTTAACCGTCTTAGTCTTAACACATATAACCTCGCCACTTTATCGCAAATCCAATAAAATGTAGAGCGTTGATTCAGCTGAATGACAACCCACCAATCCCTTATGCAGTGGGTCCGTTTACGCAGTAACTCGCCTAAAAGGAGAAATTTTCTCCCCATCAGCTCAAATCCAGAGAATTTGCAAATATAACTTTCTCTGCTCTGACGATTTGTAAGTCAACGAACACATTTCCTGACAGCTTCGTATAAGGTCTTCACTCCTTCGACTGCCAGTCCGAGAGTGTGACACTCTGCTTCCGTGGTTGTCAGCACGGCCGCTCACTTGCAGCCGAATTCTCAAACAAACTGGATGCGCAAACAATGCATCGGATTTGGTGCCGATTGAGGCAAGATGTCTCGACAGGAGTCTCCTTGGTAGTGGTCTCGGATACAGCAAGCCGTAGGTTTTTGCCATACGCTAACCGTGAGAATGGGGTTTTTATGAGTTGGTAAAACTGATTTACTAAAAAAGGATTTTGTGAAAATGAGTAAAAAAGTTGTACAATTTTGTTGAAATAATTAAATGCCTAATGGCTATATGTCGACGGCGTTGGGCGCGTAACTCGAAAGAAGGCGCGAAAAACAAATCGAGGTCAAATTGAGCTCGAATTGTCGTCGAAAAAAGTGGAACTGTGGAATTTTATTCCGAAAACTATCCTTTGCTCAAAACCCAGCAATAATAGAATTTTGAAGACTTCTTGTAATATTAAGCAGAAAGTTTGGGCTTTTAAACTACGATATCACAATCCCACCCTCAACCTAATCATAACCCTTACCCTATCCTCAACCTAACCCTTGCACTAGAACTTACCCTTACCCCAACCCTAACACTGCTCCCCTAATCCTAAAGCTTACTCTAACCCTTACCCTAACACTTACCTCCACCCTAACACTGAACCCTACCCTAACCCTTACCATAAACCAAATGCAACCCTAATCCTTACCCCATACCTTTACCCGGAACCTAAAACTAACACTTACACCTAACCCTTATCCTAAACTTAATCCTTTCCCTTACCCTTACCCTAACCATAACCCTAATCCTTACCCTTTACCCGAATCGAGCTCGAATAGCTGTCGACAAAGCTGGAAATGTGGAGTTTTATTCCGCCACTACCAAGGAAACTCATACCGATGTCTCAACACATCCGAAATATATCGTGTCGTTAAAAATTATTAGAAAGTAGAGGAAGCAGCCCCCTGTTGGGATGCGGTGCTTAGTCCTATGGGGACAGAAAATTCGGTGCGATTCCCCCCCTCCCCTCCCCTGGAAAGACTTGACATCAGCAACCAACCGCGGTTGCAGAGGCGCTATAGCAACCCGCTATCGCGGTCGCCTATCCGGGTTTCCTTTGGTATATCAAGCATGTATTCCAACCCCTGCTTGCTTGTGTGTGAATCAACCGTCAGTTGGTCGACGCCGTAACGCTGATCGATATTTTGGTCTTCATCGATTGATCGCAGTGACAAAGCCCAGGCGCAGAAATGTACTTCAAGCCTGAGCTAAAACTTGAATGGCTGACACCTGGCTGATGAGAAAATTAATTGCCACTCCCTTTTGAACTGCGTATAAGCTCTCTCGGTTCAATGAGGATTGTCAAAATTCTGTCTTGCTTGAGTTTTGATTAGGAAATATTCGAGCTTCAGCAAATGCCATGAAAGGCTTCAGAAGACTGGTTGTTGAGCATGCGATGATCTTTATAACAAGCGTAGATGAAGGAACAAACATCGTTATAATTGACATGTCAGACCATGTAACGAAGCTGTTATTTATGTTGTCAAATCAGATGAAATTCGTTAAATTAGACAAAGAAAAGGTTTAAATTGATAAAATAAAGTTACAACTGACCAACTTCTTAAGAAGACTCAACGCAGGGATTTTCATAAGGGATCGTAATCTAGACCGCCTTTGACATAACCCTCACACGTAACCCTCGAATGGATGGCTTACTGAAGATCCCTAAGGATGGCGAGTCAGTCCGGCCGATTTTGGTCCATCACAACTCCATAATGTGATAACGAATTATTTACCAGAAAAATGCAAGCTCTTTTTGTATAAGCTTGGACTACGTTGATAGACGGGCTGGCCCCTTTTTATAAATGTTCGGTCACCGAGGCAGCCGATTACACCTGCAAATGCTCACTAACTAATCGGCAGGAAATCTGAGCACCAACGAAAGCATTAGAGGAGGCAAGACTAAGATGCACATTAAATGTGCAGTTCCCTTTGACAACTAAATATACAACCAAATAGACGTCGTTGTTATGGTTTCCCCCCTAAGACCTCTCTTAGTCTATACTTAAGTAATCAGATCAATAAGTTAAAACATTGTGCACGCCACAATGATGATATCGTTGCAATCGATACCACAGAAACCGACGTTGCGTCTCTTGTATACCAAGCACATCCCTCGATCAGCTTCCTAGTGGATATAGGAACGGCAGGTTCGCGCCCTGTCGTACACATCCCGTTGAGCAGATGATATGACGGCAGATTCCGAAGGAGTGTCATGCAGAAGAAAACTTGGTCTGGACAACAACCGAACTCCAGCAGTTTCCCTATTTCTCCAACAGAAAAACGATCTAGTTCGTCGTTTGGAGAAAAAGGCCGGACAATCTGTTCAACAGACATTATCGAGGAAAAGTTTCAAAAGACCCAGGACCTTCTTCGCGGGAACGGGTATTCTGATGGATTCCTTGTTACGAAAACTGCAGTCAGACCAGTTAAACCCACCACACTGACTGCGAAAAAAATTCCCTGTTCCCAAAATTCCCCGTTCAAGGGAATGTGGCAAGTATATAACTGTTTTATACAGAGAAGGTAAGGATAAGGTGCCAGTTTGCTACCTCCGTGTGCATTTGCTACTTTTCTTGCTGCTGTTGCGCGTGCATACGGGAGCACCTTCTAGAAAGGCTGAGAAAGGTGCAAGTGAGAGCATAAGCAACGCCCTTCTCGCATACACCGTTAACCCCCAACGTCGTGTGAACCCCAAAGCAGCTTTTCATGTCGTTTAAAAGCTCCCACATCATTACCGTTAGCCACCGTGTCAGTGTCTACGAGCAAGTTATTGTTGACAGTCTTACTTATCTACCGGAGGTGAACACTCGACCGGGTGTCTTACAAATCAGCCCAGATGGAGTTGAGGACGCACGCAAACTCATATTCCCATTTGTTATGCTTGTTGCAGTAGAAGGATGCATGTCAGCTATTGATACAACTGCATGAATATACTACTAGAATATACTATCAGCTGGTCTTAGTAAGTATGATTACTAGAATTGCGCTCTTAGCAGTGACATATTACCTCTAACAGCAGTATCCTAGCCTAAACTTAGTAAAATTGGACACAGTTTCTGGTGGACAGAGATGAGAGAGCGGAAACCAAAGGAAGCCTTGTTGTTCTCGTGGCTTCAAACAGAACAGCATTATCCGAGGTCCACATTACTGTATGCCATTGGGCAAATATAAGCCCAGCAATGACTTAAATCAGACCCACTTCTGACAAATGGCAGTGTCAGTGTTAGCGCCAGTACTACTAACGTGCAGCTACATTGCTAGCTAGTAATAGTAGAAATTGAGGAGCTGTGTTCGTCTCAGCCGCCATTAGCCTGTCTTGATACCTATTAAAGGTGTTAGATAGTGCGGTAGTACACTAATTTAGGCGGTGTTTTTTGGCTTGCATTGGAGAAAGTGGCCACCGCCGGACCCAATCTGGTCTTCTTGACCCAGGGTGAAGGCGAAGAGTGCGGTTAGCACTAACTACGTCTGCCATCACTTTAAACTACCCACCGTAGTCAGTCACCATCACTGTACCAACCTTTTGGTGCATGCGGTAGACTCCATCAAAATCGATGGTCGAACAATCACTAGCACCCTCTTAAGCGGCTGAAATCAGGCCATGGAAGCTAGTTTGACACGCACCGGAAAATCGCTTGGAAGCTCCATGGTCGCTTAACTATATTTGTTTCTCCAAGTCCCCCTCCCTCTCCATCCTCAGGGCAGAGGCACGGCTCTGCTGCACGCACCCCGTCTCCTGCCTAACTGCGTCTAATTCCTCCCCCCTTTTCTCGCACACCACTTGTATGAACAATGACGAACATATTGCTCGCATGTTTTTCTTGTATGCTGTTCGAAAATGAATGCCTTCGCTTGACAATAATTCATCAAAATCTAACGTGAACTGGCCAGCAAATTTATCGAATCCTGTCATGCGGATTTCTTAAACTACATAATTATAAAATAAGTTGGTGAACTTTTCCCTCTTTGAATGTACAGTTCAAAAAATGGATTTCTTTTGATTCTATTGAACCTCAGCAGTCGGTTAATTTTTTGAAATAACGAGCTCTTTGCCGTTCCAACTTCCCTTGTATACATGCGCTCAAGAGTCGACTTTTAGTCTTTTTTATATTTAGGTAGGAGCAAACGCTTCCAAAAGTCCTACCAATTAGAATATATCTGGAGTAAGTGGAATTCTTCGTGCGTGACAGCCATATTGGAATGCATACTTATTTAAACAAATCCCACAAAAATTCCTTTATTTGCGAATATTTTCCCCTTCCTAAAAAGCTAATTATGTCAAGTCAAAGCTTTTAAGGATACGTTATGTTGGTTCGATGGCAAAAATTGGAAGTGCACGTGTTCCTTCTAGGTTCTCTATATTAACTGCACGAAAACCATAGCAAAAATATGCAGCATCATCGTTGATGAACATTTACAGACCGCTTACGGAACTCACTTGTCCAGCTGTGTCCTGCTTTGGGCCCCATTTCTCGAACCCTGATAGCAGTTATGGTTAGGAGGCTAGACTCTAAGCAAAATGTGGTGAGTTCGAGGCCGGGTGGAGCACCAATTGCGTGTGGGTATGACTGACTGACGATAGCTAATAAGCCAGAAATGTTCACTTCAGTCTTCCTTGTGCTTGCCAGCAATACTATCTGTCTATAATGACTTCCTTCCAACAGCAATCGACTTATGTGGCTAGCAGTATTCTGTTAGTCTTTATGAAATAGAATTCAAGTACGAAAGAATTTGTACCAAGATTAAATGCGATCGACCTGTTCTTGATTCGCGACCACCGTGATTACTAAACTTCCTCTCGTTTATAACCATCTCTCGCTCACTAGTCTGTTGCATTTCGTATAATTCAGGTGCCGCCTATCCATAAGCCAAATAATTTGAGATTTAAATCCTTAAGATGGGTATAAACTGCGAATGAAAAGAAAAAAATAAGTGCATTTCATATTTATGCTGCATTTCATATAAGAATTTTCTATGCAGTTGCTGAAAAGGGATACTCTACGACCGATTTAACTTGGCATGCAAACAGGTCATTTGGATTTCCTCGAAGTCAGCTGAAAACAACATCTTTGCGACAGTGATATTGCAGTAAAATCAGAAACGAAATGCGAGTCTGAGGCGTTGGCTAATATTTCTAGTTGCCAAACTCCACATTCAAGGCTCAATCTCTTGCCTCTCACAAGTGTTAGTATCGCAAAGGTGTTAAGGCTACTACAGTTTAACCCTAACGATTGCGATCTTCTAGGCCCGGTTCCTTAGCAGATGCGAGAAGTCTTGGTAAAGCAGAGCTGTAGGAAGATTGTATTCTGTACAGAATAAATAGGAGAATAGTTAGCAGAAGGGTTCACTCGATCTGGCGTGCCTTCGAACGTGAGAGCCGCGTTAGAGAGCAGTGGCGTGGCGTCTGCCCCGCGAGGGGGCAGAATGCCAAGTGTGTCTGGCATCAGTAATCCCGAACGGCCACCGAATCCTCTCTCTGTCTCGCGGGCTTGAATGTGATTGGTTGGAACGCACGAAGGTAGACACTGACGTGGGTGGTGAGTGTCTCATGTGCCAGTTTGCGTCTGGTTGGAGGCAGGCCGAAAAGTACATTCGTGCAAGGTCCTGCTCTGAGTGACCTTGTCTGTGGCGTCAAGAGTTAGGTGGGCGTCGGGCAGAAAGTACCACTACATTAGCACCTGCACATGAGTGTCTTCCGGCCCTTGTCCGGTTTGGCCAATCATCGCCGTCAAGCCGCTCCATACATACCACGTTCTCACACTTTGGAACCCCCCGCTGGACTGCGGCTGCGCGTTCGTTGACGTTGTCAGCCGGTGCCTGCGCAAACGAAGTGAGCATCAAACTCGCACCGACTCCACATTTTGGCGAGCGATCCAGTAGTTCAAATTCGTATCGGAAGCCGTCAGCCACCTACTCGCATCACTTGGAGTTGGAATTGCGCACAATTCGGAGGCAGCCATATTATGCCTGCCTTTCAGTTCATACGAAATGAGACCAAAAGACCCACTACTACGGCATGAAACATCTGAAGTCGTCTATAGATTCTGAAACAATTGAGCGCAAAGCAACTACGTCGGAGGAACTGGCAGAGCTCTACAGACGCGAACTGTCGAAAACGTGGTAGCATTGTAGCGAAATGATGTCTATCCTCAGGTTGCGGCTCAGTCGACGAGACCTGGCTACCCATTCAAATTTGATGAAGCTGAACTTCTAACGAGAGATGACAGTCGTGTGAGCTGCGAATTACTGGAGCCATGGTTCACGGATCGCCAGTCAATAAAAAAGTGCAACGACTTGCCTAATCCACAGGCCACTGCGTGGTCTTACGCCAACACTGGGGAACCAGATGGCCATAATTGTCCAGTAATGACGCTGTCCTACAAATACTGCAACTTTATGTGCATGCTGTGTAGGTGTTAAGGCTAAGACAGTTAACCCTAGCAGCTACGATCTTCCAGGCCCGTGGTTCCTTTAGGTGAGGAGAGAAGTCTTGGGAAGGCAAGAGTAGAAGGAAGAACGTATTGTGTACACAACAGTTAGGAGAAAGTGGCCAATCGGTCAGGCATGGCCGTGAGAGCCACGTGAGCGCGCGGCGTCAAGCGCGTCCCGCTCAGAGCGGATTCCCAAGTGTCCGTCGGTGCAGCAATTGATCGAGGACTGAATAGCGCTTCAGGAAGCTGATTGGCCACGAGCGTTTCGATACGCTGATAGGTCGAACAGTTTGAGGCACATCTCTGCGTCCTGCTCGTGCGAGGGCAAAGGTCGCGCGTCGGTGCGGGCCATCGCGCTGGGAAAGGCCTTACTGGGCGAGCAAGATGTACCCTGCGAGAGCACGTCAGTGGCGTCTAGAGTTTTAAGGAGGTGTGCTGTGTAACCGCTACATATGTGCTAGCCGCTTTTGCTACTGCTTCCTGCTCACGCCTCTGGTGATAAATCCAAGACCGATTTTTAAATATCGGGTGAATATAAGTGTTGTGCCAGTGATCGAATCTTCTTCTCAATTACTTCCGGGAACTCGTATGTTCGCTTTCATTGGCAATTCCTGCAATCTATTCTTCACTGCCTACATACACAATGCACTATTCCTCCCCCTGGCTTCATGCTTCTCCTCCCACATGGAACTGGATATAAAAATGGAAGCGGAAAGTGCCTTGTCATGTTAAGTTAAAGCACTGCGATATATCTGTCTTGGGAGTGTAGTGGTCGCTTCTGCCCGACGCCCACCTAACTGTTGACGCCACAGACAAGGTCACTTAAAGCATAGGACTTTGCGCGACTGTACTTCTCGGCCTGCCTGCGACTAGATACAAACTAGCGCACGAGACACGGACCGTCCACGCCAATTTCTACCTTCGTGTGGTCCAACAAACCACCATCAGGCCGCGAGACAGAGAGAGGATTCGGCTATCGCCCCCGATTACTGACGCCTAATCTCACTCCGCATCTCGCCCCTGAGCGGAGCAGACGCGTTGACGCTGCCGCGCTCTCACGGTCCTCACGGTGAACGCAACTCCAGACCGAATCAACTTTCGTCCTAACTATTCTTCTATCCTTCTGCAGAATAAACTATTCCTAACAATCTGCCTTTCCCAAGACTTCTCTCATCTCCTTAGGAACCGGGCCTGGAAGATCGCAGCCGTTAGCGTTAAGCCTTAGTAGCCTTAACAAATTGCAATAGGCGTACAGTAGAATATATTTCTATGCACAGCGATACTCGGTAACCTGGTATAAAAGCAACAGTTCAGACGACAGAGCATTCAAGCAAGAAATGAGAAGGGTAGAATTCTGGACAATATTTTCCACTAGCTCTTCTAGAAACACATCTTCCTAAGGGCGTTTATAGTCTCTATTCAGTCTAGTCTTATTTAGTTGGTTTCACAGGTGTAATTACTGGTTCCCCTTCACGGACTTCCACCTAATACCTCACAACAGCCTACATCGAACCAAAAAAAACAGAGGGAGATGAAACCGTACGAATGCATGGTCGGACAAGACCAGAAGTCAAACTGAAATACACAAAGTTTGTGTTGGACAGATAAAGAATACAAATTGTTCCGCAGCTTTTTTCGACATCCTCGTCCTTTTTCAGGGAGACGTTCCTAATCAATGTGCGTACTAAGGCAATCAAGTGGTATTCGAGAAAACACAGCGTCAAAAACGCAGAGCCATGAGATTACGCTGTGCTTGTTGCGGATTGTACATGATTAGAAGCAATGGATCCCGTAACTAAACGGCAAACAACTGATGCTATTTATCGTGTCCCTGCACTGATTGCCTCTTAGATTATATTTGCCATAGGCGGTCAACGCAAGTTAACTATCCGCCGACGTGACACCTGTATCTGCGCACGCCTTTGATAGTGACCCCCGTTGCATTTTTAGACGGAACTGATGGGATCTCCGTGATTTAAACTAGCTAGGACCTGAAATATAAGCCTGCAGTGCACCTGAGAGAAACTGGCTATGCTTTAGATCTTCAGGGAGCCACCACCTTAGGCCAGGGCAACTCAAAGATGGAACGGCTAACGCTTGAGCCGTTTCGTTCAGGAGTGAACTCCAGCAACAGGCATCTTATTCTTTCGGCAGCTGAGAAAATCTTGTGTCATTACGTGCACGAAGCTCGACACAAGATGGCCACGCAAAACTCAAGAAGGCCGCACAGACACAATCCTGGGAATGATTTCACCCGACGAGGAAAATGAGCCGTCGGCCCGAACGATGCCGACTGAGCCTCCAACGCCCCCCGCCACCGAGGGAGTGACGCATAACGAACACAGATTGATTGCCCACCAAACACCCTACATAGTAAGCAAAAAATCGAGCATGAGTAACCATGCCAACACCTGGAACGCGAAGTGTCTCATTCATTCGTAAAAAATCGATCAGCGCGAGGTCGAAAAACAGGCCATGCACGCCACGTCCGTTTCCGTTTTATTATCTGCAATTAATGCTTAGCAGTGGACAGCTGACTAAGCACGCTGAACCCTCAGTATTTTAATGCACTTTTTCCGGTGAGCCTGCCTTAGTTCTCAGATTATCAAAGCCGCTTCCTCATTTTGCCGATCGGAACTAAAACGACACATACTGATGGTCGGCCGAGGGTGTAAGTCAAACTGAAATGCACACAGGTTGTGTTAAACAAACAAATACATAACGATTGCTCAGCGGTATGCGTGCACTGACAGGACTGAGTGGTATTCGGGAAAATGCATCGTAAACAACACAGAAAAGTGGTATTTCACTGTGCTTTTCGCAGATTGTACATCGAAAAAAATGCTCACAAGTAAAAGATTCGATAACCTAAGAGCGGTCAACTTATGCATGGCAGCCCCTGCGCTGACTACTCCTTAGGTTGTTGTTGCTAGTTAGGTCGACGACTTGAGACGCGCATTAGCGAATCCTATTAAACTATCTCTTGACGTGACACCTTGCTGCTCTTATTGATCCAGATATTTGAATGTGACCACCATTGCATTTTGGATCGTACTGGTGGGATCGCCGTGACTGAAACTACACGGGCGTGGTACCTCGTCAGGGCTTAGTACTCTTACACTTTGCAATGGTCTCTGATGGTGGGGTTTGAGCGAAAATGCGAAACGTCAAGCCAATCAACTTCACATTCCAGTGATCGCATCCTCTTCTTTTGATGAATATCACCGTTCAGACGTAGCCTTAAAATGTTTATTCCGGAGTATATACGCCAAGGCTGCGTTTTAATTGCCTTAGAAATTTCACAATGGAATACTAGCAACATCGACCACCATTTCCATCTGGGTTTAAACGATGGGGGTCTACATGCAAGGCTCATTGACTCATGTCCGTCCTCAAACAACAGTTGCTAGTTCATACTAGTCCATGTCACATTTCATTTATTTCACACCCTCCCCCGCCCCAATCCACAAGTGAAACTCCCAATATATCTCCTCTACTCAGCTGACCATCTCAACACAATATTTCTGTAGCGGGTCGTGCCTGCCTGACTAGCTCGCGTCGAAGTGCACTTTCCCAAACGCTCACCGATGTGCTTTCTCCACGTCTCGATCAGCCAATCATAGTTCTCGCATCTATGAGGCGACGAATGAGGAGCTTGCACGCGTGCCCGACGCAAGTTGCCTCTCTGCCCAAAAGCTCCAGGCCGACCTACCCAATGAAAGATCTCCCTCTATCTGTCCTCTGGCCCGACTACTCTAAGACCTGACTTGGGACCCGGTCAACCTACTGATCGGACGTGTCTCTCCCGTGTCAATCTATTCTCCTTTTCCGTTGTGTACACAATAAACTCTTCCTACTACTCTGGCCTTTTATGACTTCTCTCTTCTCCACCAAGTAGCCATGGTCTGAAGATCGCAGTTGCACGGTTAGACTCACTTAACCCCCTGCGATATTGGTGACATAACGACGTGAAATGAACACTCAACCTCTGATGTGGCCTGCCTTCCCTGCGTAGTTGCCGACTTCCCGACCTGTCCCAACGCAGTTCCCTGCGTATTTGGCGATTTATGGACATGTCCGTTCGTATTTGTTGATTGGCATTCGCGACTTACTGCCGATAGCCCATTCAGCCCAGGTCATGGTTACCTCCCAATCCAACATAGATGTTCCCTTATGAGTGTCAGCACCCAGATCTCTTTCTTAATCTCCACCCTTCCTTCTACTGCCAACGATTCTTCTGGTTCAACTCATACTCATACTGATACGGCATACTGATTTGCTGTTGAAGTTCAACCCGGCCAACCAGGCTCCCTCCCACGTAGTTGAGATGCCCAATCTCCTACGACATGCCGATGCACGCGTAGTCGAGAGATTTCCTCCTACCGCAGACCCAGTTGCCCACGTGGACGCGAGATAACCTGTCCTCCTCCCAAGCGGCACTGGCGGCACTAACCCGCCTCTCGCAACCTCATCTTGGTACGTATCTCTCACACCTAACTTGACTATTTTTCCTCCACACGGATTCTTTCAGTTTCCTCGTTACGGTCTCCAGGGGGAGTACTGTAACGGGTCGTGCCTGCCTGACTAGCTCGCGTCGAAGTGCATTTTCCCAAACGCTCACCGATGTGCTTTCTCCACGTCTCGATCAGCCAATCATAGTTCTCGCATCTATGAGGCGACGAATGAGGAGCTTGCACGCGTGCCCGACGCAAGTTGCCTCTCTGCCCAAAAGCTCCAGGCCAACCTACCCAATGAAAGATCTCCCTCTATCTGTCCTCTGAGACCCGGTCAACCTACTGATCGGACGTGTCTCTCCCGAGTCAATCTATTCTCCTCTTCCGTTGTGTACACAATAAACTCTTCCTACTACTCTGGTCTTTAATGACTTCTCTCTTCTCCACTAAGTAGCTATGGTCTGAAGATCGCAGTTGCACGGTTGACTCACTTAACCCCCTGCGATACTCCCTCCAACATAAACAAACCTGCGCTGAACGTCGGTCTATATGTCTATTCACTGTGCCTCCATAACGAATACGGTAATCTCACCTATTATTAATTTCATCTGACGATATGTTGGTAAAAGCAGCTTCAACATTCAAGAGTATGGCTTTATGAAAGTAATAATAAGAATAGTTTGTTGAGCACCCATGTGGGGGTAGGATACGAAGTAGTCGGCCGGGTAATAGAAGATAGTGGTATTTCAACGGTTATAAACGGGCAAATGAGAAGATAAGACGTGGGAGACCAGAATTTAAGGAATGGTTTTATTAAGTGCAAAAGGAGTGGAGAATTGGTAAGAAGAGGTAGACCAATGGAGGAGTGAGCGAACCGGGTCCGGAGCCGCAATCCGGCAGTGAGGTCACCGGATCCGAGAGTGATCTAAACAATGAGGTGCTTTGTAAACAGGCCTTGGAACATGATAAACCAGTTAGGACAGAGAGTGTGGACAAACGTCTGTGACCTTAACTTGTCTTTGACACTCTCTGGTGTGCGCATGCTTAGTGGACACGAGAGAGACATATGGCCTACCCCAGAGGCCCGCAATTGTGTGGCCTCATGCATGGCTTGGCATTCGAGGTCACTACATGGGTAGTGTCATTATGCCAATAAGCCTAGACCATTCATTGTATCATCTCGGAATGCATACTATATCAATCATTTCATAAATATAAATTTGTATAAACGAACAACGGAGGTGTCCTTGAAATCCTGTGAGTAATAGGGCAAGCTCGTTAATTAGGCGCTTGTGGTTTTAGGCTAGAAGGTGGGTGGGCCAGTGAACTTAGTAGTGATATGCACTCGAAGAAGTCTCTCGAAATCTTCACTGAAGAATGCAGAAGGGTGATTAGGGACGTCTTTGAAGCGCTCCGTCGAATGCCGAAAAACCTATTATTTTTTTCCGATTATATTTATAGACCATCTGAATTGAGCAGCAACGCAGACTAGATTAGACCCTTTTTCTTCATTGCACCAGGATTTGCCTATTGTGGAATGCTCCGACTGGCTACCCTTCAGCCTCTTACGTTTGAGCCCCGCCATAAATCCCTCTTTGTTAACATGACTCGTTACTTGGACTGTTCCCCGTTTTCAGTACACGTCCTGCCTAAAGATAGCCCTCTGTTTTGCGTATATAACATTCTGCCTACAGGCAGCCTTCTATTTTACAAACAACACATTCGTCCTGCCTACAAACTGCCTTTCCGTTTTAAATGCATAACAACTTCCAACAGTGTTAATATTCCCAATCGAAAACGACAGGATAATGAACCCGTGGCTTTTACCAACGGGTTGTGGGCTCGACTTCCGGGGATAGAACTACCTGGGGTCGGATATGGCTGGCTGATGACGGCCAACAAGCCCGAAATGGTCACCGCCTGCGGGAATCCCGATCGAGTCGCAAAAGCGCAGTGGGACGATTGAGTCCCCTAACTAATCGGTGCACTTTCACCCACCCTAGGTATTTCGTATCTCGCTTATTTATTTTTGCAGTCGGCTAGGGCATAAGGAGAAAGTGCTTGTGTTTTTGGTTTTGTTGTAGTTCGTTAGGTATGGCATGTAGAAGTATTCTCTCTTTGAAAGCGATTTTCGTATTTTATCATCCTTGGCTCCATTCAAGTGGTCCCTAAACCCCTTTTGATTTTCTTAGCATGCGTTATGGTTATTTCAGTAGCAATGGCACTGCTAAGAAAAGGCTATGCAGTTGATGCGCCGGATCAACCCGGGGTGGTGGGGACAGGTCAGGGCACGGCTGGTTATAGTGGAGATGGGCAAAGCTTGTAAATGCCACACCTTAGGAGGGGGTGTGGTTGCATGTAGGCTAACAGCGCAAAAGCCACTTGCGCCCAGTCTTACATTCCGTCTGCTTGGCTCTTTGTTGCCACCGGGTCCAGACGAGTGGAAGGGGAGAGGGTGTGGCAGATGCCGCGCCAGTTTACTATCACTTTCCAGTAATTCATGTGCACCCAATTGTCCCTGTGTCGTAGCCCTTAGCCATACGTTCATTTATGCACAACCTTCTGAATGGTCGAAAATATACGAGGCCCAGGTAATTGAATACAAGACAGGAAGGCGTTCTAGAGAACCAGTTGTTTATTTGTTCGACGTTTTGAAATCTCATGCGAGCCCACTGTCGAAGGAATCAAAAATTGAACAATTTCCTGCATACTTAGCTCGCCTCTACAAGGAATGACAGCAGTATTTCTGCAGCCCGGTGCCCTCCTTAGTCGTGAAGCTGTCGCAAGTTGTGATGTCGACAAACAGAAGGTCCCCTTAAATCACAAGTCAAGCAAGACGGTGGTGGTGGACAAAATTTTACAGCCGGAAAATAGACAGTGCAAACGCGGAGTTATGCACGCCGAGTTAGTGCGCCAAATTGTGTTTTCGGTGCTGTGGAGCCGAGACTGCAGGGCCGTGCACTCAGCCAGGTGGACATGCGCTCATATATTGGCTGGAGCTAACGTGCGCATGGAGGCGAGACAACCGAGAGGACAATAGGATAATAGGGCATCGTGGGGCCTCTCGTGTCTGTTGGCAGACACAGTGCGTAGGCGTTGATCCGGCGCGCGTAGACACTGAACCTGTGCAGTTTTGGCAACAAAGCCAGCCTGAGTCAGCGAGGCAGGCTTTCACAACGCCACAGACGAGGTTACTCCGCGCATAGGACCTCGCATGAAGGCAGTTTTCGGCCGTGCCGCGGGGGGCCAGGTGCAAACTGTCGCTGACGAAGTACGCATCCGTCCCTGCCTCAGTCCACAGTGGCTTGACCTCACTCCCCCCAGTGAGATTCCCGCGTTAGTAGACTAGCCTCGTTTAGTAGGTCGATCTCAATCTGTCTGAAAACAGACCTCAGTGCAGAGTGTGTTCTCAGACATCACTTCGGACGTAGGCCCCGTCGTGGCTGGACGAGCGCTCCGACAGTCAAAATCACTTCTTTACCGTTCTACAACCCTTCTGTGCATAATATACTGTTCCTACCCTTCTGGCCTTCCCAGGAATCCTCTCAACTCCTAAGGAACTTGGCCTGGAGGAGAGCAGCCGTTAGGGTTAACATTATGAGCCTTAATAGTACGCAATATGACCTTCAACTCTGCCACTGGTGTGTTCACGCAACGCCTGCTAAGCATACGGAAGAGCAATTTACCTTTTAATAGAATCCTTGCGTGAGTGACATGGCTCTGGCGGTAGGAGTGAAATTCGGCTGCCTGAGTGACAGAGTTTTCTCCCGCTTTCGACTTTAAACCCATGCCCTGGCGAGGATGCGTGGGCGGTTACCAATGGAAGCTCGTCCTTCCTAAGCACGGCGAGTTCGTGCTCATGTAGTCTCGGGAGAACTTGTTTGCCAGTTTCACCAACAAAATTGGCTTTTTCTCCTAAAAAACACAAATGACATTCCATTTTTGAATTATGAGCCATGTCTTAGAATTTTTTCACTGTCTGCTCTTTTTGCTCATTTAAATTTGCTGGTTTGTGTTAACTGACATCACCGCATGTGATTGTATTTCTTGAAAAAAGAGACTAATTGCCTGCAATTATGTTACCGACTTCTTTGAAATGTTCGACTGTGCCGATGTTTTTCTTAACTACTGTGTACCAATAGGGAGTTCAAAGGCGTTTGCCTATATTTCCCTTAATACGCATGACTTGACTTGAATTGACCACAAGGTCAGTCGATCCGGTAAATGAGGTCTGATTTTTGGTTAACGGATATTGGGTCTTCAGGCTGCATGGGTTACCTGCGGATTATCCTTTCCGCTCCGAGAGCGATGTCAATCCCGAAGTCTCTGACCAGTCAAGCGAGTTCTTTGGATGTACCAGCAATATAAGGTACTGTTCGCTGGCATTTTGATCGAAGCTGCCCGTTCGGACTCCTTCATTTTGGCTTCTGTCCTGCATTTTCGACGAAACGGCCAGCGTATCCGTTGATCGTGAAGAGTTTCTGCAGGAACTGGCCCTCTGCCTTCTTGTCGGCTGGTTCCCTGCAGTAGGTGTCTACTCGGCGATATAGCGTTTGCACGCAGCTGTGACTGTGCGGGACGAGGTGGTTGCTAAGGTACCTCAGAATACGAGAGGTGATCGTCGCCTTCCTGCAAACTGTTGTTTGGAGCTACCCGTCGTTCGTCGCTAGAGAGTTCAAACCATCGGACAGATAAACAACTGGTCCCAGAGGGCGCGTTTCTGTATTCTATACGCAATTTTTTACACTTATTCTATCTGAAATGCACTTTCTAAACTCGGATTTTTCTCGACATTTTAATGTTTGTGTCTAAACTGTTGTGCGCGTCGGGTCCGAATGTCTGCAGACCGGCAGTGAGATCGCCTCGTCCGTAAGTGTCTGAACTTAGGCATTCACTGCCATAAGGTCGTTTGTGAAATGGCCGTGGACAGCAATTGGCCAGTTAAGACAGACAGAAAGTGAACACACGTCCGTGAACTTAACCTGCCTTTTACACGCTCTGGTGCGCACTGGCTTAGTGGACACGAGAGAGACATGCGACCTTCCCCAGAGGCAGACGACGAACGCAGTCGCGTGGTCTCCTATAAGCCTTAGGATACGAGGTCATTACATCGGTATTGATCGTTCATACTCGTTCAATTGCTGTACCTGACGTGCATCAACCCGCGCCTTTCTGACCTGTCTTAACAGCACCCTCGCCAACTTACAACTCGAATGCACTGCGGTACTTATCGTGCCCACGGATGTTGACACGCTGTCGCGAATTGGGGTGGACGTCGTCATTAGAATTCGGCCACTCAAGTCTAGGTCAAAGCCGCGTATTATTTTGAGAGCAGTCCTCCAACGGTGGAAAATCCGTGTGTATTCCCTCGTTTTGGACACAGTTGTTGCCACTCCTACTGGCATCCTCCCCCATGAACCCCTCCTCTGATTCGATGAGACTCCCTTTTATTTGACACGCTGTGCAATCTATCCCATCTTTGGCCCAACTGACAGTGAAACATTTTACAGACTGATTCGCCTGCCTTAGATTTCACTGGGATGCACTATGTCGCACACACTCTCTCGGACTAACGTGCCAACTCGCCGGCACACATTGCTGAAAACATTATTGGGCAGATGTGTAGTGGTCACGTCTATCCGACACACTCCTTAAGTCTTGACGACACAGGCGAGGTCACTCAGAACATAAGACCTCGAGCGACAGCAGTTTTCCCGCGTGCCTCGGGCCTATGCGCAAACGGACGCACGCCCAGCCTAGCCAGCCTTCTCAAGGTCGCGCCGCGATGTCTAGTCTAGACATTAGCTACGTGATTGGCTATTGCAACAAAGCATGCGCCAGCCATCCGGCTATGCCCGACGCCCTCGTCACTCCGCAATTGATGCCCTGGCAGCTGGACTGCGGTCATCCGAGAGGCAAAACTATTTCCATCCAGTCTCCTATCCTTCTACAGAATACACTATTTCTAACAATTTGGTTTTCCCACCGTCTTCTCGCCTCATCTAACAGACCAATGAATTTGGAAAATCTTAACTGTTAAGGTTAACCTTCTTAGCCTTAACCCTGTCGATAGATGTGTAGCGGGTCGTGCCTGCCTGACTAGCTCGCGTCGAAGTGCACTTTCCCAAACGCTCACCGATGTGCTTTCTCGACGTCTCGATCAACCAATCATAGTTCTCGCATCTATGAGGCGACGAATGAGGAGCTTGCACGCGTGCCCGACGCAAGTTGCCTCTCTGCCCAAAATCTCCAGGCCGACCTACCCAATGAAAGATCTCCCTCTATCTGTCCTCTGGCCCGACTACTCTAAGACCTCACTTGGGACCCGGTCAACCTACTGATCGGACGTGTCTCTCCCGAGTCAATCTATTCTCCTCTTCCGTTGTGTACACAATAAACTCTTCCTACTACTCTGGCCTTTAATGACTTCTCTCTTCTCCACTAAGTAGCCATGGTCTGAAGATCGCAGTTGCACGGTTAGACTCACTTAACCCCCTGCGATAGATGTACCAACTGCACTTCAGCTCAGGTCGCCAGCATCCCCCTGACCAACCACACGAGCAACTTCTGTCACACGAAAAACAACCCCCCCTCCCACCAACTGTCCTTTGTACTGAATTGTTCTCCTTCATTTCATTGCTTGCCTCATCATCGACATATTCACTTCAATCTGCGTCTGGCGGGGAGCTGTGGCAAACAGCCAACAATACTGTCCGACTTCCCCGTTCAATGTTAGTTGCCTGAAGGTCATGCAACTTCAGAGGGGACGCCAATGAACTCTCTCTCTCTCAGGCACGGTTGAACACAGTCAGCTGACTTCGCTAGTGGCCACTGTCATCTGAGACAGCAAGTTGGAATTCAGTGTACAATACTTCACTCCCACAGGTTTCCTCTGCCCTTTTCCAAAAACCCGGATTTGATCAGATTATTCTAGTAATCTGAGTATAAACGCTGCTTAGAGGCCACGTCTGCGTTCACTTTGCTGTTGAGCACACGGTGGACCTTTCCGGAAACGACGGTTGAACTGTCATGCGTTTGGTGATGGCATTCTGCACTCTCTACCAGTCGTGCCCAATATCTTATTCCACTGGATTTCTTCGTGGTCCAATCTGTGTCCACTTTTTTGGAAGTATTAGGAATAGCACTGTGGGCTGTGAAAACCTCATACTTTCGGTTTCATTAATTGGTCATTCCAACACCTACATTTTCAAAAACAGGGCTATAAAAGACTTTTACAGATATCTAAGTGCATCTCACAGAAGATAAAGAAGGTTTAAATTACTAGTTAGAAGGAAGTGTGGGCTTTTGATGCGAGATAAAATCGCACCGGTCCTCCTAGCATTTTTCGGAGTAACCCGGAGCAGCTCCGTTGAACGAAAGTTACAATAACGTTAAGACCAAACTAGCCATTAGGCATCCCACTGAAATCTGCACACATTGTAGGCGGATTTCAATTTTAACTAGGTTCCTGGAGTGCTACTGTATTAAAAAGGGACAGTGACCGTGAGCGACCAAAATGCATGATTAGGCGTGTCCGTGACGCTTTTTGCATGTTCCAGAAGAAATATTTGAAAACTTCACGTACACTGAGTGTGCAGGTAGAAAATAACGACATGCTAGTGACGGAAATCATTGCACCACCGTTTGCAGGACGGTGATCAATAGTCACTGTACTATTCATTACTTGAACAGTCACAGTACTTTTCCCACAGTGAATGTGATGAGAATGCTCACCGTGACCGTGAGGTGCATTGCAGTGCACTAAGACACAAAAATACCCTGTCAGCAAATGTTACACAGAGCCAGCGGATAGGTAAAGAACGATGGAAGATAACAAGCTAAAGAGGATAGGTGTGAGAACAATACCTGGAGGGAAGGGGGTGAAGCGCCCACTGACGGCAGTTTCCGATTTAAGTAGAAGTTTTTAGGAAGTGCACAGTTGATAAATCTGCTCGTTTCTCTGGGATTCCAGGATTGGAAAATGAGGGTGGAATCCGTTTAAAGAACAGTCGTTCTTTTGAGGCTATAAGACTTTTGGGTACGTAGCTTAGAAATATCACTGTGGTCTGAGAAACACCCAAACTTTAGGTTTGGCCGAATGCTCATTTAAACATCTAAATTTATTAAAACAAGGCTGTGGTGATTTTTCTAGCTCTTCAAATATATCTTTAAGTAGACGAAATTTACATTGAGGCTAAAACCAAGCCTATCATTAGATACCTCGCTGTCATTTGCATACATTTTAAGGAGTATTCCCCTTCGACTGAGCTCCCGGAGCAGTACTGTAATTACTATAGACGAGTGCTTTTGACCGTTAACTACCAACTAGATGAATGAGGTGTTTCCTGGACGCTTTTTTCTTGTTTTGGGAAAAATGTTCGAAAACAACACACTGTGCACTAAGAAAACTAAAGAGAGTTAAATACCTGGATATGACGAAATCGATTACATAACCGGTCTAGCTAAGAAAAACGATAGGAGCAAGATGTCCACTATTGATTCGACACGCAAACCAATTAAAGTGTAGCGGCAAACATTTGTGCATCAACTTAAACAAAAGGTGAAAAAGACAATTGAAAAATAATTTATGTATTGCATCTCATAAACCCCCAGTCACAGCATTTTTTCCTACGGAAACGGTGAATAAAGGGGTTTAGGGGCTGTCAAAATCGGATAGACAGCAAAGGAAATTTGTAGAACTAAGTGTACAGTGGAAGAATTTAGTTTAAGTTATTCCCCGCGGCCGCTGTGACTTAGTTCTTTCGCATGTAACTTGAAGGAGTGCACGGCACTTCACGCCCTAGACTAAACTAATCTAACTCCAGAACGGTAAGTTGGACCTCAGGTAAGTTGAATTAAACGGCCTCCTAACTACCATTTCAATTTTTTAAGGAATTTCAACAAACCTGCCTTTTGATAATCGGGTTTTTCCACAATACGTTAAACGATAATACAGATCAAGTAAATCTTAATGTATTTATCGACATCATTTCTGAATAAAATGAACTAAAATGCATATAGAAGTTATTAAGGCATATTACACTGCCTATCCTAATTCCCTACCCAAAAAATACCTATAACTACCGTTTCCATAGGAACAATTTTGAAACCAGGGATATATTAGGTGCACTTCTTAAACTACTGTTGTTAAATACAAGGTTCAGAAATGCGTAGCAACTAGGAGTAGCAGGTCAAGGAGTTTGTGTACAAATGAAAATAATACAAAGTTGTAAATACATACAAGTTTGGTAAAGGGTTACCACAAGCCTTCAGAATTTAGTAGGACGTGCACAGTAAATAAATGTGCACGTTAGTATGGGACGCCAGTGTTGGGGAGGAGGGAGGTTGGTTCTTCTGGCACTTTACAATTATATTTACATTTATTGCTCACAGACCAGCATGTCCAGAAGGGAGCTCACGAAATATCTTATTCCTATGACATCCCGCTCGGCGCAAATCAAAGTAAAGTGCATTGACTTTAGTCTATCGAATCCTTAAAAATGCAGAAACGAAAGAAAAGACAAGCAGTTGTCGTGAGCTCAGGTTGGAATATGCTCCTCGAACCCTAGGCTGCTCGGCAACGGTCAAACTGTGCATTGCGTATAATATGGATGAGGTTGTTTCCATGACTAGGCTTTCTGTACATTCTAAACTAAACTAAGCTCAGTAACACCCATTCTTCAGGTTTTCATAATTTTCCTCTTTCGTAAAAAAGTCAGTATTTCTGAACAACGTAATATTAATTTTTAAGTCACAATTTTCCTTTTTTTAAGAACGGCCGTTTTTTCACTACTATAAGACAATTAGGAGCGCGGCGTGGGCTTACTTTGCGCAACTGGAATTGTCGTGCTAAATTCATGAGATTTTTCGAGAAAGGTAATTGACAATAGAGGTGAATATGCGATTTCCAGGAGGCAGTTCAGAAGAAGGAGATGTGACCACTGGAACAAGAGTTTTATTGTCCTGACCTTTCGGATTCCGTCGAGAGTCCTCAATCATAGGTAATGGTACAATATTAACCCTACTTTTCACTCTGTACTCTGTACTATTCTCTGATTAAGGATACCCTGCGGAATCCAAAACGTCAAGGCAATAAAACTCTTGTTCCAGTGGTTGCATCTCCTTCTTCTGAGAGGTAATTGAATGTAGTACAACATTCAATCAAACTGATATATAGTCATACGGATATAGTTCAAATCATAAAATCTTAAGAACGTAGAAAGGAGTGCACAGTAAATTAGTGTGGGATGCCAATTTTGGGGAGAAGGGAGGCTGGTTTTTCTGGCTCTGTTATCGTAGGCTCTATGGACAGCATCCAACCATGACGCTGAAGTGGTATCGGGGGCTGCCACGTTCCCAGTGGACAGTCCCGTATGTGCGTTGATTATGGATGCTACTGAGATGTCGGTCTAACTCTCGCTCACATGCTCTGCCTGCAACCTCTGATACATATGTAGTTCAAACGTTGTTGGACAACTCGTCCATCAGTTCGTTGTTTGAAGTTTGTGGGTAAACCACGTGGTGTTAAGGATAAGAAGGTTAACTCTGACGGCTGCGATCTTCCAACCCCATTTCTTAGCAGAGGAGAGAAGTCTTGAGAAAACCAGATTGTTAGGAAGAGCATATTCTTTACAGAATGGATAGGAGACTAGACAGTAGGAAATTGACTACCAGAGAACCGCACACCCACCAGACATCGGAGGGCGTCTGAATTAAGGTCTGCTGGGCAGTCGTCACAGGAGGTCCTGTGTGAGTCGGCCTGTGATTGGCTGTTACAGAGGCCGGAAGCAGCAAGCGTTCCGAAAGTGCTCTTCGAATTGAGCTCGTCACGACAAGTGTTCACGAGTGCACTTCGTATCGAGCTATTCACTACAGGTCTATATAAATTACATATGAGGATGGAAGTCTCTATTTATTGTGTGAGAGTCAGGGTTAAGCTGGCTCCTCATTCCCATCCGGCTTCCAAGACACATGGTTTCTCAGCAATCCTCTCGTAAGTAGCACACCGCACATGTTGACTCGAGATCAAGGTTTCGCTTTACCACCAGAAGAGGCTCCACCCGGTTTACTGTGTGTGATTCAACAACCGAAAAGCAGGTGTGTCAAGGTAGGTGACAATATCACCTTCCTCAGTTTCACGGTGTGCACCTCATATTCAGTCGTGATATTTGATGCGAGTATAGTAAACCGCAGTTAGATGAGTGATGGCGTTTTGTGAAACATTTACCAGCAAGAACTGGAGCACTTGAATGGCGACCTCCTGCTTAGTTGTCATTCCAAATTCCGGAATACGCACCGGAGATTAGAAACTTGAATAATTTGATTGCTGATTAACGCCCTCACCTTCGCACTCACGATTTAAAACCATGTCGATTGTGAGTGATAATGTTTGGCCACATGAGAGGGTCGTGGAATCGGGCGTGCTTGTCCAAAAGAATACGGACAATCGCTGAGCAAAGGTGAAATCCGGAGCATAAACAGCGCATTTCTCGTCCATATTGTTGATTCCGGACATCGTACGGACCCCAACGAAGTCCTCAAGGTGACTTATAGGGCCGCACCAAAATATCCAAAGTCTCTGGGCCAGCGCATGCTAGCAACAGCAGAATCGACCGCTATCAGGTTGAGGAAGCCGGCGTTGTGTGTGCGAAAGAACTTCCTACAAGCTCCGCTTCTGGCATGACCCACAACCACTTAGCTGCATGGACTCGTCCGCGCTCTGTTCGTCTGCCTCCCCTCCCCTAGATTGGCTTCATCAAACCGGCCCCGCGTAACCATCCTTCTCTTATCGACTTCTTCCCCCCCCGATTCCCCTGACTCACTCGTAAGAAAGGATGATCATTATTGATCGCTTGTTTAACTTGTTATCCGTTCCCATATAAATTTAACAGCCCGATGAGAATCAATCGAAAGCTTACGTAGGCTAGCCAACTACTCTTCTGAAATCTGTGATGGGAATTTTCGCGACCTGCTAATTGTTTATACAGCTGTCTGCGTGGTCGATTGCCTTCTTTTCCTCGCTTGTGCTGGCTTTGGGAATGACGGTCGGGCAAGGTCACCATTCGCCTTAATTACAAGTACCAGACGCGGTTCATAACATAAATCCTATTACCAGAACAAAATCCTGATTTCACTGGAGAAAACAATCTGACCAACGCCTGACAATCGCGTTTTCAGGAGTCTAAAAATAGGAATTCTTCACGAATACTGGTTACTGATCCTGCCAATGAGAAAAATGCGGCAAAACGCCCGGAGGGAGGGATGCTGTGCCGACTGACGGCAGATTGAGTAACATCGACCGTTTTCCTTCTGCTCAAATGACGGAGCTAAAAGCGCCTGTGGGTGGGCGTGGGCGCAGCGACAAACCGAAACGTCTCGCCCACAAACACGGTTTGGTCTCCTTATCCAAAACACGTCTTGGGTAAACAAGACGTGATTTGGAACAACAACTAACGCCGCTTCTCCTTAAAGGCTTCAAATGACTTGGCATGCTAGTTATCTACGTAGTATGCGTACTTTTTTATCCATACCTTTAGAATAGGGTAAACTATATGATCCAAAAAGGTTATACTCCGATTGAGGGAATACCAACTCCTGGAGTTGAATAGGCTTGATGCCCTGCAGGTAATTCCTAGTTTCGTCAGCAAGCGGTTGCGGAGTACTTGCCCTACTGTAAAAAAGACAAAGGCGAGGTCACTGCTACAGCTATTGTACTGGTCCGAGCTTCCAGCTTCACACAAGAGGCCATCGTCAGAGAAATGAGAGAACAGCAAGCATCTGCATGTTTTGTAGTCCACCTACGAGTAAATGGAGGGTGATGGAGGGGCTAGCATTGGTGATTTGTCCACTCTTACGTCGTCTCACTGCATCTTCTCTGCGCGCGTCCTTGGCGTTATGGCGTGCGGCCTTGGCACCGTTTCGTGCGTCTTTGGCGTGGCAGCGTGCAGGCCTGGACACTAACTAGGCAGTGCTTCTTGGTTGCGCAGACGAAGGGCAACATAACAGGGCGGTATATCCACATGCCTGTTTATGAAGTTGGAGTCTGGCACCCAGGCCTCCAGTAGTTCACGCCTCGTCTTGTCAACGGCACTTGCCATTATCTGCATCCCCCTGAAGGTGAATTACAGGCCTTCCTCCAGAGTGAGGCTAGCGATCTGAGACAGTGGATCGCTTTTCCCCCACTGCCCGTTTGTGTTCCGTTATTCGCGAGCTAGGTCGTCTCACGGTCTGCCTTGTATAATGGCAAGAACAGTCGTGACATGGCACTTGATAAGCCACACCAGAGTGCTCACCTTTCTTTAGTGGGTCTTTCATTTGCATGACCCGTGAACGCACGGTAGCTGTCGGACGATGAGCAAGACCCACGCCAAGCTCCGCAGCGATACCTTCAATTGCATCTGACACATTTTTTTATGTACCGTAGAGGGTGCTAGGGTTTTTAGTGTCTCTTTTCCGCTTGTTCCTTTTCCTACTGACAGGTTGACTGGTGGACGAACAGGCAGCGTGGTACTATAATAACAAGCAAACATTCAGAGCTGGCAACCGCCGCGGAGGTCCGTTGAGGGGCAGCTTGAAACTAGGAGCGCCAAAGTCCTACGATTCAACCAAATACTCTACATCACCCGAGTTACCAGAAAGTTTGTTATTTAAAAGTACTGTCAAGAAAAAAATCTAACTTAAAGAAACACTGTGAGCCCAGTGGTGACCTGTAAATATTACAGACGATCGTGTCTCCTCGGGTCTAAGACCTTCTAAGCCGTTCCAAAAGTTGGTTACTAATCCTGCTGGACGCAGCGCCTAACTATGACTCATGGGAATGTTGCATTAATAGCAAGACTGTCGATGTCTGTTGCTCTGTCACCTGCTAATACGCAACCTCGGTTGCTCATGAGGTGAGCATCAAACTTTGTGAGGTGACACGGCAGCTTGGACCGTTATCCTTTGCACTATTTTCCTAAAAGCCTAGCAATAATCACCGACGCGCCATACCGATCTGTGGTGTGCCGTTATTTTCAGGAGAGATCGTGTACATACGAGCACGACGGAAATGACCAGGACCAGTTAAAGCGCCATTGTGGATAACCAGTTATAGCAGAACCTAGGAACTCGGGAAACTCACACTGATCTTGGCTGCAGATAAAATCCTACGGCTTGAGGGCCTGAGGTTGTGGTACGACTGGGCAACAACATCAAACAAACACAAAATAGACACAACATCCTCTGTGTTTCGGTAAATTTCGTTGGTGGGATAACTGTAGTTTCCGAACAATCTGCCTCTATTCTGTCAGTTGGCAAAAACACTAATGCAGATTGTCTAGTGCCAAAGACCTCCAAAAACGGCAAATAATCAGGGATTGTCTGCGAAAATGAAATGCCACCTCTACCATTCGCATATATGTCTATAAGACAGACTATATTCTTAAAGAAGGGAAGTGTCGTAGAAAGGAATGCTTTCGGAGGACAGAGCTACTTTTGTTCAATGAGCTAGTGGCTGTGGGAATCGACACAGTAATAAAGCGGTGGCCTGCGTTTGAGGCTTGCCATGAATGCGAATAAATTCAAAAGTTGCGATGAACAGTAACGTTAAGGGCATGGTGTCTCAGCACTTCGGAGGTAGATAGCCTGGTTATCGCCTTCCGAATCAGGGCCCATCGGCGATGATAACGTCTAGCCCTTGTCCCAGAGTGAAAGTAGCAGAGGAAGACTCTCGTCTCCCCCCACCTTCCAGGTTCACGATAGAAATGCAATGTCCGGACGACTGGAGATGGTCGCGGACGGGATGTCTGGAAAAGCTGAGCAGCCAATCTACGCCGCCTGCCACACACAAGCTCGCTCCCCTAATGCATGTATCAGGATTCCCTATCTGTGGCTGAGATCTCAAAGTGAGAAGCGACGAGTTCAGCTTGCCTAGGGATCTGAGGAAGACCGAGTTGTCGTGTCAGTTGGCAAAATTAAAAGCCACGATTCTGAGGACTTCAAATGTATTTTGGACTGGCCGAGCCTGTCACATGGGAGCTGTTGGGACAGCAATGACCCCGTAGCGCGATTCCCCTCCCGCGCCACGCCAAATATGAGGCCACGTCATTATAGTCCTCGGTCGGCTGTGCGACAGCCGACCACAGGGGCTGCAAACTGTGCCAACGCTCAATATTTCACGGTGGCTAACAAGCGGGGACACCAACGCACGTCTCCTCCAATCCGGTCGAGTCAATCACCTCCCTGAGGCCGAATCACAAATGACTTTGCTGTGACGACTGCCGAGCTCACGTACTTCGGACCCGGCCCCCCCCCGCCCCGCGGCCGGAAGTGCAGTTCACCAGCAGTCACCTTCCTGCCATCCATTCTCCACTACTTCTGTGCAGAATAAACTATTCCTTCCATCTGGCGCCTCCCCTCTTCCCCTCCCCCGAGGAACCGGGCCTGAAAATCGCAGCGGCAAGGGTTCCACCTATCATCGTAATCTCCCCCAGCGATAGGACTTCAGTGCAGTCCTCACTACCGATAAATCTGATACACTTGACTCCATTACGTCATAGTAAATGTCAAAGCTCGGGAAGCTACCAAGGGCAACTCTCGGTCCCCTATGAACTGAGTCAGACGGTCTTTCAAATGTTGTGGGGACCAGGCGCCTGTCGGTGACTTCACTTTCACCCTCCTCCGGTCGTTGTGTCTTGAATTCAGGCGCCCGTTATCGGTACTGCACCCACATTATTGGACACAAGTTTTGCTACTAATCGGGCCGCGTGATAAATGCGCTGGACCAAAACGGCGGCTAAATCAGGGTACAGCAGGCGTTACACAGGTTGCGCGCCGATAACAAATGCCGAACATGGAAGAGAGGCATCATGGCACGCACAGGGGCGGCTCTAGCCGCGCGAAACACCTCCGGTCTTCTCAACTGCGTCTTGACACTAGGTTCAGGTAGGCGAAGGAAAAGACAGCGCGATAGATGTCTCGCAAGTCTAATTCGCGCGCAAGTCACCGTCCCTGCACCACCCCATTGTGGAGCATGCGGGGACAGCATCGAAATCGGCTGACTGTCGGGACACACGTGGGACGTCATTGGTTCCGGTACTCAAACTTTTATATCCATTGGTAAGCAGCAAAGTTGAGTAAATGTAGGTCTACTAAGGTATGGAACGTCAGCGTGTAAGAAAGAGAAATTGGGCAAAATTGTAAAATAGCGAATACAAGTTCACGCATGTTGTCTGAAGAAGTATGCGCAACCGAATGATGTGGTGAACAGCTGTATAATGTTTGTTAGCAGCCTAGCCTAACCGAATGCCAGTATAATCTCGCAGGCCGTCCTGAGGCGTCGTGCCTGTGGCCGATAGCCACAATTACTTCTGTCAATGCGGTGTGCCGCAAGGTATTATGTCTTCGCTTTGACGGCCCACAAGCCATGACCTTAAACTGCCGGACCTGACCGCACGCTAAACCATGCGCGTGCCCAACAAGTCGCAGTTCCTCAAGGGCCACTTGGGTGCGCCCCACGGCGGTGACCTTAACCCACCGAACCCAATCATGCTTGGCAATCAGTTATGAGCAACTGTCACATCTCAGACAGTGAGTTGCACGTGGACTGACGAAGACAGTGCCAGTCTATGTCAGGCCTGGGGCTGGTCCCGCGACCACATCAGGCCCTGGCTGACGCCAGCGACAACTGCCAGCCGAGACAACAACTCCGGGTGGCTTCCAAAGTCACACCTTTCTCATTGTGTTCTTTTTGAAGATTCCAAAGGGCTTAATTAGACGGTGAAACTACAGAAGTCACCAATACAACAATTGTTTTACCTCTGAAGTTGTATGTCATCAACCGTGGGCTTTAGCAATAGTACCGAATAAATTTATAGATCATATGACCTGACGGATTTGTCCTAACGGGGTGAGTAGCGAGACGGATTGCAGGTGTCCACTGAACCACAGCTTTTTTTCGACGACTTTCACGTTCCAGGTTAGACCTGTGATAAACGCTATATAGAATAAGCAGCATACCGACCGCTGCCTAACAACATGGACAGAAAGTCAATTTTTCGTCATTAAGTATTCAACGTTGCAGAATACCTGTTAAGACAACGCAAAGCATTCATTTTGCCTTTTTGGATGTACCACTACATTGTGATCGGTCTGCAGACGAAGTCCAAGTAAATCATATCATAACAAAGGAAACCTAAGGTCTGAAAAAATTCGAAATTCGCTACCATTAAGCCCGTGGTCAAAGGTCAATGAGGCGACGCAGCTCCCATCCATATTTTGGGGGTGCATGAGTTCCCCCCGCTCTCCACCCCAGACATCCCCATTCCTTCAATGAGTTTATTAAAAGATTAACAGTTGTTCATGCAAATTTTTTTTTCTACATCCGAGCGCTAAAGGTATCCGCTGCCTTACCAAATCGCGATGAATTAAAAAGAAACGAGTAAAACTCTGAAACAACAACATCTGCAACCGCAGTAAAGTGCAGGAGCAGTGGACTGCGACTAAAGATTGGTACAAAAAACGCGTTGAGCCGTTAAAAACAGTCACGAACGAGTGAGTGCATGCCAAAGCGAGTGCTCCAAGTAGAGGGACACAAACAGGGAGGGGTGGAGATGGCGCGAGCGCACACGGTCCTCACGTGGACAGAGGGCCAGCTGAGTCATGGTCCTGCCGTGGGAGGGACGTGTGTGAGAGACAGGCGCGCACACGCGGCCGCGATGCCAACGGCGGAATTCGACGGGGCCTAGTTACCGCCACCGGCAACTGTAACGTTAGGCGCCCAGGCGGGATATGTGTTAAGGTCGAACAGAGGTATGGCGTACGTGGACGAACAGAAGACGGTAACCAGCTGGCCGACCAGACAGACGAGCAAACCACTGAGAATCTGAAAAAAGCGCAAGGGGGGTTTATTTCACGATCACATTGATTGCACGTGGTTTCATTTAACTCGTGCCTGCGTACATAGTCAAAATGAACGTACGGTGGCACCACCTTAAAAAACGCTAAGCATAGCACCATTACAGCACTTCGAGTGTATTACGGTTCTGCAAAGAATTTTTATAGCAAAGCCTGTAAAAAACATACAAAATACGTCAAAACCCCAAAAGGTATTGACCGCAATCCATAACTGCATCTTGGAATAACCGTTACTGGTATATACTAATGGTATGCAGAGGTGTTAAATAATCTTAGACCAATCCATACGTGGCAAAACAATGATTTTCCAGAGTACCATTGAGTCGTGGCTGTGGCTATGTCAGGAAGATAAACTTTTGCAGCAACCTTCTCCGACTAAAGGAAATTTTCGAGTTGAACCTCAATAACATCCCATACAGTATAAGTAAAGAGGTTGTAGCAGAATGTGCAGCTTGCATTTGCATCAAAAATTAATACGCAGACGTATACCATCTTCAAATTTTATGAAAATGTTGGTCTTGAAGAAGTTATAGGAATTTTGTTAAACTAGACATAAACAAATATTAAAGTCTACCTTTACAAGGCACCCCAACCACTTTGGGTCGTACCTTCAAGGAAAACACACACAAAATACACATAACACTGGAAAGTTGTAAATTAGGTTCAATTAAACAATCTATACCAGATACGACGACCCACTAGGACCGACTCAGATTGCCACCTCGGAACGTCATCTCCCACGGGTGACTCGTTGTGCCCTGGCGCAGCTTCGCAGCGGCCATTGCATGCTCCTTCGCCAGTACCAACACCAGCTGGACCCTTCTATACCCGACTGCGGAGTCTCGCCGCATGACTGCCGTCACCTCTTCGTCTACAGTTCCCGGCCAGGCCCCCAACTCACCCCCGAGGGCCTTTGGCTCAAGCCGGCCGAGGTCGCGGCTTTTCTCCGCCTCTCAACTGCATCCAGTTTGGACTCCGGCGGGAACCCCTGATCCAACATGGGCTACCAACCAACCAACCCACTAGGACTGACATATTAAATATGGTGGACAAAAAATTTCACTAGTGAAGAGGCGTATATACGGGTCATTTCGGACCAATCACATAATTGACGCGCAGCCGAACTGTACTTCGAAATCAAATTGACCTACAGCCGTCGCTAGACAACGGCAGTCTGTCAGCGAAGCGGAAATATTTAGTCCTCATTACCACCATCACCAGCTAGACTCACCAGTCTAGTTGTAGAGTATGTTATGCGCTGTGCGACATGTAGACCGTTGTTTTCATTTCTTGCCCGGGTAATTATCGCCTAAAGACAAAAGTGCGCCTGCAGGTGTCCAAAAAACTAGTGTTCTGCGGCCTTAACATACCCTTTTCTACATGAGTTTATTCATCCGCGCAGAAGGTTGCACAGAATTGAATGCACAACATTTTTTCACTGTCTGCTCTTCTTCCTCAGTTACACTGCTGGCTCGCGTAAACTGAGTGTGAGTTTATTACTTGAAACAAGCGAGTAGTCTTCTGAAATTGTGTCAACGACTTCTTTGGAATGTTCGGCTATGCCGATGCATTTCTTAAATCCTATGTACCTAGAGGGAGTTCAAAGGCGTTTGCCTATATTTCCTTTTATAAATTTGACTTGACTTGAATCCCAAAAGAGGCCTTTTTGCGCTACTTAAATACACTAGCTTAATGCTTATCGGCACATGACGTTAGCGAAAAAAGACAAAGTTGCACACAAGACAACGCGGAACAGGCACACGCACACACACGAACTCACCATTTCATTCATCTTGACGCGGCCCCTGCCGAACACAATAGCGTTGGCTGGTGTTGCTGCTGGCAGGATGAAGGCCAGTGAGGCTGCAATTGTGACGGGCAGGCCCAGACTGAAGGGATGAACATGGAGAGTCTCCGCCTAAAATAAAAATTACGGGGACTGAAGTTCGAGGTCTGACAGAACGAAAAAGGTCAGGTTTGAGGTTTATAGCTGCCCCTCCGCCTACAAACGGCACAAGAATAAACGTTTGCCCCATGTGCCGGACGACGCGGTTAATCAGAGCACAATGCCGTTTCCGTGCCCTTCAATCCTTCGGCCCAACACACTGTGGGTCATGACCGCACACATGCCTGTCGCTCGCCTGGTGCAGCGTTGAGAAAAGTTATCGGGGGACACTACGGTGGCCAGGTTTAGCCGTATTCTGTCCTGAAATCATGTCAAAACAGTGAACAGCCTTCATACAGATTTCGTCTAGTCTTCCATTAGTCCATAGTTTTAACCACTTATTTTGATTATGCATTAAAGGAAACGGAGAGTTCTACTGTCGAATTCGGCTATGTGCACCGTATGCTCCATAATAGGGTGATAGATGGACGCTGACTTGCGTGTAAATTAGTTTTAAGTGAAAGTAACCTTGCAAAGCATCTACCGCACTCTCTCCTCCCGCATCCACCTGAGCCCGGTGTCAAGACAGAGTCAAGAAGACCGCAGGTGGCTGGTACGGCTGAAGCTGCCCAGCACACCCCCTCCCATGTCCCGCATTTGTTATCGGCGCGCAGCCGAATAACATTTGCCATACCCTGATCTGGCCGTCGTGTTGGTCCATTGTACCTACCGCGTGATCCGTTATGTAGGGGGGAGGCACAAGGGAAACCACACCATTATAGGCAAACGCATGAAAGGACCGAACATTGACCGTTTTTACTCTTACAAAGTACTCGTAAAACATGCGTGAAACTCTAATTAAGACAGACATCGATGCTGTAGAGCGAAACTAATTGAGCAATTTCGCCCGAGACAGGGCTAAGGCAAGAGGTCATCTATCTTCAAAACAGACTTTTAAGTGCCTTTGGATAGGAGTGGAACCTTAAGTCTGCCATGACGGACACAAGCGACTTACCAGCTGAAACATGATAGGCAGAAGCACTGTAGCGGTGGCCGCGTTCGCAACAAAGGTGGTGATGGCGGAGCCGATGATTGTGATAACGTAGACCAGGGCAATCACGGGTAGGGATTTGAGAGCGATCATATTCTCACCCACAAGGGTCGATAGGCCGGAAACCTAAAGGGCAGGGGGTGAATTGGGTTTGCATCTCTATCACAACTTCGCCAAATACCAAGCAACGGAAAACAAATTAAATGCACGCAGGAAAAAAGACAAGAGACATACCGAGCAAATTTTAGAAAGAGCGAAACCACCGCCGAGTAGGATGAGCACACTCCAAGGGCATTTGCTTGCAGCGACTTTCCATGGAAGCACCGTCTCCTTCGGATCAGCAGGTGTGCCTTAAGGAACGAACAGATGAGTCGGAGACGGGTGTATGCATTACAGGACTACAGGCAAACACCTTGAAGTGCTTAAAATTGCGCGGTGCAGTCAGTAATGAACGAAAATTATGGGGATTTACAAGTAAGCCTCAGTTTGGGTCTTAAATAACAATACGAAGGACCTTAGTGACAAAAACCTTATTTGTGAATATCGATCTGAAGGTTACCTTGCACATTACCCCTAAATGATCCAGTGCGTACCTTTGTTTGCCGGTCTAGCGCAAGAGCTTCAACAACCTCTTGAATATTTATAGCCAAAGCACACTATCTTGGAAATTACATAAGTTACATAATAAGATATTGCTTACTTCCTCTGTAACAGAAAGCAAATTTACGCTACAATTGGCCTTCTTCAATTAATTACTCCCCCAAACGGCAACCACTGCAATTTAAAAAAAATAGAAAGTGACACAAGGGACTTACCGTCACGTATCTTTTTCGCAAACGGGTTATATGCCGGTAAGACCAGGAAGAGCACGGTTCCGATGATGGCCGGTTGCGTGTCAGTGACAAGACTAACAGAGATTAAAAAAGAGAGCGATGCTACCAGTATGAAATCAAAGTCGGCCGGAGAAATTGACCGTCAACACATATAGTCTGAAAATTCGTCTTAAAGTTTTGGAAGTTTTTTTTATCAGATGACCGTCTACAGTTCCTGCCTGCGATTATTCGCCTCAACACACTTAGGTGATAAGCATAAAATATCAGTTTAAGCCTGTCGCTGATGGGTGTACGCACTACCATTAAGGACCATTGCACTCAAGTGGCATCCGATAGTAAACGTCCATTAGAGAAAAAACTTGATTTTGAATCATTCACACGAGTTTCAAAGATGGCGGGATGAGCCCTCGAAGAAATGCACCAATTAACTTATAGATCGGGTTTCGCTGCTTAGCTGGAAAGCGTAATAGTTTACTGATACCGGAAAATAAATTTCTTGACTCCCTATCTTCAGATAGGGAAAGCAAATACTAGGACGTATTATACAAGTTAGAAGTCATGAACGTCTAGTGTAAGCTTAATCTGGGTTCGTAAGAAATAGATGACATCAACAAGCTTCATATAAGCTTTCAAGTTGAAGCCTTCTGCAAATACTTCACGGGCTCACCATGTACCAGGCTAGGATTATCAGTGTTTTGTGTACAAAATAGTTTAAAGGAAATAAAGAAAATACAATAAAACACGAAAGATCACGTACGGGGTCAATTTCCCGTTACGCATGACCTTGGGCATAAATTTTGACCAGCCGGGTGCGCCGGGTTCACGGGAGATCCAGAGCAGAACAACAAAGGCTAGCACAGTCATGCATGTTCCCTCAGCCCACCTGAAAGAGAACCCAAAATCAAGAAAAGTAAGCTCGAGCAGCCAGCGTAATCGGCGGTCATTCTGACTTAAAGGCCGCCAGCACGCCAGGCAAGGGTGTTCGTTGTATGCAGAACTACAACCAGATGTCGTTCGATGCAGTCGGCAGTCAGCTAATGGGACAGCGTACTGGAAAATCCCCTTTCTGCACATGAAAAGAAGGCGTTATATGTTCATATTCAAAAGTTGAAAGATAGGATGCAACAATGCTCCAAACCACGGCAATAAGTCCTTGGTGCAAAGTGGGACCTAGCATGAACGAGAATATAACTGTGTGTGTTGTGGATAATCGGACACCCGTATGCAAACTAATTTTGACAAATTTTTCCCCCGAGCAAAACACACATTTGGGCGTACCCTCAGCAAAGCCTCTAAGCGCATAAACACGTGTGCATGCGTAAAAAATACCTTGATTTGACGGTGCTTTGATCTTAATCGGAGGAGATTAAGCAGAAAATCCGAAGTATACGCACATTGCGAAAAAAAATGGTCAAAGACGGGCTCCTGGCCATTCGGAAAGTTGGTTCGCTTGCCCCATGTCGAATAAGTGTGGTAAATACGGTACAGACTGCGAAAGGTAATTCCAAGCTTTTAATGGTGGCGGCATTGCGAAAAGCTCGCCAAAATTTACTTCTGGCCAATAATCTTTGTAATATGCTATCAGCGCTCCCTACTTATTTGGCCAAGATTTTTCGCACAGTAAAACATCTAAAATCAATTTCTTCAAGGAAGGTAATGAGTGGAAAATAAGAGTCAGACAAAAAATCCTTAGGATGTAAGGCATTATCAAAACTTTATAACATGAAAATTTAGCTTCCTGATCAAAAGGTTAGAGGAAAGATCGGCAGATCAGTAGTAGAGCGTCGGGTTTTGGACCCTCGCCTAGCCAGCTGATTAACAAAAAATGAGGATCAGTTGCTTACTGTCCGTCGAAGGCATCACTAATATATCCCGGCCGATGACAAATATTTCAACAGAGGTGTTCGTGAACCGCATTTTGGGACACCCGTTTAGCGGTCATTATTGATCCCTAACAGTGTAGGAGCTTCGCTGGGCAGGACTATGGTCAGAATCTCCAACCCCGAATATATCCCAATGCATTCAACCTCTAGATTGTTGGCAGCACAACCGCCTCATAAATAAGCTGGCGTGTGCCTGAAAGTACAGAAATACTAGACGATGGAGAAAGGCCAACACGTTGTTAATTCTGAATGGCCCCGGAATCGAAGCTTACAGAAGACCGCCTTGCTAGCATTGCTAACCTTCCGCAAGAGAATTGACAGAATTTATTGAAACCGAGAACACAGTGGTTGATCTACCGCGTGAGAAATAGTACCCAGACAACTTTTCCGGACAGTGGAGACAATGTCCTTTTTGGGGCAGCGAAGTTCCAGGGAATGCGTGCATTTTAAGAGACGTTTAAGTCCTGACAAACAGGCGCCCATAGGCCTTCATCAGCAAGTCAATCAGCATGAAAAGAATCAGCATTGTTGCATAATCGACACAGCATCGCCAACGCAACAGTGCTGACTCTCCCCCCTCCCCTTTTTTATTTAAGTTAACGTGCACGCTACATAAGACAGACGGTCGCAGCCGCAACAAACATTCGCGTCTGGAAAATCGAAAAAAAAACACTGGGCCGACTTTGCAGTGTAGAGAGCATGGCTACAACTGCCCTCTCCTCCTCCGAGGACGGATGTTTAGGTTCATTGGAGGCGTCGGGAAAATAAACAGATGCTATCTGACATAATTTTTTCTCTCATCCAGTAAACTAATCTAGGCTGTGAAAATGGTAAACACCAAACATGTACCCATTTTTATTTTTTAAAAACCCTGATCATCTAGGGCTGATATAAGTGCTTGGAATGCGACTACGAGTTTGGTCGAAATGCGTTTTATCTGCAACCTAGGTTGTTCGGTCTCCCGATTGTGTGGGACCAGGTGAACTGCGCACTTTTTGTCCGCGTTGCATTTCGTAGGGGTCTGCAGCAAGAGTCTTTTTATACAACATATAGTCCGAATCTAGCTTATTCTCGCCAAAGATCTACAAACTTGGCAGTCTAGGAGAGAAAGATGCGCACTTGAAAAAATGGATAGTCCTTTTTCTTAGTAACGTGGCGACGCCACTGCTGGAAGATAAGTGCTCTTCCATGTTTGCTGGGCGTTCACTTACCACTTATCAAGTATAGGTAACTAGTTCGTATGAGAGCCCCTGGGCGGTGCTCAAAAGTAAAACGGAACACAAGTATCCCGTCTGACGATCCAGTTAGATTGGTAAGATCGGTATGAGGTGACTTGGCACCTCCTCCGATCATGAAATCGTGTGCAAACGCGATGCTCAAAGTCCTAGGTTCATGTTTCAGGTCGAGGCGTGCCAAATGATCTAGATGTGAGTACTCCGACCGCCCTTTTTCGTGATAAAAATTCGCAAATTCTACCGAAAGAAACGTGATGCAGTGTATGAACCTAACGACAGATGTCCCACTTAATTTCAGAGTATCGTTAGTGGAACAGTTAGAGCGCTACTACGCAGACCAAATTCAGACTATGTGAGGAAAGAAGTATGGCATTCAAACCATTACTTACTTGACTGGACCCAGAGAGCGTTTCTCTTCTTCGAGGATCGCCTTGAAAGCTTCGTCTCGGGCCTTGTCATGTCCCCTACGTTTGAAGAACTTCCTACATCAGCGAATAATCAAAGGAAACGAGGGTCAGCTTATGAAAGATCAAATAGTGGATTCCATTATAGCTTGCGCTCGTAGCGGAAATATGGAGATTGAGTAAGTGGAAATACCGTACGGAACGGAGTAAAGCGTCCTCATAAATCAGGACCTAAGAAGCCTAGGAATAATGACCTACAGGAGTTGATAAAATGTCCTAAACCAGTTTTTAACTGTAAAGTTTCTTAAGATTAAAACAAGCGGTAACTTCGCTTCCCACACAAGATAATAAGGTTAGCTCCATCTATGAGTTAGCGACGAAAGTAACTAAAGGAAACTAACTTTCGGAGCCTGGTGTGTGTGATACATCAATGTGAGCGACAATGCTAAGGTAGTTTTCCATAAATATTCAGGAAAATAGACTTAAATGAAAGACTGCAGAGAGGAGCAAGAGGAATCACAACATACTTCGGTCCGATAAACATAAGGCAGAGGATAATCCAAGTGAAGAAGAGGCACAAGATGGACATCGGTATAGCGTACGCTGCCCACGTTCCAAAACTGAGGGAAGTCGATGTACCGTACTTTCTTGAAAGCGAAAAGCAGCGTCATAAAGATCAGAAGTGACACTGTAAAGCATAAAACAAGTAAGACTACCAGGGACATAAGTGAGTGTAAAGTGGCTGATATTCAAAGTCCTAAACTGGAAGACAAGTGTCGAGGTTATGCCAGCTACACAAAACTCAGTAGTTTATTGGCGGAAAAGATGGTTGTTAATACGCTACTATGTAGGAAGCAAATGCAAAACTAGTAAATTTCAAACTATTCAATATCAAAATAGGACGAAACTCATCTCAGTGTGGATTTCTTATTCAGGCTACTGCAGTTGGATGAATGAAAGAGATTTGGCCAGTCTAACAATTTCCGATGGTACTACAGGTTTCACAAAATTCACATCAGCCCCACCACTATACAACTATCTGAATTATTTGCCATCGTAAATTATGCTAGTCTAATCAGTATACTTCTCGAGGAATCACAATGAGTGGGACCATGATAGTGGATCGACGGATTTAATCAACCGACTGAACTAGTTGCTTTATTTCTCTAGCCATAAATACGGATTCCCTAAGACACTGAGTGAACTGCTACCAAATCCTGCTGAATGAGCGATGACAAAGAAGTCCAGAGTCCCAGGTTCAATAAAAAAAACGAGTACGTCAGCGTTGTGTCGCCCAATGAAACGGGTGAAATCCGGAGTAGGTGCCGGAAGCAGCAAGTGTGGGGCCTATTTGTCACGCATAATGTTTGGCGGGGTTACTCTAACCATCTACAGTTGTGTAGGTGAAAAACAACCTTTCAAGATTCTTATATAGACAGACAGCAGACCGCGAAATAGCGGTGCAAGGGAGCTCCTGCCTCACTAGACACAACAGCCTCAATTGACTAACAGTGGGTTCAATTATTTTTGCCCACAGCGGATGGCAGATGGCCATATCAAGGGAAGTACTAAATTTGACATCCAGTTAGCACCACAATCCGGTATGTCGACTCAGACGAAAAAGTGAGATGACAAAAGACCGCTGCAGGAAAAGTAATCAGCGTTGAAAACGCTCGGTGCTCGGAAAATGGAGCACCGTAATTATAGGACACGAGAATGGGGTGAGAGGTAGTTTTCAGATACAAATTCTACACGCCAGTAGGCACGAAATAGAGATGGACGGGAAAGGAGTGCGTTAGTGGTCAGGTTGTCTTTTGACTTGACGCAGAGAGGCTTCGGGCCAGGGCCAACTGATAACTGGATGCAAGTGAGGACTGCATTAAATGAGGCAGTGAGACTAACATTCTAAAAGAAGACTCAGCTGTCTTTTGACCTGCAGCCATTGCCATCTTTTATAACCCAAAGGGAGCACACAGGCATACCTAACACCAGCAAAATAACCAAAGGCAAGAAACGATTTTGCTCAAAAAGATTGGCCAAGTTTAAAAATAAAAGGGCGTGGGTACCACTAGAGAGTGGGCCGGTTGGTTTGAATATTCGAATTTTCGGCACTACAATAGCACAAGTTGGAATAAAGTTCGGCTTGCTGGACTTTTCGATAGTGTGTTGAGATATGGAGTAGGGGTTAACACGAAACTTACTCGGTCACCATACCGTAGAAGACGACATTAGTTGGCGTGCCGATGACGGTGCCCATACCCCCGCAGCTGGATGCGAAAGCAATACCCAAACTCAAACCAGACGCCAGCTTGCGCAGTTCCTCGTTGTGTGCACTTCTTTTGTCAACCGTAGTTGCGTTTTGTCCTTCAATCTGTACAGCAGGGACGCCACTCTCAGAGCTCTGGAGGTCTCCAGTGATCCACGCTCCGTCTTGAGTATTGCCGTCTTTAGCTTTGCTAGAAAGCAGGAAATTGACGTAGCGGTTTAGGTTTGGGCAGAAGACTAATCAATTTGAGAAGAAGACGACTAGAGCTCTGGGAGAGCACTTTTATTCGCCTGACGTTTAAACATTAGCGGCAATGGATCTGTTAATGTCTTTGATGATGAATACGCGACGGATGTCGAAACGTCAGTCGAATAGAAGTACTGTCGCAGCGATCGAGTCGTCTTCTTCTCAATTACTTCCTCGGACTCGCATGTTCGTTTGCATTAGCAACTTATTTGGGCGCGATGCGCTTCGGTCGGCCCGACGATGGCAAACGTTTAAACTTCGTGAGGCCTCAACCTATTCGCAGATCCGATTTCTGCACAGGTGTCTTGACAATAACGTACTGCCGAAGAGACCCACTAATCAATGACTCGAGGAACTTTTAACCGGCGTTTTGGTGGTTAACATGAAAACGGAGATATGCCTACTTAAACAATAGAACGTGTACATCAATGTGAACTTGAAATAGTGCTTAACTGTACGGTGGTGGTGTAGCTTTCGAATAGGACACTTGCTGTTTCAATTTCCATCTGAGGGCTATTATTTATTGCCGCTGTTGATAGTAGAGATTTATTTGGAATATACACGCGCTTGAGCACGTACGTAATGATTAGTCTCACAAACAGTGGGAGGATTATGTCGAACCCTTAGAAAAGATTCAGAGATAGGGTGCTGAGCTGTCTGGTTTTCGAACGCAAACAAGTTTATAATCCGAGGGTTGAGGTTACGAACAGGTCGATAGTTAGCTGGCTACAAAATAACCAAGCATTTGTTGTCTCAGTCGTCCACGGACTGGTTGGTCCGACTTCACTAGCAAAAACATAATCAGTTAAAAAAACAGGACATATGACTGAAACGTGGTAAACAAAGCACAAGGTAGTTAACGAACGCCTTCAAAGTCTGGAAAGTAAGGCCCGATTTCTGCTTACGGCATTTGGATGTTTCGAAGCAGAAGAAAACCGTAAAGGCCCGGGCACGGATCCTAATACTGAAGACAGCATCAGCGTGCGCTGAAAATTATCACTATTGTACATGACCTAAACAGGGTTTGAATGTTTACACGGCCTAAGTGATGCTGTACCGCCTGGGGGTTAGGTTAGATCGCTGTAATAGAAGATGAGAGACATCATAAGAGGATATTTATTTTGATCAAAACTCTGAATCACCATAGCAGGCAGTGTCGAAATGAAGGCATGTGCCGATAATTTCAATTATGCGTGAATGTCGACTGTGCTGGCGGCAACGATGCTATTCAGTTGCGCATGTATCGCGTCACTGTAGGCAGTGACAGCTATGACTGTGTGGACACACGTGTGACTGTGTCGTAGTCGGTCATAGTTGTCAAATGGACTGTAAATACCAGGTGTGCTGCAATGAAAGTGGATAACTCTGTAACGGTAGGGCTTTTAACAAAGTAATCATGCCGACTTTGCAGTCAACCATAATGCCGATAACAGCCATTTAAGCGCGCAAGGCAGTACATATGAGGAAGAAACTGGCAGTGAATTTGCTGATTCTATTTCGAAGTGGAATTTAGCGCCCCTTCTGGGCTAAGGTGTCTAGAGAACACCTACTTCAGTGTAAAACGGCTCCCTTACAAAGTAAACGGATTCATATTCAGCGTTTAGAGAGACGCAGCATAAAAAGTTAAATAGGAAGCCCCCAAATGTATGAACCGTCTTGGCTGATAGTTTTGCATCAGTTCATATCCATCGAAAATTACCAGGAGGGAAAAAATATATTGGCTTCGCAAATACTGCAGGCAAGCGACCGTCAAAAATAATTCCTTCACACATCGAAGTTGTATTGGAGGAGATAACTAAAACTGGGATCGCAGGCCTGAATTAAACCACGTTAAATGATAAAAGCACAAAGAAAATAACGAGGTGGAAAGATTTTTAAAGCCTTGAGAGGCACTTACCCTGATTTCGCAGTCAAACCAACCTCTTCCTCTGCAAATAATAAAACAGTAGATATGTAAATAAAACAAGTCTCATGTCAGGTGACAAATATACGCCCTTGTTGGGACTATTCAGAATAAACTTCAGTGTAAAGTTCACTAGAGAACATGGGAGCAACAAGAGCAGATTTTTAGGCACTGCAGGAGATTAGACACTATGCAGGGCCTTCTGTTTGCAATATCTGTGCATGCAAACTCTCCGCATCGGAAAAACTGTCATGATATTTACGGAAGAACTATAAAAAGTAAGCAGCTATTGATAGGGATGGTAACGTGGATAAATGTGACTCAAGTGACTAACAGTTAAGCGACTATTTGTACAACAGCAAATGGCTATGGAAAATTGGCTTATTTTGCGGCTAGTCACATGTTTTTTCACAATTTATCATACCACTTGAAAATGACACCTGAGCTTCTGACGGCTTGCGAAGACATACATTAACATTTCCGAGTTCGACTTTAATATGCTGATATCCTAGTATGCAGAAAAAAGCCCATATTTATGCGACGAGTCATATCTCGAATTCCAGCATTCAATTCGTTTAACCATAGAATCAAAAGTTTGCCAACTTGTCAGAAAGATTCCATTTTCTAATTATTTAGCAAGATAAATGTGAAGGTGACGGATTCGTGCAAATAGCCTCATATGTTAATAGAAAATATGCGCAAGTTTTCTAATTATGGGTATGAGTGTGTGAGCAGACTAGAAATCCGCAAACGCACTACATAGTATTAACTATAGTTAATATGGAAAGAGAATTCCATTGTTTCATTCCATGAATTCAAAGGCCGACACAAAATGACGAAAAGGGCCCGAGCCGGAGGGCATCAAACTGGACACAAAAGTAGTCGGAGACAAATTTCTACGTGGGCCCATATTTAAGGGGATTTAGGAGCTCTAGAAGAAGCGACAGCAATTTTTTTGAGCTGGACAATGGCGAATGTCGCATGAGCTGGGCTACGACGAGATTTGCGCAGCACCCTGTCTTCCCACTTTTACTTTATTCCGGTAGAAATCCTAAGCAGAACTCATTTTGAGATGAGATTGGGAGCAGCGGCTGGAGTAGCATATGACCTAACGCAACATCACTGGCTGTCTTAGACGTTGGGAACTCAAAAACCCTGCAAAACAGAGCTCAAAGTCTGGTGGAAATATGATTAATTCTTTGTAGCGAAAAGTGTTCAATGTGTCACATTTTCTCTTGCACGTTTAATTTTACTGTCGGTACTACTGTGCTAATTAAAATTTATTTAGGACACACTATATAAGTAAATTCACACTGCACAATAGTAGTGACTTTAATTCGTAGGTGGGTACTCACTAATCGCCCCCACAATCGGTCATTAAGTATGTGTAAACTCGGCGTACAGGGAGACGGCCGCAAACGCAAAAATAAGCGGGCAAAACCATGCCACGTAGACACAAATACCCGTGAATACTAGCGTGGGAACCTCTAAAATTCACGCCATGACGACGCAAAACGACCGACCAGCTGAGCCAAATCGAGGGTTCGAGCGCAAAAAACGATGTTTGACAGCGTACCCGAAAGCTGCTTTAGAAAATGCATTCAGCAACAATTGGGGGGGATGCAGGACTCCGGCCCTTTTAGTCGGCCATCTCTTTCCAGATTATGGATGGCGCATCATTATGGCACCGCCTACGGAGTGTAGGAGAAATAAGTAATGCCATTCTTCGTCCTGTAACTCGTCTACATGATTTCCAGCTTAAAAAGACTTATACCCTTTCAGGCAATTAACAGTGCGATGATTAACTTTTCCTTGAGCACTGAAAAGCGAAGTTTTGCGTTGAATCGGAAAAATCCATTACCACACGTCAGTATAAAAAAAGTTACAATAGCTGCGAATTTCGCGTTGGTAAAACAACAGATTCGGGGTTGACAGATCAGCAAACTGATGACTGTCTACACCTTCGAGCGATTAGCCTTCGATGGAAATAATTTGCTCGAGAAGTCTTAAGGCATATACATTAAGAAATCACTAACGATTTCTTGATTCCATGTCAAAATAACTCACGATATGTTAGGAAACTAAAGTCAGCAGTATAAGCACGACTTCTCTTGCAAATGATTTGTAGCTAGCGAAAGCTTCTGCTTGTGCCTATTTTTGGCGGGGACTGTTGCGGTAGCAATTCGTACCGCATACTCATGTCCGAACGTCCAAAAACAAATCATACATCACGGGCGGAAAAGCCTATAACCGCACGTTAGATTTTTCATCTATGAAATATCAGTGGCATTTTCAGAAATAAAAAATTAGTGGAGGAATACCTAAAATATACATTTAAAAGCGATAGATTTTCCCTCTATAAGTAGGTTATAGGTCGCCCGAAATAAGCGGGAGACAACAGATTTAACAAGTAACAGAATATGCACCATAACCGGCTCTTTTAGAGTTGGAATTGCCACATAAAGCCGGATTTCTGATAGCTTGAAATAGTGGGTTGAACAGTGATGCTAGACGGTGGCGCTGAAGATCGTAGCCTGACCAGAAACAACACACATGAGCAGATTGCAGTACTCTTGAAAGCGTTGCGTGGAAAGACTTCGACTCAGTGATAAGGTAACACTAAAATGCAATTAGCAAGCAGTAAACGCTTGGCAACGTATAATAAACGGCAGCATTTAAATACCAGGTTTCACTGCTTCCAGACGAGATACGAGGGCCTCTACGATAGTTAGCATCATGATTGTTGCAGCCGCATTGCTCATCCACATAGAGAGGAACCACGTGGGCAGCATAAGTCCCAACATCAACCTGCCGGTCAAATGAATGAAACAAATGGAGGGGAGTTACAAGCAAGCAATCAGTATCAAGATTGGAAGCACAAATCTCATCAGATGGCCCAACTGATAAAAAAACGGTTCGTCCCTTTCTGCATTGAGGTGGCCAATATGAACACCACTAAAGCTAGTGGTCATGAGAGCGTTTCTAAAGAAGTACAAAGAGAAATCAACGACTAGGAAAAAAACTGTATGGTTCTACTTGTTCGCTTAAATGCTGCCTATAGCAACGAAGGTGTTCCTTCTCATTATTGCACCACCCTGTTGCCAAAGCTTATAGAATAACGCCGCCTAAATGATTTTCCCTTCACTTAAATGATCGTCACTCAATGTTAGCGTTTTCAGAAAAAGCTGTGAGGGTTCGAACCGGCTTCTCTTGAACCGGCCAACTTCTGGTCGAGAAAAAATTAAACGATGTGTAAAACTCACATTCGGGGGTCTCCTCCCATAATTTTCATAACAGCCAAACCGATTCGGCGATGGAGATTTCGGTGTTCCGTAGCGACAGCCAAAAAGGCTCCACCAATGAAAAGCATGCATGAGTCCTAGAGGGGTCGATTAAAAAAAGCAGGCAACGCCTAGATTCAGTCTCCCAAAACTAGTGGCGAAATGAGCAGACGCGATTTAAACAGACTTGCTTGATAGAGCAAGGCTGCAGAAATGTATAGGAAACAAGAGGAAATGGGCATAACGGGAGATCCAAAGCCTCCATTAGTATAAAAAATTGTTCTGAGGGATTGGAAAGAACACATTCGTCTTAAATATATTCATATCATAAAGACGCAGGCCATGCCGTGAGCCTTATCACTAGCTCCTTGACAGGCCTATAAGAGGTTGGTAGGTGCAAAACATTCAGCGAGGATTGGCTGCGAAAACAGGCAGGTTATCGGGCCTGAAAAATAAGTGTTTGCAGCTCAGCAACGACAGGCGCCTGCAGGATGCAGAGGTCTGCTAACTGGCTTTCCTCTAAGGCCTCGGGTAGTCTAATACCGATCCAAAACTGCCAGAAAAAGGGTTCTCCAGTCTCCAGTGTCCGCTCTCTCTCTCTAACTAATCCCGCTTCTTGATAACGAACTCTAATATTAAGCCAGATTGTAAATAAGCATTTTGGCGTTCTCGGTAGATCATTTATCACATGCGAAGACTTCATCTTGCACCGGCAGCACAAAACTAAACCACAGAAGCCTTGATTCAGTACAACGTTTCATCGTTTCTCCGATGTGGCTTTTCCAGGTCACAAACCATAACAAGTCGCAGACATTGAGAAATGGGTCCACATCTACCACGATGGTGCCTCTGACAATTCTCATCAGTCCAAAGCCCCACATATACGCTGAGAACTAAAATCAACGAGAACGATACTTGTACATCTTCATGGTGCTGATGTCAACGTCATCAGTATTATGATACACGTCCAAACGCCGGATACTGATAGCACACAGGAGACCTAACGTAACAAACTGTAGACAAGAAGTAAACTATAAACTGTCCCTTAAACGGTGAAATGCTCGTCAATTGTGTTGAGCGTAACTGTTTTAGCGTTACTAGCAGTTACTGCTTCCAGTGCTTCTAGAGACATCTAGTCATTTGTTACGCCTATAGTGGCCACATTCAAGCCAAGTGCATTCCTGCCCGAACACGTTCGAATCCAGGTCCATGTGTGATGCCAACATCAACAATGAGAATAACTTCAGTAGTGCTATCCTGAGGGCTCGGCCACAGCTCGCACTGCGTGTTGTCAAAATAGAAGCTGGCATGTGCCAGTAGACCACCCCGCTTCTGACAATCTCCTTTGCACAAACCTGCGTGCAGTTTCTTAAACAGGCACAATAGCTGCCGGAGAACGCCTCGAATTAGGTCATTTAAGACGATGATAATCTATTATTTCGTGGTCGCGATAAGATCGAAATTTTGGTCATTTATCCAGGTTCAAGCTCCCCGATCGGTGTCTGCCAACCGACGTCAGAATAAAAATTGCCGATACAAGTGAACATGAGTCCCAGGAAGTAATTAAGAAGAGTCGTCTTCTTCTCAGAATAAAAATTATTACCTTCATTATTTAAAAACAACCAATCAGCAGACCAACCAGGCGCACGTGAACTTTCTCGATTTCGGTACAACCGTTTCACCCATGTAAGATCAATCTGAAGACCAAGCTGCAAGCACATGAGGTCTTCGTCAAGAAAATCCTATGCGGATGAATAATGACCCGTACACTCGGATACGTTAACTTACCTAGATACATTCGATTGATAGTGCTTGTGCTCAATTCTAGGAATCCGTTTCCTCGAGCGCATCTCAAACCAAGGTCTATACAGTCGGTCGAGAACTCGACTCCTTAAGTTTGTTTTCCTTATTCGTCAACTCAGAGGTTTTCGGCGCGTTGACTTAAGAGCGATGTAGTCGAGACTACACCGTGATTGGCAGCTAAAGGAGCAATTAAACGAGGCGAAAGGTAACTTTAAGCGCAGCTCTGGACCTGTAGTCTTTGGTTTGCGGGGCCAATGTGCCAGTCAGCTCTACTTCGATAAGGAATTGGGCATCGACCGTATGCAACGAAAAGCAACTATCGGTATTGCAGCAACCCTACAAAGCGAAGCTGGCTTAAGCCACATACTGAATACGATCACAGATGCAAGTCAGTGTTACGTCAGATTAACACAAAACTATGAAAATCGGATATGGAAGCTCAATTGCGCGGCCTAAGAACAAAGTTAATCAGTGTCGCTTAAAATGCAGTGTATTGAATACGATAAAAGGACTGATTCTCCAAGTATATTCTTAACTAGGTTTCTTACCCGCATGTATTCGATACAGGTGTTGTTTGACGAGAGTAAACCCATCAAAGGTGCCATGATAATGGGAAGAAGGGCTGTAACGTAGATTGGTATGCATTCGGTTATCCAATAGCCCGCCATCAGCAACAAGGCATAAGCACCTTTAGCCTCCTGGAATAAATACAGGACAGCAAACAGTGGTCAGTCCCTAACATAAAAATGCTTAGGTTCATTCGCATTTTGTCACAAAAAAACTTTTCAAAAGACCCATTTCTTAGCAAAAATATTTTTTCAGAAAATATTAATTTTTTAATAACACTAAGGGAGGCAAGAAATGAGGCATGCAGCTACGAATCTAAGTATGCCTCGGCTTTCCTTATTCAGCATCGATTATCTTCTGGATGCATTTAGTCATAACCTGTTCAAGACTTTCTGGTTGAGACCGTGAAGTGTTGAACATTTCATTACAAATTCTTACAAGCCTGACGGAAGCTTAACATAACAGAACACGACTGAATGAAATTTGGGTGTATGTCAAGGCAAGGTATTATCTGAGCAGACAGCACTGAATTCTGTCAAATCAGTTCCGAATTTCCTGTGGCTGTGCAGTGACTCAGGGCCTCGGCACTGCAGATCCGTAGTCGAGGCGTCAGTCTGTGTGATACTTTTTGTCGTCTGAGCAAGAGAAATCCATCTATCTGAGAGTTTTGCACTATAACTGTGATATGAGTGCCAGTACTTAAACGCACACGCGGAAACTCGTTTACATTCCACACTACGGCCCTTGCTAAATTAGCGGGCCGGTTAAAGATTTTGCTTGATTGCTGTTTATGGTAGCTTTGAACATTCGGTCTGATTCCCTAAAAATATCGCCTGGCAAAAATATGTATAAAAACGTAGGAAGACTGTCGAAAAATCTGTTAAGCATGCCGCTTCGGCTCCAAATAGTTTACTTTATTAAATAAACAGTGATGGAGGCTCTCTTGATGCACCCGGAAAATACGACAGCCCTAAGCTCAAGCAGTAGCAAAATGCAGTATGGCAGTATGGAACATTGGGAAAGCTGAGAGAACAGTATATAGATCTCTGATCTCAAAAAATTATAATAGCCACTGTCATTCTCAAAACAAAAACTCCAGATAGTTGCCTACTAAATGAGTCCAGCTTTCAAGAAAAGCAATCAATCTACATTTTAACGACCTGCTAGGCACGATATTAATTCAACTCTAAACTGACGGGCATTGTGGAGGCATTTAATTATTTGAACATACCTAAGTGTATACGCTTAAACTCAAATAAATAAAAACGATAAACTTACGCTAGTATTGTGGACAATAACAAGCGGACTGAGAAGGATGGGATAGAATATGAGGAAGATGAGACTTCTGTACTTCAACATCCATTTCACCCAACCCGGTAAAGCCATCGTAACTTGTTATTCGGTTTCAAGGCCTGCAAAGGAGTGAAACAGTTGGTTCAGGACACTTTCCGAGAGAAAAGGCAAAAATGCTCTGTACAAATTCCGTTTAAAACAGAACAAACGGAGTTCAGCCCACGCGATGGCTCTAGCATACGGTATTATGCCATAACGATAAACGTTATAAAGCATTGGAAAGAGATTTTTGCGGTTCAACAACAAAAGGGACTACTTAAGGCAGTCACTGGAACAGTAGAGTCCATCGCCCACATGGACGAGAAAAACTTACAAAACCCAGAGTTAGCTGAAAGAGAGCAGAAACAGGACAGCAAGAAACCAAGAGCACCAAGAAGCCGGCGCCGTCGGAGGACCCAATGTGTCGAGGACGGCTGCGCACTTTAACTCTAATGCCTGCGCCAAACTTAAAAAATTGACCAATAAGCGCTGAGTAGCACGCGATCGGTCCAGTCCAATCAAAACTCAGCCCCAAAATCAAAGGTCTAAAGTAGTGTACGTTGCTTGTTCGTGTAACCCGACATATCTACTTTTTTGCGTCTGAATTTTAATTGCATCGGCACTGTGCAATAGATCCAACTAGTTTCAATTAGCGTCTGTTTAAAATTTTTCAAAAAACCGATCCTGTTCATGAACATGAACTATTGACGTGGTCGTCTCGCCAGGCGGCCAACCGGTCGCGTCGTAGAAGTGACCAATGACGTCCAAGCAAACGCGCCTTTGTCACGTAGGTCCCACCATTCAGTCACCTGATTGGATTAAAAGAGGTTCACCAATCAGAGTTCTGGATGGTTAAACCCTTCGCGAGGGTGTGGCTAAGGTTACACGTTGGCCGAAGGCTACGTGCGCATGCTTCTTGCATAGGTGGCTACACGTGGGGTTTGGGCATGCGAACTACGGGATTGGTGACCGTGTTTGTTATCATCTCGTGCCTAAGTGCTCCCCGTCAAAGCTGAATTGCATTGTTCGACCTGCTAATTTACTTAACATAAATTCTCGATGAAAAGTTCTGTTTGTAAAACTCGTAGTGGCAACTTGGTTATCATAATTCTGCCCACCAGGGATTTTAACAAAGTTTTAGTAGTAAAGGTGGGAGAATATGGAAAGAAATCCGCAGCTGAAATAGCTAACCAATAGCTAACGACATATACAGTAAAAAGGGTGACCGTCAAAAGTTGAGAATTTTAAAATTGATTAGGCAGGTCATACTAATTTTTTGTCCAGTTTTACATACGTGTGCACGCCAAGGAGTGAATTTGGGTAACGAATGAACTACAGGGAAACTGCGCCATCTTTTTGCCCGCGACCTCCAAACGAAGCAGTAGACGGTGATTTTCGTAACCGCATTTGTTTGCATTATTTCGGTAAGGACCCGCCTCGATAGCGGCCGGAGCACCTTTTCAGAGTCACGTGGGAGTAACTGTAACCGATCAATCTTGGTCGCGGGATGAAACTGGAGACTGCATTTTTGGAAGTGTGGGTTTGGAGCCCTCATGACCAGCCACCTAGCGCTGATCAATCACTCGCCAAGAAGCAGTGCTGACAAACGCGAGGGAAGTTGAGATAACCTTTTCCGCTCTACTCGACATCATCAGCTATGTTAACGTGAATTAACCAAACACGGTCAGCCCCAGTCTCCATTGTGTTGGTCTACAGCTCAGGTAGATCACAGTTTGGCCGTTGGTTCCGACGACGACCTATTACTTGCAGTTGCGTCTACGTATTCGTTTCTAGCTTTAAAAATATCGTTCATGACTTTTGAGAACGAAAAAAATTATACGCTTGACAGGCCGACTCGTGTCACGCATTTAAACGCAAGTTGAGAATACATCTGTTCGTTTCTCGATGGTTTGTACGTGGATCAAAAGGTATCTGTCGGAGCTGCAGACGGCTCCCGGACTGAATGGCGGACCGATAGATAAGCAGCTAGCGCGTTGGAAACATTAACGTTCAATCGACAAAAGAACCCGGGTTCGAATCTCAGGTACTTCCAAACATGAGGTTGCTAACCTTGACTACCAACAGCTAATAAGTCAGAAGTTGTAATATTTCAGAATAAAATAAAGGAAAAATTGAGAATAATCCTTAAACATAACAGAGAAAAACGGCGAGAAGCTAGCTTATTCAAGGCTACTACAAGTGAAGATACTTGTGGGGGACTACAAGTCAGGTTTCAGGACGCGAGCTACGGAAATTCTCAGCCCGATAGAACTTATAACTACTAAACTGAAAGGCACCTTCTTCCCCGAGGAGGGGCGGGAGGAGGTACAAAGCGCAGTTCTGCAAAGGAAAACTGGTGTCCCAGGAAAGATCAAGCCTCAGTAAGTAACTTTTGTCTGGCTAGGGGAGGCTTCTATGTCGTATTCTGATGCATAGCATAAATCAAAATGCCTCGAATATAGGATCAAGGACTGAGATAGCCAGTAGGATGTACGTTCCAGGTGCTGAATACGATAACATTCAACAACTGGATGTATGTCATGCTTTTGTGCGAAATTGTTTACAATTTAACTATGCACTGACTTATCTTCAGATCAACATGACTGACTGTCTTGTTTAAGGTCGCGGACCTATTGGTGCCGAGTGCGTTTTTTTAAAACACTTTTTGCTTTCGTACGCATAATTCTTACTGTGGTCTATACAAATTGACAGGAGTGACGCCCTGTCTCACCCGAGTTTTCAAAAAGTTAGAATATTTTTTACTGAAGGAATAAATGATTTACCAATAGCAGTGGTGCCTGCCGTCAAGATGACAGTGACACACAGTACTAGTCAAACAAAAATGGCTCTACTTTGCACCGCCTCGGGGAAGGATGCTTTGCCTAAGCTTCTGATCTCTTGAGAATTAATTAGTATTGTAACTCAAGAATACACAAAATCGGTTGAGAAAAGTGGCAGCGGTGATGGTTGCGTCGACGACGACGATGAAGGTGTTGTAACAGCAGCAACAAAGTACGAAAGAGGAGAAGGAGAATAAGAAGAAGAAAAAAGGACACAGCAGCGACGAAAACGATGACAATTGTGTCAGGCAGAATTTGCGGACCAAAACTTTAGCCCTCAGTTGTACTTTCGTTTCTGAAATACCATCAACGGATACGAGACGGTCGATGAGCCCAACTGGTGAGCGAAATTGTTGTCTAACATCGAAGTTCAAAGCAATGGGCAAACATTTCTATTGGATATTGTACTTGAAAAGACTATATCAAGTCTCCAGTTGTTGTAAAGAAGCAGTTATTTTGGCCCAGTTTGCTTTAGTTTAGAGCCGACGACTACATTCGATCTAAGTACTCTGTATTGTTAAGTATTATCAAATACAGATTAATTGTACCTTAATTTTTGGTTTTAACCAGTTTACGTTGTCAATCAGCGGGTTTTCGTGGTTGTTGATCGTCAGTGCCTGTTTTCTTTAGAGAGTCTGGAGTTATATACTGAGGAGTGCAGTGCAGTCAGACAAATATAAACTGATGGAAACACCTAACTCGAAGCGTCCCAGATAACTGAAAACCACTTAAAAAACCATTTTTACTCGCAGTTCTATCGCTTATAGGGTTTTTGGGATTGCCGAAATAGGAAAGATACGAAAGGAATTTTTTAGAAGTAAGAGTTAATTGAAACAATGCAGTTGATTCTTTTTCACGCGGCTGCTAGGAAAAACTTTTTCCGCATGTAACTTGAAGGTGTGCGCGGCACTTCGCGTCGCGGACTGTATTAATCTAACTCCACAACGGTAAGTTGGACCTCAGGTAAGCTGGAGTAGACGACCTCCTAACCACCATTACTATTTTTTCAGGAATTTAAAGAAACCTGAGGTTTATAATCGGGGTTTTCCGCAATATGTTAAACGACAATACAGACTATGGAAATCCGCAGATATAAATGAACAACATTTCTTAGTGCAATAAAATAAAAATGCATATAGCAGTTATTAACGTATAATCCACTGCCTATCCTAATTCCCCACCCATAAAACCTTAAAACCATAGGTTTCGTAGGAAAACATGCTGGAACAAGAGATTACTGAGGTTCGCTACATAAAAAACTGTTGCTGCCTGCAAAAATTATAACTGTATTTACTACAACACCACTAAGTAAGGAGACAAGTATTGTGATTCATGAAAATGAAACCCGTAGCCTCTTGCACTCTAGATGACATGTCAATTCTGCTCAAAAGTTGCTGGACCCCTTGGTTATATTTATCGTAAAATAAAATCTAAGGATTCTAAGAGTGCATTCGATTATGAAATCCCCAAACTCGTCATCATTGTCGCCGCCACTAACCCAGCGGCCGACGTGTGGATAGATTACTAGATTCATTCCTTTCATAGGTTTGATCTGCGAAACCTCGAGTTAATAAACATTAGATCTCGACAGTCTCACTATCCTCATGCATCCACTGACCTAGCGCGCAATTTTAACGGCTAGAAAATAATTATCACAAAGAGAAAGGCTTCGAAAATTGAACATCAAATTAAATTCTTTGTATGTTGTGCAACAAATATTTTGTATCTTTAATGATGGAACGAATCTAAATAACGGTGATTTGTTCCCAAGATCCATCCTAATTGCGTACTTGTTCCTACAACAGCCAGAAAGGTCGCGTTCAAACACTAGGAACCTGTATTTTGGAGCCGATAGGTAGGTGACACATTCGTTATAATCAACAAGGGCAGGCCATGAGGCTTTCTACACCTGCATAACTACAGCTTCTCCGACATTAGGCTAATAAAGACATAATTTAGAACATTTAACCTTCTACGTTTTTGTCCTGCGCAGGTCTTCCGCTATCTGAGCATCCATCCATTAGTGCAAATATGTGGTGTTGTCGGGGCGCTCTTCCAAAGTGTGGGAACACACTACAACTAACCAGAATCACGAGTCCGATAACCACGGCATCTTGGGGACCAATAAGCACGCACGGTCTACCAAAACACTCAATCAGCTACTGAATCAGTACGTGCGGACGAAGGATAAACGGGGAAGAGCCACTAACACTCTAACCTCTTCTTTCGTATATGAGGAATGCGTTAGAAGCAACGGAACACATTGTTTCGGAATTTAGCATGGCTATCGTCCATTGTCTGGCAGACGAAGGGCCGATTTAAATCTCTCGCACAATCGGGTCTAGTTTATAAAATCTCATTTTGTAAGTATTCCCGTTAGTAGACCGCCCAGACCGATAGTAAACTCAGCTCGTGAACGTTTGCTCACAAACAGGCTGCTCAGAAAGGCAAACAGGGCCACTACTCACACCCCGGGGGCCAAGAATTCGATTTTGCGAGCACTCAGGTAATGGTGCGAACCAATAAGTTACTGGGATAAGAACTGCTGGAGGTGTGGGCGTCTAAGGCCAGTTCTATCAGCAGACATGCCGATGTACTCCCGCGCTATAACGTGCTATACTGACTAGCTCAACACAAAGTGCATTCAGAAGAAGACGACTCGATCGCTGAAACAATACTTTTATTCGCCTGACGTTTCGAGCTCCGTCTTGGATTTGTCATCAGAGACATAATCACAGAGCAGCAGCAGATACACACATTACGAAATGCACTCATGAACGCCTGTCGTGACTAGCCCAAGTGGAAGTGCACTTTCGGAAGGCATGCTGCTTCCGGCCTCTGTAACAGCCATTAACAGACTGACTCACAGAGGATCTCATGTGACGACTGCCGAGCAGATCCCACTTCAGACGCCGTCCGCTGGCTTGCGGCTGTGCGGTCGTCTGGTAGTCAATTTCCTACTGCTATTCTCCCATTCATTCTGTACAGAATATACTCTTCCTAACAACCTGGCTTTCCCAAGACCTCTCTCTTCTCCTAAGGAACTGGGCCTGGAAGATCGCAGCCATCAAGGTTAACCTTTGTTAGCCTTAATCACTCCTCGATAGAGCTACGCTCACGCGATCCAGTTTCCAGTCAAGGATACCTGTCGTTTCTACCCAGTAATAACCTTGTGAGTTAAACGGCGTAGCCCCAGTCTGGTCATTACCACTAGCTCTCCCCTTCCCCTTTCCTAGCCGTTTGATTACCAAAACTGTTCGCTTGATGTTACTCTTCTTGTCTCTGATGACAGCCTTCTGTAGGAGTGTGAAATCTTACTCGAATGCTATCTCATTGATCGCTTGTCCACGTTCTTTTCAACACTACCATGGCCTACGTATTTGCAGTAAAGTGCGCAAAGCCCGCAAATTTTTTATTGGTATCCCAGGTAACCTGAAGCTAAGTTTGACTGATCGACAATAACTAATTAGCTGTAGATGGCTGTCCTCTCTTTAACGATACGTCTTACATTTGCAAGTTATCTTCTTCTGATTGCAATACTAGACATTCTGCGACTGTACATGGTGTTATAGACCGCACTTCCCACAAACAAGATGATCAGGTTCCGTAACCTGATCCAGTCATCTTTGATGACCATGGAATACTCATAACAGTCGAATTACCATGTCAAATTTTGGATAGATTAATACAGGCTTAGAATGTCTTGATGATGGAAATCGATAGTTTAACCGTCAGATTTCATGAGGTGGCGTAGAGAAGGTGACTTGCGCGCGAATTCTTTTTAGGCGATGCTGGACTTGCGCCGCATCTACTGCACTCTCTCATCTTTCAATCACCCGTGCCCGGTGTCAAGACAGTGTCAAGAATACCGCAGACGAGATCGGTCGCAAGTAGTTAGCGTGGCGTGAGCCTGCACCTACGCGTGCAATCACACGCCCCTCTTTATGCGGTGCCTGGTCTAGTGGCGCATCCAAAACAAAGCCCGCCATGGCCTGATCTAGCCCCCATGTGGTTCAGCGCATCTACTAAGAATCCATTTTAGGAGGCAAGGCTTCAGGAACAACAATCTCAGCAGTCATCTTCTTGATTCAGACCCAAACTACACTGAGGAGACGTTTTCACTCTTTCTAAGTAATCAAGGTTATCATATTTCTCCAAACCAGAATCACTTGTCATTAGAAATCGGAGGGACAGCACACTGACGACTGCTTTGTGGTCTTTTAAGATAATATTTTGGTAAAATTACCGTATAAAAATGAGTAAATGGGATGTGAAAATACAAGAAAAAGGAGAAATCATGCATAAACTAATGCCAATAAGTGAACCTGCTGCGACAAATTCAGAATTCCAGGCACTGCAGTTATGTGTCAGGTTCGAAAAGGCCCAAGCCAAGGTGTCACATAACCTCTACTTCAAATTCGGGCCCTAAACATTGCCTTTACATATAATGCCCAGGTGCATTAAGGTTTAGCCTGCCCAACGTTTCCTGGAATATTAGCTAGGCGGGTGGCCCGTGAACATGGAGCAGATGCAAATGTAGTAAACTGAACGGCTATTTCAGAAGGATTTCTTATAGTTAGGAATACCTAGCCTTTCCTGAAATTAAATTCAAACAAATCTGCCCTTGGCTTTTCGGCATTGCAACCTGCTTTTCAGCACATCGTTCGGCGATAGACTGATACTCTTATCCTACTAATCAATTTCCATCGTGGGGCTATCTTAATTCTCGACCAAATAAATGTTTTATTTTTGCGAATAGTGAAGAAGGGAAGTAACGAGACACTTGTACGTTTAGGCGTACTTGAAAAATACAATCTACCAAAGTCAGAGGTCATTATCTACTCTGATGTTTTTGAAATTTAAATATCTAGCAGCTAATGAGCAGTAAGCTGTATGGCATAAGTTAATAGACGGAAAGAGTTACGTTTCGCAATATAAAAAATTCAGTATAGTATTCTGCCAAAAATATCACGCACTAACCTTCAGACAACTTTTGGATCTACCATACGCCCACCGCTCGTGTGAGGACTTAGTTTGCAATGATATGTGCAGCAAGAATTCACGGCTAAAATCACGCTACACAAAATCGATAAATATCGATTAACTTTCTGGCTTAATGGCTCAAGCATACTCACCAGGGTGCGAATGTGGGTTGGTTAGGCCAAAACAGAAATCTGTCGGCTTGGAGGCGTGCCCTTTTCCATGAGTTATGGATGTGCAGGTAAATTTGTGAAAAAATGAAAACCATCAATATTAACCAAACGATGGGAGCAAAAAAGAGGACATGGAGCTTGCGTACTGCAAGTTAAAACAACTAAAAACTTGGAACAAAAATTTGCCGAAGATGCACCGCTGTTATCAGACATGTCAGCATCGATGATACGAGTGCATGCTGAATCATTGATTGCTGGATCGCAAGCTTGTGCTCGAGAATAAATGGACGCGATGTTTGTGGTAAAAGCCGTCTTAGTAGTCGGGTGGATCGGTAATGGTGGGAAACAATGTATTGCAATTTTAAATAATTGTCTTATTCACATTTTTAAAAGATGTTTTTACTACTTTGACCAATCAGAGCTCTTCAAACCTCGATAATCGGTATTTTAAGAGACTTCATTGAAGAGCAGCCGGAAAAAGCGACTGTATTGACCGATGTTGAGTCTTTGCTGTCGGCGGTGGCCAGCTGTCCATAGAGTTGAGGTAATCTTAGGTTCGCAAGGAAGGGCGCACAGGCGAATGATATCCTGGACTTACATAACTTCCTTAAAACACATGCTGAATCTCTGGAATATGCTGAATCTTTACCCAACCTTTGCACTTTGGGCCGAAGACTAAATATAAGTTAACGGATCTCGCGTACGGAGGGGGAGCCTTTCTTTCTAATCGATGAAAGTCTTCTCTAGTAAACTCTTCCAAACACTTTTGTTCGGAGATAAGCAAGGCCGCATTATCCGTCCGTGTAATAAAATGTGATTAGTGACGCGAGGGAGACGTCCGTTTTGGCAGTCAATGGGGTTCTGTAGAAGTATCTTCCCTGGTGGAAGAACATTCACACCGACTGTATGTTCGTCATAAGTACACTCTGTTTATTGACTCAAAGTATCTGGGTAGTGGGTGAACTTATTTGGTTTTTAAGTTGTCGCGGCAGGAGTTTGAAGCGAACATCACAACAGATCAAACATATTGGCAATCGACCTATTTTCAATATACTTCATCACCGATGGAAGCAGGGACGAGTGAAATGGCAGTTTCTGGCTGATGATGACAACTAAGTCAGATTGTACCTGTCGCTGTGGTTTTTGTGGATAATACTGTGCTATGCCTGTGCCTCGGAAGGCGCTAGACTGAAACTACAAAGTTGTACGGCAGTTCGCATGCTGTCTCGCAACTAGGTTGGAGGTGCGAACACCGTCCGCACCCGGAAAGTAATTTGCGGGGCCCCTCGCGGCTTATGTGACCTCCTAAGCAGGACAATAGCTCAAAAACTGCTCGCAGTGCAGGTGGCTTTGCGCTAAATTCCACGACAAAGAGTGTCGCCTTTATGGGGAGGGTAAGGGTAAAGTTTAGGGTTAGGTTTAAGGTTAGCGTCAAGGTACGTTAAGGTTAAGGTGAGGGTCAGTATTAATTGCACGGCTAGGCTTTAGGCCTTTATTAGGGCCAGGTTACGGTGATATTTTCAATCCTGAAAGTATGCACAGGGCTACCTTTATTACTTGGGGAGGGGGGAGGAGCATTCGTATATCCTGTATAGGGGGCCATATTAGTAATCCTTACTGACCCCTTTGCTATCTACTGTTGTATGAAATCATGAAAAAGTTGTGGATAAATAAAATTTAGACAAAGGGCTACCATAAACTCGCACCGCCACTTCTATTGGCAAGCTTCATCATCCGAATCTCCCCCAATTTCTCATCGTGGCAATTGAATTGGCAATCATGGAATACAGGTGTACAATTTATTGTCTCTTTTGTTCTTTGCCTGCACTGGAACGCTGTCATTGCACTTGTGGGCGCCTGTGAATGCATGTCCTAATACGTCTTGGAAATAGCGTGGCCAACCCGTAGGTAGAAAACGAGAACAGGAACCACCGCAATAAGGGTGTGTCTGTGCTAGATTCCAGAAAATATTTGATTAGGATTATGGCTACGGTTAGTGTTCACTTTTTAAGGCAAGTTTAGATCAACGCTAGAGTTTACGTTAGGGGTAGGAATATTTACCCTTCTTGTGTGTTAGTTCGACCACCGATTTCGATTATGTCCACAACATGCCTCTCTTGTAGTCACTGGGTATACCTTTCGATCGACAACACACGGCCCCAGGGTACCGCCTTTCTGCATGATTAGCTCAACGGTTTCCATATCTTTCGTTCGCAAGGTAGTGCCATTTACCGTCTTCAGGCTAACTATAGAATTGCTAACGTATCCAGCTATATTTTGGAAGTTACAGAACGTCTCCTGTCTAACTAAGGGCACAACATGTTCATAAATTATCTTAGCACAAAAGTATGGTCTTTCCTTTAACAATATTTGAGTGGTTAGACATGCATCATATATATATACAATAGGCATAATCAATGGGATTATGCACTGGCAAGCTTCCTTGTCCTTCACCGAAGTGATCGGAAGAACATGCTGGTGTGTTTGCTCTAAATCCCAGGAAGAATAAGGTTTGGTTTATGTTTAAGGTCGGTTCTCCTTTAAATGTAAGTTACGATTAAGGCTAGAGTTTATTTTAGGGGTATAAACATTTGCTCTTCCTGTAATCAGTTGGAAGGTCATATTTACTACTTGGGCGGGGCATTCCTACATCCTGTTTAGGGGGCCATATCAGCAACCCTTTCTGACCTCTTTGCTATCTATTGTGATCGACGGGGATTCCTCTACGGAATTCTGTGTTCAGGTGTAATGATAACTGGCAGCACGCAGCACGATTCCACTTCGGAAGTGTCTTACACAAAATAAATTAGGTCACCCGGTTGCTGTGATTTCGCTTACAAGTGGCATTTGAATATATTTAAATAAGGTCGTACACTTTCACCAATTAAAAGAAGTCTCACTGAAAACGTGATGTGTAAATACTCAGATGTTTAAATCGTTCATTTCGTGTGCCTACCCTCTGAGAAATTTGGTTTGTCTACTTCACCACTCCGCACGGATTGTATCAAGTTCTATTCCGGAAATATGCCGAATCCACTCTTCTGACAGTTTGATTTTTTGTAGTTTAAAGGTATTCTTAAACGACCAGCTATGGGACCCTCACCGATTCTGTTATGAGAAATCCTCATTTTGTAATGCTTTGGTGCTCACCCCTGAGCCCTGCCTTCGCTATCCTTGCATACATACCCGTTTGTGACCCACAAGACAACGAGCTTTGGGCTCAGTCGTTAGGATGTTGGGCTTCTAAACAACAGGGCCTCAGGGCGTCGACTGCCACGTTCAAACAGATAGGAGTTGAGGCTAAGACGGTTAACCATAACAGCAACGACCTTCCGGGCCCGTGGTTCCTTTAGGTGAGAAGAGAAGTCTTGGGAAGGCCAGAGTAGAAGGACGAATGTATTGTGTACACAACAGTTAGGAGGAAGTGGCCAATCGGTCCGGCATGGCCGTGAGAGCCGCGTGAGCGCGCGGCGTCACGCGCGTCCCGCTCACAGTGGATTCTCAAGTGTCCGTCGGTGCATGAATTGACTAGAGGAGTGGAGAGTGTTTCAGTAAGCTGGTTGGCCATGAGCGCTTCGGGACGCTGATAGGTCGACTAGTTTTGGGGCGCATCTATGCGCCCCGGTCGTGCAAGGGCAAAGGTCGCGCGTCGGTGCGGACATGCGCCATCGCGCTGGGAAAGGCATGACTGGGCCACCAATATTTACTCTGTGAGAACACGTCAGTGGCGTCTCGAGTTTGAAGGAGGTGAGCTGTAGAACCGCTACAAACACTGCGGACACTGGCCACCTCACGGGTGGTTGTGCACTCGTCCGATTTTCAATTGCCTCGTAAGAAAGCGTTGCTAGTCAATTTAACACAACTAACACACCAAGAAAGAAAAAATACAGCGATCAAAAAAAACCAGAGTTAGAAGATATAAAGAAGAGATGGAGAAGGAAATTAGGATAAATTATGAAATAATCATTCACAAAAGAAAGCAATGCAAGTTAGTTTTCAGTAAATAAGTCTTGCGAGCTAATCGTGGTCAACCCCACAACCAATACCATAACTAGCCTTTGTGATGCTATGGTCAACGTAGGACGCCTTAAGCATGTTTTCAATAACTATTCTTAATCCTTGAAGATAACCTTAAGACCATTACATTAGGCATAAGCCAAACTCTTACACCTAAGTTTAAAAAATTAACCCTGACATTAAAACCTTAACCCTGAAACCCTAGCCTTGATCTCAAAATCCTAACCATAATCTTAAAACATGACGCCAAACCCAAACACCATTCTGCAAAACCTAATCTTACAACCCTTTCATTTTTAGTAGCCTGCACACGGTACCGCTGCGCTGACTCACCCCATTTTTGCTCGTCCAACCTTTGTGTCCTCGTACGCAAGAAATTACCCGCACCTTCTTTGTCAATCGCTGCGAGAGGTCCACATTGCCTTGTCCGTCCTAAGGTTATCGTTGACTCGCTGCTTGAGGCATGCATGTACTGGAAGCCAATCGATGCACCCATTTTCACCTGACTGGCTGCACAGGCAACAAAGGACACATTCCGCAGTCAAGGCTTCCCAGCAGCGGACCCACTCTTACAACTTGTCTTGGTGCACAGCTGTTGCTACCTCTTAGCGGAGGCTGCTGTAAAGCTCTTTTTTTGCAGTAAAAGCTGTTCAAACCAACTCTGTCTTCACTGACTTTTGATTTGGGAACCTTCACTTTGTCGAAACACTGGCTCTAATTCCTTATCCGAAATGTTAAATGCTGTATCCATACTTAATTAATCCTGACCAATACTTCAGCTACTAATGTCACCGGTAAAGCTGTTCTAACTTTCATGAAATATATCCACCTAAATAAATACGTAGGCAAGTTTTACATGAAAGGCCAAGTAGGACTTTGGACAAAATTGCTGCCTCAATCAGAAACTTGGGTGATATCATCTTGGAAGTCATTCACACTAAAATGCTCCTATCAGATCGTCATTCACACACATCTTGCCCCCGACTGTTGCGTGAACATAGGAGGAGGCTGTGGCAGGAAGTAGGCTCACAGGCAACGCCAGCAGCAACGGAGATACTCTCGGCTACTGAGCAAACTGTTTTTTCATAAACACCACGTGATTTAATAAAATGATTTTTTACAAAGTTGGTAAATGGGCTGCCGATGCTCCCCATACTCTACTACCAAAAAAATTAGGCCTTTAGAAAAAATTATCCTTAGTAGATTGGCGCTCACCTATTAGTAAGACTGTAGTGGTCCTGTCTTTCCGACGTCCTCCTAAATCTTGACGCCACAGACAAGGTCGCCCAGAGCTTCGGACCTCGCATGCAAGCAGTTTTTCCGCGTGCTTGGAGGCATGCGCAATCGGACAGGTGACCGACACGGCTGCCAGATGCAACCGACGCGCACCCAAATATACGCACCAAGTTTCCCCCATTCTGGCCTCAACCAACATTGGCTTGACCTCAATCTGTCCAATGAGATTCCCGCTTTAGTAGACTGACCTCATTTAGTAGGTTGGCTCCAATCCGTGGGACAAAGACAAAAATGCGGTGTCTGCCTTCAAGACTCACTCCGGAACCGACCCGAATAGGGCACGGACGCACTAGTCCGCGAGTCAACACTCTTTCCCTCTATTCTGCTATCCTTCTGCAGAATAGAATATTCCTAACAGTCCGGCTTTCCCAAGACTTCTCTCTCCTCACCTAAAAGAACCATGGGCCTGGAAGGTCGTAGCTGTTAGGATTAAACCTTTTTAGCCGTTACTCCTATTAGACGATTCATTCGTCCTGCTCTGCCCTGGGGCTTGTTCTCAAACTCCGTCAGTGGCCACACAGTGGCGAGTAGCACTGTGAATCGCCTTACCACTCGCTGAGCGTCAATCTACCAATGATAATGCTTTTTAAAATCCTATTTGTAGTACAGACAGAAGATTATTAGCGACAAAGATAAGGGAAACTGGAATGAACCTTTCTAACGTATTAGTCTTCATCAGCCAGTCATAGCCAAGACAAGCTTCTGCGGCAACTGAGAATCGGACGCACGACCTGTTGGCTAAAAGTTCAAAGCCCGGTGTCCTTCCGTTTTCGTTTGTAAATACTAACATTGATGGATTGACGCTCACCGTTCGGTTACGGGATTCACCGACCATTTCTGTCTTGAAGGCTTACTCTAGAACAGGCGTCGGCAACCTTCTTAACTCAGCGAGCCAAGAAAGCAAATATTAGCAAATATATTTCAGTTAGATCAATATAATCTATTTTAAGATTAAATTCAATGAAATTTGAGGATAATAGGCCTCTCAAGTTATTCTTTTAACTAATGTTCTTTTATCACCCATTGTTAATTCGACTTCTGGTGCTACCTGAATTCGCTGATAGCTTTGCAGTCTGGTTGTTAGTTGGTGAGGTTAAGCTTCATGAAAAAGTTGAGGCCTTCATCCGTTAGACGTGATCTTAGGGTGGACTTGATGTAGTTAAGATGTGAGCATGACTGCTTACATGTATATGTAGATCCAAACAAGTTCAATACGGCAATACTCACACGCTGCAGTATGTGGTATGTGTTCCAAGTTTTGATTATCAGCTGGTCTTCGGGTTGAAGTTTTCTAATTTCCGTCCGCATGTGCTTGCTTGCCAACTCCACTTTATGTCGTGCGATTCTTTCCAAGTCTTCATTGGGTGACTTGGACTTATTCATCCACATGTCTGAGACCTTCAGGTCAGCCACTTCTTCGAAACGGAGACACCAGGAATTTAACTTAGGTCGGCGTTGTTCAGTGAACACTCGGTTGGATGGGTGATGAACTTAAAAAGACGAGTGTGCTCCCGAAACGCTCCAAATCATGCTTTTGAAGACTGTGGGAGAGTGGATGTGAAGCCAACTAGCTGGTGGAGATCAAAGTTTTGAGTGGACTCACTTACAGTGCATGCATATTTATATTGCCTCAGTTACTTTTCAGTGTAGATGACAACCTGTTTCAAGATCCATGATAAAGAGCTCCAGCTTGTTTTCAAAAGCAACCACGCCTTGTTGAAGGGACAAACGTGCATTTCCATTGCCTTGCATTTTAATGTTGAGGTGGTTCAGATGTTAACTCGTATCCACGAGACAATAAGACATGAGTAGCCATTCAATTTTGGCTAGCTTAGGACGCTTAATGCCCCTCATTTCAAGGAAAGTCCGGGTTCCGTTCAGGCAAGCCGCAAAATGGCTAAGCACCTTCCCATTTGACAGCCAACGTATATTACTGTGCATAATCAAACCGTGATAGTTATTTCCAACTTCATCCAACAGTGCTTTAGACTGTCGATCATTTAAGGCTCGGGAAAAAATGCAGTTGATTACACGAATGACCAGCGACATCACTTCGTCATGCTGCCCGTCACACATCTGAGCACAAAGTGCCTCTTGGTATAGAATGCCATGGTAACGTAGGATGGGTCTATTTTTATGTTCACAGAGAAGCGCCACAAATCCTTTGTTTTTCCTCACCATGGGAGCACGATCAGTAAACACTAAGATAAGTTTATCCATAGGTAGTTTTTCTCTTGAGCGAACTCCATGAAATATTTAAATAAATCCCCACCTCTGGTGGACCCTTTTATTGGTAGAACAGCAAGACTTCCTCCGCGCAGTGTATTACCAGCAGCATATCTTGCAATCATACTACACTGCGCCAAATGGCTTCTATTGACTCATCCAAAGCCAGAGAAAAGGACGGTATTACATTTCAATTGCGTTTCTTACACGTGTGTTGCCATCATAATTATACGCTCATGAACAGTTTTTGCCGACAGAGGCATGTCTTGTGTCCGTTTTCTGTTATTGTCTTTGTTCGGAAGATTATCAAAAAGTTTATTGGTTACATCCAGCAGGAACGTTTTAGCATACTTGTCATCTGTGAATGATTTTCCGTTCCTCACTATTGCTAAAAATCCAGCAATGCTAGCGGAGTTATCGTCACCTTGCTAGATCCATACGCGGAGTGGCTGATGGCTGGGTTGCACCCTGCTGGTTAGCTCATGGCATGCTTCCTTCCTGCTACCTTCCGCAGGGTATTTTGATGCAAAGGTATCATGGCATTTGTTGAAGTGGCGCTTTACATTCGACCATTTCATTGAGTTAATATTATCATTGCAAATACGCCACATCACATAACTTTCTTTCTCCACAAAGGCGAATGCTTCGGCCCATTCGTCCTGAAATGTACGATACTTCTCATCTCTTTCCCTTTTGCCATCTTCTTTATTGCAGGGGTTAACTTTGGGCAAATGCGAGAGAGTGTGTGCGTGTATAGCGGTCAAGGATGTGTGATCTCCTATAACCACTACACTAGGAGTATTCCGTCTGATGAAAGAAAGCAATGAGATGTTTGGAGCGATTTATTAGTACAGAAAGCAATTTTTAGCTATTAGAATGCTTGCTTGCGTGTGATAACTGCGTTCGTCAGGGGGATGTACACACAGCGGACTATAGGACAAGGCAGGCTGGCCTATTAGCGTAAGACGGCCTTGTCTGCCAGCCTTACCTTGAATAAGCTGAGGCCAAGTCTTGGGGCTGTCGTTCTTTAGTAGAGCATCCGTTATTTATCAAGCTTGTCGCGGCCGTTGGGACGCAGAAGAAAAGGAAAGTAGCTGCTGTCGGCTGGGCAGAAAGCGAAGACTGAAACAACTGGAAGGTCAAACCTAGGGGGGGGGGGGGGGAAAAAGCCAGAGATTAATCGAGATTAAATCGATTCAAATACGCGTCTCGGCGGCGGCACATCATTGAAGGAACCGAAATCACAAAATCTGAAATTTCTGATTCCAATTTTATCTAAGAGAGCCAGATGCAATCGTCAAACGAGCCACTGCTAGCTCGCGAACCAACCCCGGCTCTAGAGCCTCGCCATCGGCGGTTTGTTAACGTTGGTGGATAGACGAGCTCAGTGCCCTATCGGCTGTAGCGTTGTACTTCTTACCAATTGTTTACGAGTTCGAGCTTCGGGTGCTGCACCATCTGGACTTGGGTATTGCTGGCTGAATACGAGCAATAAGCCCGTAATGACCATTTCAATCTCCTTTGCCCTTGTCAGTTACTTCCTTCAGCATTATCCTTACACCACAACTTTACAATTATGGTAAATTATTTTAGTGGTAGTGAAAGAGGTAATGAAATCTCAAAGAAAACCATCTACGCAACATAAACTTTAAATTGTGTGCCTTTGGTGACAAGGCATATGCTATGGTACTGAATTATTTTTACAATGTGATTCTCCGCACGTGCTTTGGAAGAGCTTTTTTAGAATTTTACTAAATCAGCGGATGGCTAGTGCGAAATTAGCTTAAAGTGTGTCTGTCTGTAGTTGGTAAACCCTTGGTGATTTGTTTCCTTCCCCGTTACATGTTGCATTTGTGACTTAACTACATATTTCTGAGTTTCACATTGGGGATTAAAAATATCGGAAGACGTGAATGACCCTTACCAAAGAAAAACGTGACCAGAATCGCGGACTGAGTCACACCACACGGAGAAGGATGCAGGCGCCCTTGCACTAATACGTCAACTTTACAAATATATTAAATATCATATCATCTTTTTAGTCAATGGCACGTTCTGAAAGACAATGAATGGTTGAAACACTTTACCGCCAAACGCACGCTATAGGTAGGTGTGTGATACGGAAACAGTAGCAAAGGGAGAAGGGCAGTTTGAAGGACGGGAAAGGGTGGTGGTGCATTGGCAATTCAAAGGCATTTATATGCCCATAGTCTTCGTTAAATGGGCTATTTTTAGCGTGACATTACACCGCATTACACGCCTACCTGCATTCCAATCGAACTGTAAACCTAACATTATCCATTATGTTCCGTAGGTTATAATTTTGTTGTCGGGTTAAAAGGGTCTTAAAAACATTCGCTAACGTTCGAAATAACCAAACTGTACTTGGGAAGGAGGACACAAAGGGCCGTTTTGCACGCAGTATTCACTATCAGTAGGCTGATTTATTGGTATTATTACTGACTATTTCACCGTACCCCCTGCGTGTTAGGTACGCTGGACCAACATGGGAACCAGATCAGGGCACGGCAGGCGTGATTTGGCTTGTGTTCCCATAACAAATGCCGAACATGCGTGGGAGGTTGCGGTACGCGCAGTTACAGACTTAAACCACACCAGTCACCGGTGTCCGATCCCGTCTCCGGTCTCCTTGCCTTTATCTTGAAACCATGCTCGGGCGGGTGAGGATATAGTGAAGGCCGCGGATACAATAGAAATCTACCAATTCTTAAAACTAATTCACATGTAAGTCATCGCGCTCGTTTTCGAAACCGACGGTCGAATTGTCGTCAACCAGTTTGCTATAAACATTGTACTAAACTACATTCAAATCTGATCTCTAATTATGACTAGAATCTGACCCCTGTGATCCCTTAACAACTTTCTTCCTACTAACTACTGATTGGTTGCTTGCACTTTCGTTAACTTTACCCTCCCTTATATTATTGTATTAACCTGATGATGAATAAATCGAAAACGATAGTTGGCCTGACTACACTTCCTGAATACATTTAAGTGGTTAAATGGTTTATTCTAGACGAATATCGAGGAACAGAAGAGGAATGCACGTATTATTGCAGAGTTTTTCGCTTAGAGAGGCTATTCGCTCGCTTAATTGGTCTGGGTATTGTTCCAAGTCAAATTTCAGGGATATAAGGCAAGTTTATATATTGGACTGGCAGGGAAGCCGCCCGCTGTTCAGAAGCACAGTCATACGGGCGCATAGGCCCACAGTCGGCTTGACAGGAAATCGGGCAGGCCACCGAGATGCCCCCATCCTCCTACAGGACGGCTGTGTCGCGTCATCCGATGAGACAGCCTGACGGTGAAGGGGTAGCTACGAGACAGGTGTGAGCTGTGCCGCGGTGTGCCGCGCCCACGGGCAGTGGCTTTGGTGTACACCGATAAGTTGCTGTTGCCTCATTGGCTCACGCCAACGCCTACCGCTCTGCCCACGTATTTGCGCCCGCCGCATCGGCAGGGCTAATGCACCAAAGTTTCCCTACCAGACTACATAAAAAAACCAATGCCTATCGCCAACTGGCGGAGAAGACAAACGAGGCCAAGTCTCAAATGGCAAGTGTCACATGACAGCAGGACAAATTGCAAGGGTATGAGTACTCCCCGAGGGGAGCCTGCGGACGCCCTAAAACGGAAAAGTTGCCAACAGGGCCTGACTGACTGCATTTTGTTTTCACCCTAACTCTGGATAACTGCAACAGCCACTTTTTCAATTTAAGATATCTTGGCCAGAAGCTGTTACCCCCAATTCCTTTTACAACAGCCTATGGGGTAAATTTGGTTAGGAATAAACTCTAACCTTAATCAGGATAGGTAGGTATGGCACAGACGTTCACTCGCCAAAGCACCAGTATTGCCTGTCTCTCATCCCATTTAAGCACAGTAACTACGCAAAAAACATATATCCCGGTTGAAGTTGGCATTCATATTGGTTGAGCTGAAGAGCAGCGGTCCATTTGATACACTTACTGAAAGTCCTTTTTAGCCAGTGTTTCCTAATCGTGCAAAGAAGTAAGCCTTACAGCTTTTTTGTTTCTATTTTCCCCTAGTGTGGAGCTGGTTTAAAGACGTACTAGCTAAGGTGCCCCCTTCCTTACTTTAGTTCGTACGATATAGTCTTTTCGCTGTGGTGTTATACGAATAACGCAGTGTTGTAGCTTTTTTTTACTTCGGCGGACAGAAAATAGCGATGGGAGGATAGTCTTAATAGTTAATTATTTTTATTATATTTTGGCATAAAAATATGTCAGGGCGTGCTTTTGATAAATGGTAGATGGACGCCCACCGACTGGTTACGAAACTCATATGTTCCGTTATGCCTTGGAACTCGCTCTTGAGCCCCGTCAGCGGCCGTTCGGCGATCGAAACTCACAAGACAACGAGCTCCTGACGTAGTGGGTTAGACCGTTGGATCTCTGACCAACCGGTCGTAGGCTGAAGCTCTGAATGGTGCAGCGACCTGGGGCTGGGTATGACTGGTGATGATATCTAATAAGCCGCAAATGGATGCTCTAGTCCCCATTGTCATCGTCGGCGGGATCGAGCACAAGTGCCGTAGGCCGCCACCACGCTCGACTAAGATCCCACGGAGTGAGAGTACCATAAAGGCCGTGGATGGCTGGTGCCTGAGTCTGCACCTACGCGTGCCCCCAACGCTCCCCATATTCGGCACTTGTTATGGTAGCGCCACCCGAATATCGTTCACACTGCCCTGAGCTGGCCTCTGTATTGGCTCAGCGCATCTAGCATGCGAGCCTTTTAGGAAGGTCAAGCATTTTGTACATGGTGACTGTATGACAGCCTGGGCGGGGATAGAGGTCCTCAATGTCAGTGCGAAGTACCTCAAAGTGTCCTGAGCGGGGACTTGTCTGCGAAGTTGCCTGGTCAGTTTGAATGTTCGCAGAAAGTATTCCGAATACCTGCAAAGGTGATGCAGATATTTGCTTCAAGGTGTCCCCACTTGAGCTCAAAAAAGCCCCCCCCCCTTAATGCTGCAGTCATAAGTGAAACCTCAAGTCATGAGTTCTTAGCTTTAACATCTACCCGGTTGGTTGCTACCTGGAGATATCAACTGGGTCAAGCCTGGTTTAACGAAAGCTGCGTAACGATAACTTGTATTTCCGCCTACACAAGGCACGGCAATAGGAAATGCCCACAATTCATATGGATTTGCACAAAGGTCCAGAAAATTGACTGTAAGATAAAGGTAAGTTTGTGTTAAGCTTAGGCTAAAGTTTAAGGTTTTGGGGTAGATTTAGGATTAAGTTAAGGGTTAGGGTTTTGGGCACATGTTAACTGTAGGGTCAGCCGCCATTCGACAGCTCGACAACCAAAACCGAACACATTTACGGGTGGGCGACCTGCGTGTCACTTTTTTCTAAAGTTATGCAAAAGTACATTGCCTTCATCCGCCTCTCGCTCTCTATTTTCGCACATTTACTGCATCCTGATCACATGCCGGAGTGAAGATGACGGTTGGCTGGTGTAGAGGTGGGCAGGGGGCGCAGTGACTGATAGTTTTGCGCGCACCAGTCAAACCGCAACCGTTGCTCCTTCGCATGAAATTTATGGCACCCTTTTGGGCACGAGATCAAAAATCCCTCAACCAATGAAGCCTGGTAGGCCTGGTGTTGGGGTGGGAGACGTAGGTGAACGCAATGCTCTGGGCGAACAGAGAAGGAAAGACGCTTCAGTACACGAAAAGCAACGGGGTATGACTGTGTACAGTCTCATGTTTATCAGTTTTTTGAAGAGAGGAAGCGAGAGAATGAGATGCGCTCTATTTTGAAAATATAATTTAAATATATTCAGTAAAAAACGTCCTCTATTCGCCAAGAATAAAATTAGGAACACAAATCACCTACCACCGGGAGTTCACAAACAATGTATACTAGCTGAATACTGTAATTGCCAACATCATAAAAATAGATAGTCTCGTTTGTCAAAAAGACACTGACAATAAATGGAGGAGGTTAGAATGAGCGTTTTCTGCGAATTTACTGTAACCAGAGGGGAACGATCTGCAAGTTGGATCCGGATTCGGTTGACCGTTGAACGCCTGCGTCAAACTCTCTACCTCCTGAGCCATTACCTAAACCTCTTTCGATTAACATGGTCATAGTGAGGTTTACCGAAAATTGACGCCTAACTGGTACGATTGCAGGTAAGGGCATCTTAATTCCTCTAACTCTACGGTTTTCTTGGAGGCGAATGCATATCGATAAGTTCTAGTGAATTTGGAGGGATGGCTGCCAAGGACAAGGGTGACGAACATGGCCCATATACGGCTTTTTTGTGATGTCTTCGTTTGTCGGACACTTTTCAAGTTTCCTTTGAGAAAGAAAAAACAGGAGATTCAGATGTCAACTCTTAAACTTTCATCGGAATTGGAATAAGAATTTCGGTGGGTGCATGCATGATAGAACCTGCCTGGATTATTGCATTTGAACGATTTCGTTGCCATAACAACCCACGAACTATCTTTCTGTTACCACGGTGATGCCCAGTATTTTTTACAGTAAGAAGCTTGAATATATAAAAAGCGAAACGGTAAGAAATCCGCCCAGCCGCATTCTAGTTGAATTTGCGGGAAAACAAAGGACGTAGGGAAAATGGCTTTACGCTGTTTCAGGACGACAAAAATCCAGGCACCCTGTTGGGAAAAACCCATGACACATGCAGTCTTAATTAATCCACTGTTTTCCGTATAATCTATTGACGATCGCGGTGTAGAGGTGTACAGTTAGGGATCCTGCGGTGAAGGTTGGAGTACGCCAGATTATTTGACTACTACTAACGCCTCCTAACCGACACCTCACCCTAAAGTTTAGCTTCCCAATTCTAGGCTCTGCCTGGCGGTCACAACTCTGATAATCATCTCGGCCAGTAGGCTACAACAGCCGGGGGTATCCGGAGTTAAGCATGTCCCAACACCCCGTACTTCTGAAACTCTTCCTATTCCTCCTCCCTCCATTTCCCACTTTGAAAAAATACTACGGAAACAGTGAAAAACAATCATTAAGTCGCTGTTCCACTTAATATATTCGTGACCCATAGGGCAGCGCGGATGACTCAGAAGCCCTATTTCGAGACAGCCATACGTACCTCCTCGTTGTGACGGACTAGAAAGGGTACCTTAAGTAGGTGCTGAGGTCAAATTATCCTTATGCTGACTATGGCACGCAGCTACAAAAATAACGGTCGGAATTACAAAACCAGGCAACAGCGCCTCTCCCTATCCATCCCACAGCCTTGCATTTTCGTTATCTTTTGGCAACTCCAAGGAGCAACCGGCCGAGACGGAGCATATTGCTAGTCACTCGAGAAATTGGACTCTAAAAGATGGATATCGCTACACTCAGTGAGACCCGATTCTCTGAACAAGGTCACCTGGAGAATGTGGGTGTCGGCCTCACCTTCTTCTGGAGCGGCCGCTCAAAGACAAAGTTACGCAATGCTGGCATTACCACTGCCATTCGGAAAGACGTCGTGGGAGTACGGTTCTGTCTGCCGCAGGCGATCAGCGACCGATTGATGTCCCTGCCACAATCATCAGTGCCTACATATCCACAGACAAAAGCTCTGACTGGCCAAAAACAAATTCTACGAGGACCTGCATGCCCGCCAAAGGCTGACAACGTCGTTGCCCTTACCGACGCCAGTGCTCACGTCTGGACAGAACATGTGTACTGGGCCTCCAGGGTCCCGGCAGCCACAACGAAAGCGGTTTTCTTCTTCGTCTGCGAACCTGCGTGGAATAACGTCTTCTGCCGCCTTCCAACGCGGGACAAGGCAACGCAGACGCACCCTAGTTTTAGCATCTGAAATATCTTCTAGCCCCGAGGCGAGATAGACAGGAATTCCTGGTACCAAAGGCGATATATGACGCCCACAGCTGAACGGATTACTGCGCCGTTCTCTTCAAAATGAACCTAAAACTTCAACTCAGGGGAGGCTAAAATGTCAAGAGACCACCAAGTAAACACTTATACTAAGTTGGTCTACTCACTGTTTTGGTTTTGGCAATGTATGGACCCAGCGATAGGAAAATCTGCAGGAGCCAGGGGATATACGGTGGTAAAAAATGTGTTACACCCTCCATTCTACTACGCTTAACGTGTCGCAAGTTATAGCGTCGACCATAGAAGGCTTCCTAAAATCAAGGCAGGTAAGACAGAGTTGATGGGACAACTTCTTTACTATAAGAAGAATGAATTGTACAAGCTGAATCGGGAGCCAGTTGCTTGCTGCGTCCGTTCACAAGGCCTCAGTGATAAAGTGTGTTTCTGCCAGCGCTGACAACAAATTCGGCGCATATCAGTAATCACCGATACGCTAAATCGATTAAATGATTGAGTGATTTGACTGCCAATTCACGCTTCGTAGGTCAGTCATCACAAGTGGCGAGGCAAGTCCAGTGTAGACCAGTAAGCAACGATGCACCAAAAAACGATTCACTGGCCACGTTGATAGAGCAGGCAGATGAGTGATCATGGCAGCGCTGGCGGGGTAGGCTCCTATAAACGCACTCGGACGCGTACGTCACAAACATCAGAATTGGTTTCACGACAACGGTGCAGATATTAACTGCTCAATCGCCGAGAAGGACAGACTGCACAATACCTACCGCCGGACCGAAACTAACAAAGCGGCCTTCTTTAAATATCACAGCGTTGTGCAGGAACGGCTAAGAAAGCTGGAAGGATTTCAAAGTCCTCGCAGTCCAAGGGTACACGGACCGCTAAACAATTAAAAAGAAGGTTTTCTCCAATACGCCTATCCTCCGTCCCTGCATCATGTGAACCAATCTCGGCCAAATCGCATGCTCCCTCAATCACGGAGGTTTCAAAGACAACGGACTGCACTGCATTGGAGCATGAGTCCTACTAACTCAAAACGACGCATTTAGTTGCCCAGTATGTGCATACGGAGTTTTCTCGCCTCTCTTAAACACCTGGACCCGTTTTAAAGACCAAGGCAAGAGCGCTTGGAGCGGGATCAGACGCAAGTGGTTGGAGCGGCGTGAATATACGCCTAGGCGTGCCACCCGATCCTCTCCCAGATGTGGTATTGATTATGGATGCCCGATCTGGCTTCCATGTTAGTCCAACGTAGCTACCGCGTGACCCGTTGTAGAGGCAGAGATGCCGTTGGTGCACGCAAAAAGAGAGGGAGTGAGGTCGACACCGATGCAAGCTTCTTAATAGCAGGTCTGCTCACTCATTTTGGCCGGTGCCGAAATACTGCAGCGTTATGACTATAGCCTTGACGTTGGCCGTGTCAGCCTCTGGGTTCGTGTTCGTTACCATTCGCTTGGACTCTGCCATGCCAGTAGAACGTGCTATTTATGAGAAGAAAATAGGAGGTCGATTTCACGCAGGTCTTTTTACCGTAAACAAATTTACACGTAAGTCACTAATGTTCTGGCAGTAATGCACCTTACCCACCGTGATCGTAAATAATGAAGAAGGATTTACTCCGAAAAGGATAAGCGAAACAGTTGGCGTCGCAGTTGTGTACTGGAAAGAACTAACTGTCATGCACTATCATCACATTTCCTTGCAGACTCACGAACATTAAGCTAGGCATCTCGCTAGGCCCGTAGAACATAACTATTAAAGAAGAGTAAGTGCACCAGATGTCACGCAGGTCTATTCACACGAAAGTCACCAATGCCCCGGTTTGGGAGAAGTAACGCTCCTTGTCCACTGTGATCGTAAATAATGAAGTGTGATTTACCTCAAAGCTAATAAGCACAATAGGTTGCGTCGCAGGTGTGCTACAGAGTACTAAATTCCATAAACAATCATCACATCGCTTTGCATATTAAGGGACATTAACGTATGTATCTACCTTATTTCGTAGAACATAATCGTTATGAGAAGAGTAAGTGAACCAGGTGTCACGAACTTCACTAATGCTCTGGTTTGGAAGAAGTAACGCTCCTTGTCCACTGTGACAGAAAATAATGAACTGTGATTTAGTCCAAACATGATAGGCAAAGTGAGTTGCATGGCAGTTGTGTGCTGCAGAGCCATAAATGCCATAAATGCCATGAATGCCATAAACAATCATCACCTTGATTTGCGGACTAATCGCAGGTAGTTAGTTAAGTTAAACCATAGCAACTAAGATCTTCAGGCTCCGGTTCCTTAAACAATAGAAGTCATCGGAGACGAGACTGGTAGGAAGAGTTTATTTTGTACAGAAGGAATGGGAGAATAGGTAGCAGGAAATAGACTGACAGAAGTCCGCACAACCGCAAGCCAGCGGAAGGCTTCTAAAGTGATGTCTGCTCGGCAGTCGTCACATGAGGTCCTCTGTAAGTCGGCCTGTGATTCGCTGTTTCAGAGGCCAGAAGCAGCAAGCATTCACAAGTGCATTTCGAGTTGAGCTACTCACTATACACTCACGGAAGTTTAGGTAGGCATCCGGTTAGACCAGTATAAACTAACTGTTAGGAGAAGATAAAATGAATTATATGCCACGCAGGTATATCTTACCGTTAAGAAATGCACACTCCAGATGGGTAGTTGTAGTAACTAGCTCACCTCGAAGTGCACTTTCCCGAATGCCTACAGACGCTGGCCTCCTCGTCTAGGAACAGCCAATCACAGTTGTCGCATAGTTGCCTAGTAGCCCGGTGACGAATAGCATTCCTGCACGCGTGAACGCTTGCTCTCTGGGCCGTGAGTATACCTTCAACTAGAACGCACTTGGACCAAGCTGGCCTCCTGGCTTGTCATATGCTCCCAAGTCAAATTTTTTCCACCTTTTCCCGTTCCTCTGTGTACACGATAAACTATTCCTTACACCGTGGACTTCCCAAGACTTCTTCTCTACTAGGTAACCATGGTCTGAAGATTGCAGTTGCTAGGGTTTAACTATCTTAACCCCTGCGTATGTGGCAATATGGTCAGGCGATTAAGTAGGACGAAGCCAAGTTTTTTTTCCTGTACTGTTGAGATTCCATCTTGGTTGCCACAGAATTGGTAGTTCTCCCTGCGTCCGTAGATGTGCAAACGATAAGGACTCGTTTGTATTGAAAGCAGACGGCATTTTGTAGGCAGAATGTTATGTATGCAAAACGGAAGGCGCCATTTGTGTCTACTTGGAGAAATTAGTTGATGACTTGATTACAGCTTGTGAAGGAAGGTTTCAGGACTCCCCAGTGTTTCAAGAAGGCTGCCCCTTCCTGGCTCCGTCCTCTTAGCGTATGGTCCATAGCTGGCCTTGATGTACTTGTACTTGTTATGGCTGCGATCATGACTGATCTAGCCGGCCTCAATTATGTCCCGAATGGTGCTTCTCCAATAGCTTCTTTTGATGCCTGTGAAGTGAATGTTTATCCCACCATGGTAGGCATCGATTTAAATCTCCTCAATTTTGCAAATCGTCCATTCGTTCTGCATCTCATTCATCCTCTAATGTACCTAGCATACGAAGTATGCGACTTTTTTTAACGTTGATACTGCAGCTTACATAGGTCATGTGTGTCCGGAGAGCACAGGGAGAGTATGTTTCATCAGCAATCCAATTCTGGTGCTGTCGATGTACGTGCTATAAGGCCTCAACCGCGGTGTTCTGAAGGGTATTTCGAAGTTCCATTTACCTGTGTCTTGACACCAAAAATGTATGTCCATCACAGTTAACTCCCGCCTATTTATGCTTCAGTATTCGTGAAGTCAGTTACTGACGGATTTTTTTTCGTAGATCCTAAATAGAGACACAGATTTGGGGATTATTAGTTGTTGTTTTATTTTGACTAATTTTTTTGTGTCCAGAGACCACAGTCAGATTACTGGCAGGATGTTTTATCCGAATTTTAACTGCACATTTTCTAACCTCCTTCCCAACGAGGAGGCAATAATTAGTACCCGCAAATAGGGCTGTTTGGCCACCACAGTCATCTGCCAAAGTTCACAGCGTTTCGCTTTTCGTTTAGTGAGAAAACGACCCTGATTAGTTTGAACTACTTACGGGATTGCATGTCACCCTCTCAGCTCAGGTTTATCAGTAAGAAAAGTGTTGGGGTTAGTTTAGAGTCCACCGGACGTAAAGCCACGCACACGATACTTCAACTATCAATTTCGAGAATGTTCACCATTTGCTTAACAGAGTGGTGGCGCAGTGACGGCAAAATAGGCGTGGATTGGTTTGTAAGTATCAGCGGACTTGCTTTGCATCTACTACACTCCCTCTTCTCACATCCGCCTGTGTCCGGTGTCAAGACAGAGCCAAGATGACCGTAAGCGGAATCAGGCTCAGCCGGCCGGAGTCACCAAGTCTGATTCAGATCCCACGGTGTAGGAGGGCCATAAAGGCCATAGGTGACTTCTGCCTGAGTCTGCGCCTACGCATGCCGCCAAGCCCCCCCCCCCCATGGTTGGCACTTGTGCTGGAAGCACAAGTGAAAAACTTCTGCCGTGCGCTGAACTGACTCCACCTGTTGGTCTAGTGCATCTACCACGCGTTCCGTTTAGGGAGCACACTACCGGGTGTAACACCATGCATACACAGGCGCCAGAAACCCTCAGCTGGTTAAGCATAGTGATAGGTACGACTGTCGGGGTTTGGCCACCGGGTTGAGCGTGATTAATGTCCGCGTAGAGGGCGGGTTCGAGACGCGCGAGCTGTAGATTGCTAGTGCATTGTTGCGACAGTTGTCGTACCTGCTCCAATCGGCATGGATGGCGATGTGTACGCTGCTTTTGCATGCACGATAATTTGAGACGGCGTTCTGGCGGTAATTTAGCTGCTATAGTGCGTCGATACCAACGTGTTCTCGTGAATGTGTCGTCCTACAACGACTATCCAACCACACCGACAAAACGGCGGACAATTATGCAAGCTAACGCACGCTTATAATATGCGTACAAATAGTCTACAAATGCGATGTAACATAAAGGTTAGCAGCCCCACAGAACCGAGGCTTCGTCAATGCTCTCTCACCACCAAGTAACCTGTGGCTGTGCCTATTGGGGCTTTATTCACAAAGGCCTATGCATGGCTTTGGGATTAACCATTATCAGATGTCTTTTGATGTGGGCAGGCGAACCGATAGGTATGTGCCTATTGCAACCTGTAAGATCTTGTCCTCTGCAGTAGGATCCAGTTTCATCCCTATTTATTTAGGAATAGCTCGAAATGTCTGGTAAAGTTCACTCCTTGTCTTAATCGCACAAGACAGAAAATCGGCTGTCTGCGTTTTACAGAGAAGGAGCGTATTTAGAGCTGCGAAAATGCACACTGAAAAATAAATTGGTGGGCATACGTTTACTTTCGATAAATTATCTTCAGGCCTGTACAGCACCTCTCCCGGCGGCCAGTTCTGCCTGATACAGACACGATTTATTCTACCAACCCGCATATTTACTCAGTTACAAATTACATATATATACAGACTTAAAGAGAATTTACCCAGAGAAAACGGATGCTTGCAAAATTATTTTTTGAATGAGTGGTTTACTATGCTCGTAGAAAGGGTACTAGCCCTGACAAAGGTTTGCTTTTTGAAATTGTTATAGTTTTGCGTGACTGAAGAAAATGCCATTTTAATAAATTTTGTGGATAGCCACGTAAGAAAAAGAACAGTATTCACTAGGCCACGTGTCAAGAGGACAGTCAAAGGCTCAATAAACGAAATTTACCTGTTAAGTGCAAACCCATACCTGCATAGTATGTGACACTAATACCTGCTAGGGCTGACATGAGGAATAGAGTCAAGGTTTGGGTTAGGACGCATGGGTGTAGGCAGGCTGTGGTTGATAAATAAATGCGTCAGTAGGATTTCTCCTCTTTACTAATAAGTAGTAAGATACGGGAATAGGAACACGACTGCACCACTTCCACTCAACGCAATATAGGAGCTTTTATCGCAGTGACTTAAGTTAATACCGCTGCGACCTCCAGGCTCGGTGCCATAAGGTCAGGGAAAATTTAAGGGGCAGATAGGAGGAATAGTCTACTCTGTACGGAAGTAATGGATAATGGTAGGAGGAAGTTGATTTATGGGACGAATTCAAAACCACTCATGAGAGGGCAATGTCCGAAGCGTTTGAGCGTTGCAGTCGACGCAGTGAGGTCCTGTGTGAGTCAGCCGCAGAGAGGTGATTGGCCAGCCAGGGGTAGGGTAGACAGGCTGGCATGCGCATTTGCTAGCAGCCGCAAGGGATTGAACGTTGGCGCGGTTTGCAGCACTTGCGTTGGCTGTCTCAGAGGCGGACCGATGACTGGAATAACGTGAACTCATGCGTGATGTAGCTCCGAAGGAGAAGGTGCTACAGGCTCACTACAGACTTTCTCTTAATTCCGAGGAAGGTAAATGTTCTCGCGTTCTAAGCCTACCACTAATGTTTACTCTAATTTCCCTTATATTTCGCGCAAAGGCATCTGTATTACTGGTCATTTCTGCTAGCACGTCCTGTTGGGGAGGGGCATGAAAGCAAACCCATCCTAGTAACGTTACCAATAAACCTCATTTTACCTAGGTATAAGTTTTCGTCTGCTGATCGAAACAGTACTGCTGCTTTCTTTTAATTCTGCACTACATTTGCGCATTGAAGGTCCTAGGCACAAATGCGTACGCATGGCTTAGCTCCCTGAAACGAATTTATTGACTTTAAATTCCCAGGTACTGCCCACTGTGCAAAAAGAAGTGTGAGCAATGGCATTTCATTTTTACCTTCTCGACGAAAGTACCTGGAGACTACCCGCCTGGCATGTAGCTCTCAGGAGTCAATTCAGCACAGCAGCCACGCCTTGGTAACCACCTAGATCTGGTATGAAGTTTCCCCGCCCAGTGAACTACCACACAGCTTGTTTCAGTCAGTAGTAATCGGCATGAAGGTCAGTGGAGACGTGTGCTGAGGATGTCAGGAGAGCCTCCATGAGGCCAGCTAGGTTCATCCAACTTAACACTTGGCGATTCTGCGAGGGCAACATGGGATCCATCTTAACAGGTTTGTTTTTCCAAACTGTCGTCAGAATGGTTAACCTGCGCGGTCTTTTCTTCCAATCTGTCTGCTGTAACATCAGAGGACTTTTATTGTTTATCCTAGAAGGCGACAGGGTTTATCGCCAGCTTAGAATTCCCTTCCTTATAAAATCAGCATGCGTTCACTGTGCATACAGTTGTCTTAAGATGGAAAGAACATGAAAAGAAAATATCATTGTAATAGCGGGTTTACCTCACTCATTAAAATCAAAAAACTTCCGCCAAACTTGTTACCAATGCGCTAGCGACGATGCGCTCAGACCTCACGGCCAGAAGGGCACGCGAGTTGAGTCACGTGCGCAGACCACTGCACGCGCCATCGCCTCGAGCACACGTGATGCTCGCTCGCACGTGCAGTAAAGATAGTCCAGAAACATCTTTCAGGGCCGCAGTGTGGGAAAGTAAGAATCAGCGCGCAGGCCAGAACCCCCATCGAACGCTATAGGCCATAATTGCTCTAGAAGGACCAGGGCCTTATAAATCTGCTGTAGTGGGCGAACTTTAGAATCTGCTCTCTGTGTTCTCCTGAATAAAGCCCTTGCCACCAGAACGGGCGCTTTGCCTTCTTCTGTCTATTATTTAGGGGCAGAACAAAAATATTTCAATTATACTACCTGTCCCTTTCCACTAGCAGTTATCAAAGCGGAGATGTCAGACGCAATCAACGTAAGGAAATGTTTAACACTTAACCTCGAGCGAGTCTATGGACATTAAATGTGTTACCCCATGTACCTTTTCCAGTGTTGTGACAGTATGACCGTCGATTTTTGTGAGTTCCACCTTGTGCTCCACAGATTGCTAGTGCAGGGACGATCACTTGTGCGTGGATTTCTTTGAAGTGATGGTAGACTTGTGATGCATCTACCTCACCTTCTCTTTCCTCACCTGCCTGTGTCCAGTTTCAAGACAGGGTAGCGACCCCTTTCTTAGTCATGCTTTCCTTGGACGCCGCGCGGACTAGGTCATGTCTGGCGTGACCACCACGCGTCTGCAAGACACCATAGTCAAGGCCTCCGTTCAAGGTCACTCCTGTCTGGCTTTCTTAAGGCGGTCTAGTCTCACTAGCCAACCACTTCTCAAGGTTAGACCAGTGCCCGAGATGAGGACGATTTGTTTACGCTCATTCACTTCCAGAGCCGACGACTCACTGTTCGGTTGCAGAATCTCTGGACGCCGACTCATTCATGGCTGGCCTGCACTCGTTTGGAAGTCACTGCTCCTATTGTTTACATACTACGCTGGTTCCTACCTTAGTAAATTCTCCCTGACACTATGGCCTTTCAAGCCTTGTCCTATTCCACTATCTTATACATGTTGGGATACGTTCTCTCGTCTATTATCTGGATGGACCACATCGTGCCCCTTAACAGAGTCGAGAAGACCGGAGGCAGAATTGGGCGCGGGTGGGAGGCGCGGTCGAAGCCGCCCTTTGCTTGCTGCCACACCTGTCTCGGCTCTCAGCTGCGCGGGCGTGCCATAAAGGCCGCATTAGCAATGAGCCATTACAGCTTGACTCTCAGTCCACCAGTCAGCCACTCCGCACAATACAGCAAACACTAGGTAGATCACGCAGTCCGAATTTACCATCAGTTGGCAACCTTCCATGCCACGGCATTTTGTTCACCATGTATGTTTTAGATGCACCAGATTGTTTTTAGTTAGCAAAGTGTACTGAACCGTCGACCTCACTCTCTAATCCAATTGCCGGGCGCCAGGTACCGTCCGAGGCAGAAAATGGACTGCCGCAGGAAGTATACCCGCACTATAAATAATCCAAACCATATCCTAGGCTATTTAACTTCGATATACTTATGTTTCCAGCCTGTATTATTTTTCAAGCTGATTCTGTTTTAACTCCATTTCAACTATACTTCACGCTTCCTATAAGTCAGCAATAGTCTGCCGTCTAATCGTTTCCGATCTCTTTCATATACTTAAAAAACAAATGAAGTGCACACTGCTCGTATGTCCGTTTTGTGCGCCCAATGCAAAATCGATTCGTTTTCGCGGGTAGGCAATGTCTTAATCAGTCAGAGTGAATATCGTGAATACCGTGCACGATTGACGAGCCCGTGTACAACACGCCAGACTGTGCGCAGAGACTTTGATGTGCGGTTGCTTTCGTTTATAATGATAGTAGACTTTCGCTGCATCTATCACACATTCCTATCGCCCTCCCCCCTGCCTGGGTCCTATGACATAACAGATTTACGACAACCAAAGGCGGAATCAGGCGCAGGTGGCTGGCGCGGCCATAACCGCCCTCTAAACGTGAGGACCCACCGGTTGGGGTCCCAAAAAGTTGTGTACATGGCGTTTTCCCAAATTAATGCAAAATAGAATCAGGTGCATTCGAGTACTAAAACTTGCTGAAACTTCCTCTTCCAAAATGTATTGTTTTGAAAAAGTTTTACAAAACAGTTGGATAGCCGGAACTAAATAGGGATTTTCTCATGGAATCCCCCTTCATAGGCTACTTATTATGCTCATAAATATACATATGTCAATAAGTCGGTTAGAAATGTCGGCTAACTTTATGAACTCATAGTCACCATTTTCTGTTATAGTACTCGTTATCACCGCTGACGATGTTTCACTCTACTTGCGTTGTGTTCCTTCGTTTCATAAGGTAACTCGATGATTACGGAATTTAACTTGTACCGTTCGATTTGTTTCCTAGAGGATCAAATTAACTGATTGTATTATTCGTATGTCAAGGTGTTCGTGGTATTCCACGGACGTCCTTCCATCCCAGTTAGTATTATAAAATTCAAGAAGGGAAAATCATCGGCGAAAGGTGTTATCTTCTTCAAGATCAATTTCGTGCTGTGGAAAAACCGTCAGGACGCAATGATCACTTCTGTGACATAGCGAAAATGGCCATCGGAATTACCATTTCCGGTTTGTAAGGTGTTATCTGCTAATGAATCTTCAATCCGATGTGCCTGTACACCCTATTTTTGAACCCGGCTCATGAAGGCTATCGAGTATTTTAAATCACACAATCCTGCCACTTTTGATACCTTTGATGATAATTGTTCTCGACCACATACTGCTAGCCGCTATAAGAACATCTACTTAGCCGCAACCTTCAAGACAAAATCTAAAGTATCCATTTCCGTCCTACCCTCAGGATGTAAGCTGACTAATCGCTTTATGACTATCCTCACTTCTCAAACCGGACTTCTATTGACTCAACCCACCTGAGTCGGACATGGTGACTGGGTCTCCTCCAGACCACACGTTTTTCACATATCTTGTGCTTTTACAGTGGATGAGGGTGTTTGCTTTGATTCTGCGCTAGGAATAAACCGTAGGGCCGTCCAATGGCAAAAGTCTCCCGGCCCAAATGTCTTACGGATTTCGTGGGTTAAGGTTTAAAGTTTGCTGAATGCGCAACTAATGCGTGTTTGATGCGTGATACGTACAAAACAGGAAACAAATTAAAGCCGCTTGTAATTGTTTTACTGAACTAAAATATCGGTGAAAAGTTTGCGAAAAAAAGCAGAAAAGACCAAAGGAAATTCCTATTCGTTAGCAAAGGAAGCCTATATACAGATGGACGAAATTTTGCGTGCTTTTCCCTGACTGCAGATGTTGGTCGGGGGTGAAACTGATCGACAAAAAATTAAACAGTGCAATTCTATTTACCCGGCCCTACTGATAACTTGTGATCGAAGGTTGGCCGTAGCCCCTTAGTTCAAAGTTTTGCGAGTCCACATGCCAAAAGTCGAGAAAATATTTGTCAGGATATGGTGAAGGTCTAGACCGTGGCCATTTATGCTCTTTTATAAAGAAACAGGATAGTAATTATATGCTATCACTCACAAAGCACTCTTGGTCTTGGATTTAGTGCAGAACGTTACCAGATTAAACATTACAGAGCAGATCTCAAAATGAGGACTGATCTGTGACATCATCCATCGGCTACAGTTAAAGCATCGCTGGCCATTAACTCAAAGTAGCGGAAAAGTTGTCAATTTCGTTTTGTTTCAAACTACGGATTGCGTGTTGCCCTTCCTTTGCACTACTCTGTTGGGATTTATTGATGCTTAAACTTTGCGAAGTAAATCACTTCACAGAAAGTACAGTTAATCGAGATGGGGGGTGGGGCACGTGTGTGTTGGCCTAAAAAACCAAAAGACAGTTTAAAGATAGAGGAAGGCAATGCATTTTACCGACAAAGGGGTCATCGCGAACGCGTTTTCTGGCTTGTTTGCCATCATCAGGCGGTGATACCC
>JAYGXS010000005.1:30941438-30970181 GCA_036362985.1 Ligula intestinalis
GGAGATCCGTAAGAAATACAGGCTGTGGAAGTTATTTCAACAGACGAAGGATCAAAACAAGCTCCAGGAGTTTAAACAACAACGCACTTTCTGCAAGAGAATCGTCAGAGAAACACAAGCCTCGTATGAACTACGACTCCTGGAAGAGGCGCCACAAAATCCCAAAGCCTTCTACGCCTACATCAGAAGTTCTACAAAGAACCGTGACCATCTCGCAACTCTAAAAGACAAAAACAACAAAACTGTGAGTAGTGGCCCTCAAAAAGCTGAATTTTTTTCAGAATTCTTCCTAGGTGTCTATACGACAAAGCCACCTCTCCAGCCACTCCCTTTGTCACAAGCTGGCAACAACTCGATTATAAACACTGTATTATTTACACCGCAGACAGTTTTGGCAGAGTTAAAGAAGTTGGATCCGGCCAAGTCACCTGGACCGGATGAGATCCCAGGTGTACTTCTGCGCGAACTATCTGAGGAATTAGCGGAACCACTCAGTATAATCTTTCGAAAATTGCTCGAAGCTGGTCAACTACCTGAAACATGGAAGTTGGAAAATGTTGTACCCATCCAGAAGGGAGGATCACGACTCTATCCCATCAACTACCGACCAGTTAGTTTGACGTGCATACGTTGTAAACTGATGGAAAGGATAATCAAAAAATGATTTTATCGCTCGATACATTTCGCCGCCAAATCAGCTCAGTCCAGCATGGTTTCTATGAGAAGAGATCTTGTCTTACAAGTCTTATCACAACGCTAAAACACTGGACAAAAGCCATGGATGAAGGACACCCAAGGCGTTTGATCAAGTTCCACATCAGCGCTTATCCGAAAACTGACCAACTTTGGGATAACAGGTTATCTCCCGAACCGGATTAAAGACTTCCTTGGAGACCGTAGTCAAAAGTTACTGCAGGTGGCTACTGTTCAGAGTGAGCACCTGTTAAAAGTGGAGTTCTAGAAGGGTCAGTTATTAGGCCGCTCCTTTTCATCATCTACGTTAATGATATCGCGCGAGAAATTAAATATGACATAGTACTCTTTGCTGATGATCTCAAACTGTGGAGGGAGATAAAAGTCAAAAGGGACTTCCAAATATTACAAGAAGATATAGACCGACTGCACTCTTGGAGCAACAGTTGGTGTCTGAACTTCAACCCCAAAAAATGTGTGGAAATACACATTCTATCAGCAAGACGACGCAGAACTGCACTCCCGCGACATTATATCTTGGGAGGCCCACTACTCGAAACCGTAAGTGTGCAAAGAGACCTAGGTGTTCTTATTAAAGACGATCTAAGTGTCAGCGCAAAGTGCTCCAAAGCTGCAGCAAGACCAATGTCGGTCATGGGTGCAATACGAAGGACGTTCGCTAACCTGAATACTGAGTATATGGAACGTTCGTGCGGCCGCATCTGGAATATGCGATACAGGCTTGGTGGTCCTGGCTTCAGAAAGACATGAGGATTCTCGAAGGTGTTCATCGCGTTCTACCAAGGCGGTCCCTGAACTTAAGCAGTCCACATATGAACAGCGGCTGACTGCTTTAAAGCTCTTTACCCTCCATTATAGACAAGACAGATGGGACCTTATGGCAACTTTTCAGTTACTAAGGGGAATTGGTCTGGATGTCAAGTGGGAGGATCTCTTTCAAATGGCCCCAAGAAGGAATCTCCGAAGACATGACTGCCAGTTGAAGAAGGATCTAAGCCGAACAAACCAACGTTAATCCTTCTTCTCTCAAAAGGTCATTCGACAGTGGAACTCCTTGCCCGAGTCTATTGTGCATTCACCCACTGTGAACGTCTTCAAGAGGCGTTTGGATAATCATCCGTTAAAACTCAACATCCCTGATATAACACTACAAACAAACATACTACTTGTTTGATTTCAATAGCGTTTTTATTTACACTAGAAGATCACAAGAGACTGGATATACAGGGAACACTTGTACGCTGCCATTTCGCAAACGCAACACCTTTTCAACAATTCATATTTCCAAATTATTTCTATGGACTTTTGCACAACAAAAGCGATCTGTTACAATGTTTGCATATTTCATAAAAACTTATGCATTCCTGTACCATTTCGATGGAGTTTTTAAGGGCTTCGGTCATTTATTCCAAATGAACTCACTGATACTAACCGAATGCTAAGGATACTGTTGTGCTAGCATAAACCGTGATGCTTGCGGTGTCGCGAATAAAGCACTTTCTACCTTGGGCTGTTTATTCATAGGTGCAGAAAAGAACAAAGAGTTTTCCAACCACCTTCTTGACACGCTCCAGGCTTCATGCCTCTCCAGCTGGAAGAAGTAGACGGTTTAATATAACTCAGGGTGAAATTACTGACGATGATCAATGATAGTCGTATACTGTGATCAGTACAAAGGAAGCGTCTAGGGCCGCAGCGCGATATCTTTAACTTTGCTAAGGTCAACGTAACCAACAAACACTGATTACTGCTGATTACGAAGGGAAGTGACAAGGTCAAAAAATTAAGAGATTGTGTCTTGTACGAAGCTGAAATCTCAAACAAATATAAGGGCTGTTCCAGTGATCTCATCTTTGTCTTCATTGTAACCTCGATAATTATTTACATCCGAGCGAGATCGAGATCGAAGACGGGAAAGAAACTGTCTAAAACAAACCAAAAATAAATGGTTGGACAATCTAGGAAGCTCGTCACTTTCTTGCTCAAGGAGATTTGAATACCATCAGTTAACGAAGGGTGCGCCTTTTTCAGGCGAATTTTATGGTTACAAATTAATTCTAGGGAGACATCAATAGTTTCGATAACATTTACCGTGTACGACTGAAAACATGAACCCGGTCCAGATACCGTTGTAAGGTGGTATATAAAGGATGTACTGAACAACTCAGCCTTGGTTGTGTCTTCGAGAACAAAGGTTTTATCCTACTTGAGTAATGGAGGAAATTCGTGACCCTCTTTAAAGAAGGACCGACGACGGAACGTTTGAGCGACCGATTTTGCAGAGTTTAGTTCGCTGAGTGCGAATGATTCTCTCTGTCGGTCATGTGTAACACAAATCTAACAAGCTAATTCGAAAATAAATAAATAAATTTTATATTTTAGGCGATCTTCAGAGGTACAGATAAGGAACTAGTAGATTGATATTTAAACTGCCTCTTCAATTACTTTAGTCTTGGCAAAATTAATTGAGGAACGGTAGATTCCGAAACGTAGAACCAAGAAAGCTTGGTTGGCACGAATTGCAGAATGCCAACTGAAACAACCGACAAGAAGTCCCATAGATTTGCTGTGTTGTTTGTGGAGAAGAAAGTGTACCAATTCAGTTAGTCAATATAGCTGTTAGGTATGTTAATATCTGCGAGGTCAAAAGCATGGCAGATGCGGACTGTGCTAGACTTTATCGAAGAGACAAGGGAAAAGCAACAATGAAAAAATGTATGGCCATCTTGGAATAAGCCCTTTCTAAAGTCAACGATGAGCGCAGCAATACCATTTGTAAAATTAAGATCTAAAACATTAGTGTCTCCATTGGGGAGCGAAAAAAACTAAGACGAGTTTGTTAAATTAGTAATGTCTAGGTACGGATGAAAGCTAAGTGGACAGAAGCTTGAAAGCGAGTCAATTTTTCGAAAAATAAAATCTCTAGCGAAAACGGACGCAGTACCCAATTTGAGGATTTCGCAAAGTTTTGCATCGTTCGGTTTCGGTCTTTCCAGGATATTCCTAGCGTATAATGTGCGACTCATTTCGACTACGTCCACTGCTGCCGCTATGTAGGTGTTCATCTCGGTTGCTCGGCTCAGGGCGTGGGTGTGGGCGGCTGTTATGAGAGCTTGACGTACCCCGGGCGGCTTGAGTGTGGGCATGACTCGGCTGGTCTCTCCTTTCTGTCGACTGCCATGAATGCATACGGACTCTCGCCTCTGTAGCATGGAAATTTTAGCATTACCTCCGAGGGAGTTATCAAGCAAGCTTCTTAAATCAATGTAACAATTAACTGACGAGTGGATGAAACGCAATCGTATATTGCCTATCACACATTTTCCATATCTGGTGATTATCTGTTTCTGAAAAGTTGTGGCTCGGCATCCAGAGTCCTGCTTGCTTAACGCTTGCATTCGTCCAGTTTCAAGGTCCCAAATTTAGTCACTCTCTTCTTCTTGATAGAAGTCGACTTCGCCTTGTCAAGGAGGAGAATTACTAGCATTGCTCAGTTTGCTCAAACGCCACAATAATGCAGAGAAATTTGAAAAGAGGGAAATGTCGTCATTAAACACAAATAAATTTATCTATTTTTCATGACAAACAAGTCGCATTCAATGTCTCCTGCAGCCTTACCGTCTCAATAACTAGTTCAGTTTGTAGGAAAGTCGACTCCAGTTGATCTTGGGGTACCCCAGCACAATAATGCGTGCTTTATGTCCACACCTCTATATCTTAGCTGCTAAACCAAACATGCCAAAATTCTCGTCTAGGGTTGGTGTTCTTGGTTTAATTAACACCTCACTGGTCATATTCCTAGCGGATTCCTCGTAAAATTGTTCCTAATGTAATTGTTAACTCAGCCTGTTCTTCGTGTCACCTCGAAGTGAATACGTTGCAGTTTCCTTGCCATGGATTTCCTGGACAGCCTCAGCTTGCTATCGGTGGTGCGCAGGTTTCTTGTTTATCATTTCCCCCCCCCCATATCTTTCACCCATTTATTCACATCGAGCGCTTTCTCTGCCACAAAAGCTTTGCTAGAACAACGAGGAAGTCTCCGTTTCCTATAATCCGTGGCCCGAAAACCAATGTATGACTTAGCTGCTTCGCCTCAGAAACTAAAAAAAGTGCTGTCTGAAGCTTCTTCGCGCATGCTGTGGCTGACTTATATTTCGAATATTTTTTAATTGCCGAAGCTAGGTGGTTCCAATATTCCGCACCTATAAAGTTCCAGGAATCACTTGGGGCCGTAAGGGTACAATAAGATGACCGTCACTCGCAAATTGTTTTTTGAACGCCTTGTAGCTATTGCAGCTCTCAGCTAGTACCTATATTTTGATAAGGGTAAAACCTTTTGTCCAGTGCACTTCATACGACTTGGAGCGCTGTTCATAGTTCGGAATGGGCATCGCAAGGTTACTCTATAATAGTTGATTGTTCAAGATCCACATTTTTATGTAAATTTTGTGCCTAACAGAACAAGGTCTTTTCCGACACATTTAACTAAATATCCTGTAAGTTCCGAAGTTATTGGCTGCGGAAACTCTTAGCAGTGAAGGCATACTCGAAATATGTCAGCAAAAAATACAAGCGAGAAGCCAAAGAAGTGGAAGGACAGAGGAATCCAAAATGGTGGCCCACCGTGTCGTATATTTTACTGAGTATTTCACTAGAGTGCTGAACTGCATTGGGATTAGCGTTGATCATGGACCAGAAACTAAAATCCGCTGGTAATGCATGCTTTAGTATAATTTCATTCTTATTTATTAGAAATATGATGTCGTGTATTAGATTGTATGCAAAAACCATGAGCCAATTATTTTGATAAAATCGGCAATGAAGTCTATACGAAGTTTTACATGCAGGAGCTTGCATTGACACAGAAAGATAAACCTTTCTTTTAAGGCATCTGGCTGGCCCCACCGGAACACAGCCCTTACTTCGAAATTATGAGAATATTGGATATTTCCAAGGGTCGAAGGAAATATTGCGGTCGATCGTGGGCTCCATCAATTAGTATATCAGCCAGCCAGGCCTTCATCAAGCACTACGTAATCAAGTATGTGACACAGTTTTAGGCCATTATCGGGATAAGTTGCTTGAACATGAAACCTGTTGAATAATCCCTATACCCCTGGACGATTAGCCAGTGGAAAACTTCCAAATATCTAATGACTTAACCGCTGCTACCAGAGATCACCTCTACGTCTACTTCTATTCAATTGCCTGGGTCTTATGTATCTTTATCGTTTGACAAAATATTACGTAAGAAATGCACTCGGCTGAGGCATGCACTGTAAAGAATATCGATAAAGATGCCAATTAAAAAATTTCTCAAGCTCCAGTGGAAACCATTACAGCCAATACTGAGTGAATAATTATAATTCATTTCTTCAGTATAGTTCAGTATATATGCAAGATAGACAGAGCCTGTGAAAACCCTATTTACAGATAGATGCTGTCAGATCATGCATGCAGTTAAAAGCCATAGATACATTATATAAACAGTTGTTGTCTTTTTAATGTATGACGGGTAAGTAAAGTTATACAAAGCCTCCTTATAAATGCGTTGACGCTTTCAGCAAGCACAACTGAGGAAGGAAGTTTATTTCAGTCTTCAATGACTGGCCCGCAGTTCGAGTTTGGCATGGTGTTTCTTCAGTTCATCCGGATCACCGCGTGGATATATCGTTTGTGCGAATTCAAAGAAGTCAGCCATCTGAAGAGCACAGTATACTCCCCTAAGGAGTATAAGCATCCTGATCATACCTCTTCTGTATTGCCTATAATAGAGAGGAAGTGCGCAGGAAGTATATTGGCTTAAAATTGGACACTTAAAGAAAACTTTACTAACCAGCACTGAAAATAAGATGTTCCTCAGTTACAGTCTTTGTAACTAATTTGGTGGAACCTCATGGAGCTGTACTTACCTGTAATATTGTTTTACTTCTCCAACACTTGGGTCATCATGCATTTTGAGTCGGTTAATTACATGGTGTCATGACAACTGAGGAGCTAAAAGCCGAATATTTTCTTGTCAATGTTACTGGCCAACTTGAAAAAGCGTTGGTTTGTGATTTTTATTCGTTATTTTTAAGTTTCCAGCCTTTGATAACATATGGTGCAAATACTGCTTTTCTTACGGGCGTGACTGGACTATCGTGGCTGTATGCACTCCGTTTGACAATTATATAGATATATAAATAAAGGGCATTGATGAAGGCATAACGCAAACGTCCGTGAAAAGTTCCTCTGATGAACATGACCTTATTCTGAACTTTCCAATCGAAATATCTTGGAGATCAACTAACCCTTCTGGATGTAATAAACATACGTTTTTATAATATTGTCGTCAGGGCCACAGATAGCCGTACATGCATACGGCGTCGATGCACTCGGAAAAGATGTTGTCCGAGGTTACGGAGCGGTTCATGTGCCAATGCAGCCAGGGAGGTACGTTCAACATTTACATCACATTTTAACTAAGACATGCATGCTGTGTAATCATAACTGCGTCGCGTGCAACGTAGAAACGTTTAAATTTAAAGATTGTTCAAAGTACTGATTAATCAGAGTGTGGATCGGAAATGGTAAATACGCTTAAGCACACGAAGATTCCAATGGCAGCAGTGCACTACTTTTATATGGTACGGCTGTGATAATACCTGATCTAGCTGACCCAAATGGCAAAGGCCACCTGTTTGAGAGCAGCAACAATAAGCTCATGAGGTAGACGACATGCATTTGTCCGTGTCTTCTTAGTATTTCCTCCTGGATGGCCAGTGAAATCCTCGTGGTATTGCAGCGAATATGTAATTGCTCCCTTGGGATTGCGTCGGTATACCTCGCTCGGAGGAGTAGGTTCAATAATTCCCATGTTCCTTATGCACAGGCCAGTATTTGTTACCGTCGATAAAGACCGAATGGATAAATGGTACCTGCGAACCTTCGTGGTAATGGGGTTGTCACGTCGGATCTATTGACACTTCCTAAATCTTGAGAAACCCATCTATTAACATGGATTTTGAATGTCATCCCTTGGTAGCAGCCACCTCACAAGTTATTTGAAACTGTCTTTTTTCAAGTGGACATTAATTCATACCGAGACGTGCCTTCGATTAGTCAGGGAAGCAACTCGGCGTTAATGGATAAACCAAAGGATTTTGAATCAATAAATTCACATCTAAAACCGTAGAATTGAGGTTATGAACAAGGATATCTTCAGTGTAGTCGAGATCCGTCAGGCAGTGTCCGAGTTTAAACTTAGCATCGTAAGCCTTGCATAGAATCTTTCTCAGGATAAAGTAAATAGCAAAACTTATCAGCATTTATGGCAAGATACAACCTTTTTTGAACGATAAATGCATATTAAACGGTTGGGACAGATTTTTATGCACCAGAACTCACACAATAGTGTAGTGGTAGTAGGTTTTGATCATGGAAATGATATTGACCGCCATAGTATCTAATTCGATCACCTATCACATCACTCATGGAGAAGTCAAGAAACTGGAAGACTATTGATTGTTTATTCAGTTTTGATAGTACTTAAGAATGTTTTAAGGACTTGCCTTGTCTTAAAATCACGTACAGCTTCAAATGGCCTGAAAGAGGCCAAAGCAAAGACCTTCGAAACAACGACGATAAGGTTTATACGGCCCTATTTCTTGCACCATATCTTATTCCGCTTGTTTAATACAAATATAAAGAGACCCACACCACAGTAATCAAAAACGAACTCATTCCTCCATGCATGTTTACATTTCTCATGAAGCTAGGATATCAAATTTGAGACTAGGCTCATAGATCTTTGGTGGACGTGCCGTCCTATCCGGTGCTTTTCTTTTGTTCTCAGAATACTCCTGCGTGACGTTCCGTAAGTTGGACAGGGAGTGCGTTGTGGAAAGCCCATCGAAATTGAGGTTTAAGAATTGCTTACACCTTTTTCAGTCTTGGTTAGATAGCCAAAATTCATTCGTATTTTACGTTGCGAACAGAGTCACTCACTGCCGAAGGCTTACCAGTAACCTGCCAGATAATTTGGCAGAATTTTTCAAAAAGTGCCTGCAACATTTGGCACCTATTTCATTAGGGTTATCAGTTCAGACTAATATTTATTCTGGTCATCGCTCATCACCTCTGATATCATTTTCCGATGCTCTCTGAAGGAATTATTATTAAAGGATTTAGTTAGAGTCCTTTGAGTAGACAACAGCAAGGTTTTTCGCTGCTATGGTTACCGCGGTGCCGCTGAATGCATCCGCACCTTTTAGTCTCCCGATAGACTAAAAATTTCCATTAAAACCACCAAATACTACCTCCTTGAGTCGGCTAGTGAGAAAAGTTGACAAAATTTTGCGACATACAGGCATCTTGCATTAGGTGAGAATTTAGATTAGAGGTAACTTTCATGTGTATGCAAACAGGACCGTTGTCAGATTCATGAGTCGTGCTAATTTCGGCAGCGCGCATTGATCTGCTTGAGTGAAATTAAATGTGGGACCTTGAATTTACTAAAGTTAAGTCAGTCTGACTGGCTCTATAACCATCGTCTGCATAGCAAGTCTCCAAATGTTTTTGATGCACGTACGTGATATTGACAAACAGTCAGTTCTGATTAGCAGCGCTGCAAGAGTTCTTATCGTTGTTGGATCAAGAGCGAAGTCCACAATGACCAATACTGGAAGTTTTTCAGGGGTCACCAGGTCCAGTCCGACCATTTCAGTTCCCGCAATAATCAGCAGAGCACGGCAACGGATTATGACAGCTTACATTTGTAGTTGATAGTAGAAAACTCTAAGTAAGGACCTTTGTTGGCTGCTGCTGGTATAAGGAGATGACGGGGATGTTCGTTAAGTGAATCTCCAGACGCACATTGGCCATCCTGTCCTTAATTGGTTTCAATGTATGTATTAAATGAGATGTTCTTTGCAAGAGAGCGATTGCCACATCATATCTGTCAAATTAATTGCGTGGACCGCTGCAGTATACCGGGAGATGTGAGTTTACTCTTAAATTGACTCGGGAATTCAGACTTAAGATAAGCAACATATATCCCTACCGTACTTGTTAAGGCGTACTTTATCAGATATTGGGTAAATGGGTGCAGTAGTGCTTGCAAATTCCAGTTTGTTTGTGATTGAGTTGTGCAGTTTGCATATTATTCACTCGTACCATTGGAGTATGATTACGGGGCACGTTATTTCCACAGACGCGGAAACGTTGTTATTTAGACTTAATTGTATAATATTCCCAAAAGGTTGAGCAGAAAAAATTTAAAATCTTTCATCTTGTTCTTTTAGTTGCTTTTATGTCTCTTCTCCTGAAGAAGGCTTCTTTAAGGAGGTTAATTTTTAAAAATATAACTTCTATCTACGTTGTGTTTGGATAAGATTGTGTCTCAGAATATATTACCTTCAACCCATACAGCACATAACAAAATTACCAAAATGGTCGAGTACGGGTGCCGTGAATAAAAAACTGAGTGATGAACTTACATAGCGGAGATGCATACACTATCCATCTCTTAAACATTTTTAGATTTTTGTCCAGATAAAGGCAAATTCATGCCTCAGGTCTATAGTAAATAATTATCTTAGCAGAAAACTTACGCATTCTTCTTTTAAGCATACTGGCTCCAATGCCAAGATCATAAATTCTGCTTGATTCAAACAAAGCCGAGAAGCGCTGGCTGATATGACGTATAATGCAGGAAAACTGATTTCAAGTTACCGATTTGGATTATTAAACATGAAGCTTGTCCCTCTAAACTACATCACAAAACGATTTCTTCAGGCCACTATCAATTGTTCGCTCACATGTAACCCGCCAACCACTTTTAATCTTAATAATAAAAATACTCGCATTATTTCTATTCTAAGCCCCAGAGTTTTTAATTTTGGCAACTTTTAGGCATCGTCGAAGAATTGCTATGTTTACTCCAGAGTCCTCCTCTCAACTTATGGCGTTGAATGCGTGGTTCACTGGCAAACGTCCGGAGTTTGTTAGTCCAAAAGTCGTTACGACTGGCGAGGGGCGCGAAGGTAAGCATACACTTTATACGGTTATAAATAAATAAATACCAGGGCAATGTTTATTGTTAATTCAACATTATTTAAAGTTTCCGCCTGACATTGCTAGCTTAGCCGTTAAAAACAGCTTGCAGCAGAAAGAAAATGGAAGCCTTCCTTTAAAACTTGAAACGCAAATGTTTTAAAACCTGACCTGACCCGACCTTAAAGGCAAATGCTTTTATTGATTAAACCGAAACGCTCCACTTATTTGTTTTTAAAGTCAAGAAGTTTGGCAGCAAGAAATTATGCTCATTCAAGGCAGCTAAAAATAATTAATAAACGTGCGAGGACAGGAGACTACTGTTTAAGTTGGCACTGATTTGAATTACTTACGAACTGCCTGACAGCAAAACTCATTTGTAATTTGTAAAGGAGGACACCTAGTAAACTGTACTTCATGTAAAATGCAAAGTTTATAAATGAAGACTTGCACTCTTCCGAGAGGTTGCGAGGCAACGCTTAGCGAATGTTCTTTTTATGAGTAGTTAATAACCGGCACAAGCGGGTAGGCGCGTTTGAAAGGAAGGAAACTGGAACAGTCGTGTTGGCAAACGATCGTTTTCGGTCATTCATCGTCAGGCCAGTACATGACATGGGGAATAAAATTGATCATTTAATTACAGCGATTATATAATAGTCAACTTTAAAGAAGGGGGAGGGGGAGGAAAAGGGTGAGGGTAATTAAGCAGCTGAGTTTTCCCTCGTCTCCTGAACGCGGGCGCCTGCACGGGTAGGACGCTAGTTGCCATGCCCAGATGAGACAGGGGGGATGTTCTCGCGGTCCGCGGATTGAGTTCTGTATGTCAGCCGCACAGCTTGCGCTTGACTATTCTCCGTAGCTTCGTCTTCTTTGGCTTAAGTAGGTGTTGGATTTCCGCGCGCAGTCGGCCAAGGGAGGCCGATGGCTTGAACCAGCGCCTTTTGACAGCATAGAATGGGTTTTGCTAGCCGGATTGCCACTGCTTCTGCTGTGGCTAACACCCGTTCGCGCAAGCCTTTGGAGAAGTGCGTTGGCGTGCGGTATATGACCCGAAAGGCTTCACTCGCGTCCACTTGGTGGTTTGTATCAATTAGGTGGTTGAGGATGGAGCTTGAGGTCGGTCTATTCTCCCCTCTGCTGAGCCAAGCTGGTATGTGCTCGCGCATTATCTTCTCCAGACGTCGCGTTGTTCGGCCAATATAGCCCGCTCCACAGGAACAGGTGAACGAATAGATGCACATAGATGTGGCCTGAAACGGTAGTCTGTCTTTACCTCCCATTCGTAGAAGGGGAGAGTTAGTGAAGAGAACCCGCACGTTTGCAGCCGGGAAGGCATTCATAACCGCTGTCCTCAGGCGCCTTCTTACTAGTTCACTCGTTGCGTCTCCAATAAACGGCAGTCTTATAAACAGATCTTTCTTTTCCGCCGTTGCAATTGCGACCTTTGGGGCACGTTCCATGATGTTCTGAAGGATGAACCGTTCTGAATAACCGTCTTCATGGCGTGTGTCGTTTAGTTGCTGCAATTCTACTTCCACTATTTCAGGAGAGCAGATACGGCGTATTCTGGCTGCCATTCTCTGGACTAAGTTCCGTTTGACGTTAAGGGGGGCGAAGCTGTGAAATTTAACGTATTGCCCAGTCCAGGTTTTCTTTCTAAATAGTCGGCGTTGTATCGAGCCATCTTCTTGTCTGTGTAAGAGGACGTCTAGGAAAGCGAGTTCCTCGTTCGCCTCTGTTTCCACTGTAAATGTAAGTGCTGTGTGGGCGGTATTAAATTTTTGGACTAGACCATCGATATCAGCGGTCTTCTTTGTCAGGCAAAAGATGTCGTCCACATATCGACCATAGAACTTAAGGTCATTGATAGTGTCTTTGAGCTTCGTTTCCTCGATCTTGCCCATGAAGACATTTGCCAAGAACGGTCCAAGTAGTGAGCCCATGGCCACTCCGTCAATTTGCCTGTATAGCTGGCCATTACAGATAAATTGTACATTTTGTGTACAGCATGTCAGTAGATCGTTCAGCCTCTTCACTGTCATCCCTATATGGTAGTGTGTTTCTCATATGAAGTCGCATAGATATTCTATGGTTTCAACTACCGGGACGTTGGTGAACAGTGAGGATACATCTAATGACAGCATCATCGTTTCGCCAATATTAGTATCCTTGACAGCCTCCACGAATTTAAACGTGTCTTTCAGGCTTCTTGGGTACAAGCGGCTCTGAAGTGGTTTTTAACTTTTTGGCAAGCCATTTTGCCACGGCGTGGTACGGTGAGTTTCTCATATCCAAGATCGGACGAAGTGGCACACCTTGTTTATGGATTTTCGGGAGGCCATACATTCTTGGTATTGTAGTACCAACCGGCCTTAGTTCCTCCAGCTCCTTGTCTGAAAAACGTCCTTCTTTGTGCAGCTCTTTTAGTAACTTTGTCAGTTTGACTTCAACAGCTTCAGTCCTGTCCTTGTCTTTATCAGATTGTGAAAAGTTTGTGCGATTTAATAATATTGCTTCAAGTTTTGTCACATAATCTTTCTTGTCCATCAACACAATCCCCGAACCCTTGTCCGGTTTTGTAATTAATATGTTTTCATGTCGGCGCAGCTCCTTGAGACAATCGAGATGAGCCTTGGTCAGGGGGCCTATGGATTTTGGAGCCTTTCTTAAGTATTGATGACAGCAATTGACAAGAGTCGATTTCAGTTAATCAACTTCCTTGGCCTCTGAGGGTTTTAGGTCCGAGGTCTGACTGAAGAGACTCTCAAATTGTATTTCCAGGTCTAGCTGTTTTTGCTTCCGTTGTGGCGCGCAAAACTTAGGACCAAGAGATAATACTTCTAGGAGCGTCTTGTTAAGATGTAGTGACGAAAGGTTATGCACGTATTGCTCTGGATTGTTCGGAAGCACTGTCGTGCTTTCACTGGTTGGAGACTTCGTAGGAGTTTGGTCCACTTGACCTCGGTTCGCCCATTTCTGATTGTCTGTACGTTGTTCTCGAAGGTTTGTCTCTCAGAATTTTCAAGATGGTCGAGGAAAGCAGTCTTCTGGCACAGGTTCCGCTAGAGCTCCTGAATTCCGTCTCGAACTATGTCTAGATGACTTTCCACATATCTTCGTAGCGTAGCTGAGGTGGGGTTAATAACTGGAACGGGTCACTGATAAAACGTTCCGGCGTTTTTCAGAATTTCCTTTATACAATGCCTTGTTTGATTAAATTTCAAAAGTTTTTAAAAAGTAAAGCAAAAGTCTACAGAAATCTCGTCTTCATTGGTGGTAAACGACTAAAGCTGATTCTTTCAACTTTTTAAGCTACTTCGGAGAAAAACCTGTGGCATGAAGCCTTATAGACTCAGTGAAATAAATGTGCAGACTGTCCGTATTGTAAGATGTAAAGCATGTGATCTTTTTAACCATTATAAGGATGCGTATTGTTTTTTCCGCTTCTCGTATGACCGTAAAGCGAATTCATTCATATCATACTATTTTATTTTAAGAGGGATTTTAAAAGTCTAAAACTCGGATATATTATTTTTTTACTTTGACAGTTACGAAAGTGAGGACCCGAGGATTTGTAGATCTGACGTTCAATGTTGTGCTAAAAAACCTTAGTCAGCAAGGTTACAACACTGGATCTATGTCCTCTGCGCGAGATGCTGATGAACTGCTTATACAAGGCTTTTGTAATCTGTAACCAGAGGAATATTTGTGGCATTTATTCCTTTTGTCCCGGCTAACATAACGGCACTCAATCTTCAATTTTGATTTTATTCCACTTTTGCATAAATTTTCACTCATTTTCTAAAGCGTTTTTCAGTCCTTCGGAAATTTTCGACGCCTGGCAGTTCGAATTGTTTTTTTTATATAAAAACCGCATTTACAGTCTTACTTTTACCATTTCAGTAACTAGATTAGATATTATTATTTTAGTTTGTGGTGAAGCTAACATGAGCTCTAAAGGGTCGCATTTGTGGAAATGGACAGTTTAAGAGCTTTTATAGGGACATTTCGAAGTGCGTACCACTGCAATATTTTACATCCTCAGTTGAATTTCCCACTGAGCGTGGACACCCGAATACATGTTGAATTTCAGCGAACATTCCGTGCGGCAAATTCTGTTCAAATGTGTAAGTAGTGGCGATACAACTGACTGCGTGTCAATCACCAAAAAGTAAAATATGGGCAATCGATCTGTTGTATGCTGCTGAAAGTTAACCTAAAAATCAGGCAGCTAACTGGCTATCATGCTACGCGTGAGACCAATTGTAGCGGGTGTTTATTTTGCCAATTATCTAAGGGATTTTGGCGTTGTTGTGTTTCTTCTGTTCTCTTTATTCGGTTGTCTGTATTGACAGGCTTTTCTACACTTCATGTCTATTTAAAGTTTTCGAAATGACTATTTGAGTTCGCAGTTGGTCTGTATTGAAAAAAACTGTTGTCTCGAAGCAAAATAATACTACCTTAAATCCTGTTTGTGGTTTTCTATAAATGTAAATTTACAAATTATTTACTTTTCATTGATTCATTGATGTAAGGTGTCTCTTATTTGAATATTTTGTCTTCTAAACTTAGATATATTTTACTATTTGGACATTGCCGTCAAAGATAGATGGACACTAGAAAGGCTATATCTGGCCCATTGGTCGCCCTAAGCTATTGATACCCAAATCCAGTGTTGCCGCAGAACTGGCTGCCACACTCGAGTTTCGAACCCGCGACCTTGTTAATTTGGAGTCCTTCATTATATTTGTTCTTTTTTCAAGAGATATATGCTTCCATTACTTCGAAAGTGAATTCGCTTATAAAATGCCTAGGGTAATGTTCAGTCATCAAATATACCTAAAACTATCATCTCAAAACACTTAGGTATTAATTTAGGGTCAAATGATGGCATTTTCATTAAAATACGTAGGCCAAAGTTGCGCGCAAATACCCACAATTTTTGCCCTTGCCAAAGCGATTAAGTTACCTCTACACTCAGACCCACTCATTCTCTTTCCTGTAGTATTTAAGCCTTATCAGGCTCTTTTAACGTATTTAGTAATTTTTAGTTAAATTGATGCATTCACTTGCGTAGAGAACAGTTGAGTACTAAATCAAAATATTTAAAGTACATTGAGAAAATATAGAAATAATGGGAAATTTGTAAAATGCGCATCGTTGGACAAACTTTTTAGAATAAGAAATGTATTCTATTGATGTTTTGCCGTTTTTATATTGACATTAGAAAATAAATCAATCATTTTTATGCTAAAATGTATCAAGTGAAGAAAATACTTGGAAATTATTAATGATTATTTTGCAGTTGCTCTACGAAAAAATCTGCGAATAGGCCACTCCGTGAATACTGAATCGCTGAAAAAGGAGGAAGCGGGTCAACTGAACTATTTAGAAAAAGAAAATGCCGTGAAAATAAACTGTGTGAACGATGCTCGTACATACAACTACCTTAACTGCATTGTGCATATCTGAATTTTTGTCCATATCCACCGATTTCATTCATTGAAAGTTCACTCGCATGTTATTTATACGAAGGCGCGTTTACTTCTTCCTGTCAATGCCTCGATTATTTTTCTGGCTTCTGGGTTAACCACAACATAAAAAATGCTCTGAGGTCTACTGCGCAGGTGTGCGGATATTTTACTGCCCACCAGCTGAACCAATTCCTTAAATTGTTTCCTATCTTCCCAGGCTTCAGCCTCCTGCGCTATTTAACCGGTTAAGTGGGAACGCGTTTTTTTCCATCCATATGCATAGGGCTGAGCCGGCAAAAGATAACTCATAACACCAAATTGTAAACTCTCGCGCGCGCATAAATCTTTCAACACTGCTTTTCGCTTCAGCACACCCTGCGCCTTTCTAAGGCGTTCAGACTGGCTGCACCTTGCGGAGGACAATTGCACCACAGAATGCTGCAATGACCGGATGGGCGTAGTTCCCTGGTTTGCGAACGAACGAAGCAGCTGCTTATAAAAGAGTGAGCGAGAGAGAGAGCGAGATAGGCAGAAGAGGAGAGGGAATCAGCGTTCTTACCGTGGTGACCGCTGGCGCACAGAACTCAAACTGCGAGCCTTGGACGTAATATCTGCGGAAAAAAGGGGCTAAGACCTTATGGCCTTTTATGTAGTGTAGGTGAATGGCGGTGAAGAAAGAATCTTCTTCAAAGTTTCACACACTGAATTTCCCCTTCAGGTTTTTTTTCGCAAATTCAACAACTGAAGTAGCTTGCAAATATTAATAATTCTAGTCAATGTCAGTGTTCAGGCAAGGCAAGAATATGTCTGCAACCTAGATCGAGCTAACAGAAGGAAAAGCTTCCAGACTTATAAATATAGTTGATGGTGTTTTGGGTAGTTGAGGTTATTCAGGAGAAAAACAAATGCAGCTAACTGAATGACGGCAGTTTAAAATGACGGAATAGTTTGCACTGCGGCAGCAGATGTTTTCCAGTCTTCGTTCTTTCTCGTGGAACCAGGATTCTGTACCACCAGACAGGGGAGCATGGGGAAATAGTTTCTCGCTGTCGGCTGAAGCATTTACCCGCTGTGTTACGGGTTGTAGATTCAGCAACGATTATCTCAGCAGGAGACCTGAAAGTGGGATCAGAGACTCCATCGCCATGGAAGATGAATAAGGTGGAGATGATGACCAAATTTTATTGAGATTGTTCTGAATGCAGAAAACAAATAATAGTTCGTTTGAACAAAGAATGCTTTTAATGAGTTGTTCAGTCCTGAATACTTTATTCCAGAGTGTAATTGCTTTCGCAAAAACTTACGATAACTACCTTTTCGTAAACTGCATTGAAGATTAAACGTTTCGGTACCAGCCTAGAGTAAGGCCACCTCTGATGAGGATAAGTACTTAGACTTGAGAAGCCGTTCGCAGAACCCCTGATAATTTCGGGAGCTAGGCGTATGTACGACCGTCAGAGGTATTTTATTCAGGCTCCAGCCTAAAACGTTGATTGAGGAGTGAACATCTCCCACAGCTTTCCAGTTAACTTATTCCATTTGCACATGTGGGTTTGAGGCTGGCGACCTGGGTACGTCTACTTTCTATTTAAGATCAGTACATCGGCTGTACCAGTTCCTCCATATCGTTCTTAAACATATCCAGCAGTTTGCATTTGCACACAATCAATGCATAACAACAATTTCATTGTTCAACGCGGTGATTACTCAATAATAATGTTGCCTTTAAACGTGTGATACAGGGAGGAAAAGTGGGCGCGCGAATTAACAAATATAAGAGGTGTATTCAGTTTAGACCTGTGATTACTAGGGCACTTGCAAAGTAACCACATAATCTAACTGCTTACATAGGTCGGGCTTCTTTTGCCGTATATATGCTGCTTCCACTTAGCATAAGATACGACTTGTTCTTGTTCGAACAAGAATTCAAAAAGATGTTTTGGGGTCAACTGAGTGACCATTGTCTAGCAGACGTTTTGCAGTAAGGGAACGTTGTACATTATTTTCTTGTTCAAAGGACCGAATAGGTAAAAGTTCAGTGGTCCTCGTCGCCAATGGCTTTTGCTTACGCCCAATTAACTTGTATTCGCAAGTGCACATGCATTCATAAACGCAATTTTGGGTGGCGTTCCTTATCCGGTTTCCTGGAAGACTTCAAGTTGAACTGGGGAAGACTTGTTCAACTTGATTGTGAATCATCTACATGGTCAGATAATGTTTTCTGTTGGTTTTTTGGGACATTAAAAAGTTAACTTGAAACCGTTTGAACCATAAAACAGAGTTTGTCAGGTAAATCAAGTTGTTCTATGCGGCTCATAACTTTTCTCATTGTTTTTACATTGTCAGTAGGAAAAATAGCAGCATGTATAAACCTTGTTACGGTTAAAACGCAAAATAATTCATATGCTTAATGGGAGAGCAATCTTTTTGCAGGTTCAAGATAGGGCTGTCAAGTTTTGCTAATGTGTGTTAGTTCGTTAACACGTTTTTACGTGAAACCAATTTTTACTCTTTCATGCAGCCTCTGTTGCTCTGCTGAAGAAACCCCCCTCCAAGCGCAGGGGAGCCCCTCCGACCCATAATTTACCCAAATCAATGTCCACATTTGATACTAAATAAACCTGCGTCGAGACATTTAATTTTACGTTGTCGTTCTCCCTGCTTCCTGGAAAAAAGGGAACCCTGCCCGAGTAGGCACAGTTTTGGCTCTCAACCCTGACTGGTATTCTGACCGGCATCACCTCTTACAGCATCGGATATGTGACTGTTCTTTGTGTCAATATGTACGGGGACTTGCCCTCATGCATGCGTGAGGAGCGCTTTCGGATGAGAGTTCAGTGTGTTTTTACCAGGTCGCGCATCCGAGAAGAATTTTCACAAAGCTGGACGATGTGAGTATACCCATGAACAGACTTCCCCTCAGGCCAAGTTGCTGCGTCAGATGACTAGACGGTGGATGTATGCAGGAGGGAGCGAAGGAGGCTGACTTCGAAAACCCATCCCAATGGCACTCCAGTGCATTTATTACTAGGATAAACCTCACGCGCTTAAAACGTTCACGACACGATAAAGGTCATGGCTTGGAAGGCTGCCAACTATTCCATTATCGTAGAATTAGAACCCAGGTTGCAGTGACTCCTACTAAATGTGGCCTCTCTTTCATGCCCTCTTTGATGGAGTCCAAGTCTCCCCATTTTTTCGGTGAAACCTGATACCTCTGTCTCTGGAATCAAGTAGTGCGTGGCACGCACAGACTGGTACTTTCGCTTTATCTGACATTGAGCTCGCGTCTAATTCTGGTCTTCCTAATTCTATGCTCCCAATGAGTAAGAGGAGAAAACATGTGGTGGATGCGGTGCAAGTCTCTAATTAATTAAACGAAATTCTTGTGTGAGCGACCTTCCTTTGTCCATCAGACCACAAAGCATAGGATGAAAAAGAAACATTCTATTACAGATAAAAAACAGAAACTAAAACGCCAGAACTATATAATACGAGACAAGTGGTGATAGGAATTATGTAGAGGAGACAAAATAAAAAAAGATTGGAAACGTAACAGGAAATAGAAGTTAAAATATTATAAAAAAACTATTATATTGCAACGAAAAGCGCTTACTACTTTGCAAATAAAATAGGAAATTAAAACATAAATAAATTATAATTGTCAAAACTCTGCTATTACAGAATTCTGGCATTTTTGGTTTCCGTTGTGGTACCTATAAAAGACATTTGCCAATGCAGTTGACGTTCGCGGCGGTAAAAGCTGTCGAAATATACGGAATCGGAGAGGTGTATAAAGTAGCTCCTATGGTCAATCAAAACCTGGGCCTACAAGGAGACAAAATAGGCTTCTAGGGAACTCTTGTGTGAAGGAATTTGTTGCGGCAATGGATCTGAAATCTGTACTCATTGGCCAAAAAATAAGTGCGGCAGGAAAATAAACACCACTTAAAACTTGCTTTGCCGTGGAAAAATTACTGCAGCTCCTAAGATCCACAGACTTCTACCACTTGGCAGTGCAGAATAGCCTCCTGATCGAGGATAACGCATAAAACTATCAAAAAGCACACTTGTATCTCTAGGTCATGATCCATTAGAACGTTTTTTGTCTAAGTTATCAGCATTTGATGACAACCTTCGTTTTTTCAATAACTGAAGTATGCCACATTTATTTGCTTCAAGCTATATAACTAGTACAGCTTACTGTTTGCGAAGGAGTTGGATGAACTCAAACACTAGCCCGAACAGACCTCCTCGTCCTCGGTTTTTAAAACTGAAGCAAAAACTCGACAGGGTTAAAAAAACAGGCAGGATATGGATAGCTGTCACCTCTGAGCTACCTTCCGGCAAAGGGCCTTCATGTGCTTTGAAACAAGCATGCGGCTCTAATGCAATATTTTCGTTTTCATATTTCTAGGGGAAATGTTTCCTGTCATTCAAAGTCCCTATTACCATCATTACCTTGCCCTATTGTTCAGAGGGCTACACATAACTTTGCCCGAACAAACACATTTCCAACGACAACAGAATTAAACAGACCAAGCTATAATAAAATTGATTCAAAACATCTCCTCTGATGGCTAAACCAAAAAACACTCCAAATAAAACAGAACAATTCAAAAACCCTCAAGTGGATATATTCCTTAGCTTAATGTGGCATTGTTGAAGCATTTTTTCCCGGTAGGAATTTAAAGCAGACGTAATCAGCAGCATTTATTGGCTCTAACAAATTTCATGACAGTTTTTCAACTGCGACCTGTCTTTCTATGGCACGTATAACGAATAAAGACACCCAGCAATTTGAATTTGCGCATAAATCAATATGAAACAACAAGGTAATTGCTCACTGCTTAGCAAAAATAGGAAGTTATCTCATATGGAAAAGAAAAATGGAAGAGGAAGTAGGCACAAGTCACAGTCGGAAGCAAATATAGGCACGAGATTACCAGAGGAATTGGAGATAGGCCGCATGGTCCAACTGCTTATGCAGGTCGGGTTTATCCCGCCGTATATAGGCTGTTTCCATGTAGTGCAGGGTCCGATATTTTCGTGCCCGAGAGGTGGTTGAAGATATCTAAGTTAAGACACGAACAAATCGGACCCTGGGCTGTATGGAAGCAGCCTATATACGGCGGTAGAAATTTGCTCTCTACAAACAGTTAGACACTAGTCAATTTCCAATTGCCCTTGTAGTCTCGGGTTTAAAGTTAATCATGACTGTGATTTGTGTTAAATTCTATCCTCTTCTTTTCTTCTTCTGTATCGAGGCTTGAAGGCAACATTATCATTAATTATTCACCACAGTGAACGATAAACTTGCTGATATATATGGATTTCTGTGTTAATTCAAATTATCGCGTACTTCAATTCATTATCGATGTTGTGCAGAGGTGTTTTGCAGTTGATGAACCATCACGACATTTGTTGCTTACGCCTGTTTTAAAGATAGTATTCCGTAGTCTCTTGCATACTGTCTTCTTTTTAAGCCTCTTAAGAACATAATTGCGCTATATTTGCACACGGTTTTGTCAATTAGGGTTTCCTCGTTATTTATTCATGTCGTTATTATTGCCTATGGCTAAAGTATATGATACCGCGAAGCAAATTAGTACTAAAATAGAGACTACAACACGCAGTGTACGCCCTAGTTCAGTAATAATTGAAGCCACTGGAAAGCTTCTAAGTGAGAACGATGTTAGGTAAGACTTCTCCAGGGTTTCTTAATCCAATACCCTTGATGTTGCTTTTATGTTAGGTCGGTCGGTCGGTCATTAAATGCTCGTTTTCGAAACTTTTCAGGTACCTACAATACTATCTTAAAGCAGGACCAGGAATGTTTTTACTACTTCTGTGAACCGTGATTTTGTCTGGTTTGCATCCGGGGTATAAACCCGTGGAAGTAGTACTTATCAGTTTAACTCAAAAGTGAAGTAAAGCATTTTCAAACCTTATGATTTGTACGTTTCGACAGCATGCACACTAAAGCGTAAGGTTTGTCTGCTTGGTGGCAGATCTTAATTCATATAATTTATACGATTTGAAACTACAAAATTACATTTGGATAATCTCCAGGAGTGAAGCAAACACGTTTTATTTACACTTAAGAAATTCTAAAAGCCAAAAATAACATTCAGATCTTTGATTCATGCAGCTAAGTGCCAGAGCGCTGAATTGGACAGTTCTAGACTGATTCCTATGCAGCTCTGAGAAATAGCAACCAACACAGGTGCTAGATCAGGGTACTTTGAAACAGCTGAACATTTACCTTCTTGGTTTTTTAAACAGGAAGACAAAGTACCTCGGTCCTCTATTGCAAAACATCTATTGGACAGTGGTCACTATGTCGTTTCAAAAACATCTTTCCGAGTTCTTGTTCGAGCACGAACAAACCGGACATTACGCTACATGGAAGCAGCATATAGACGGTGGGAGAAACTCGACCTATGTAAGCAATTAGAACATGTGGCTAACCTACAGCTGCCTTGGTGACCCTAGGCCTACATTTAGTTACCCTTTGTTTTGTTTTGTGTTATTTCTTCCCCAAATTTCCGCCCCTTCCCAAGTTAAGTAGACAGTATGGATGCTCACTTGCGCGCAAATTGACCTTGCTTTTATCGATTTTGTTGATATTCAAATTGTGCTATTATCCACTTCTTATTCATCCTGTGTAAAGACAGGCTGCAGCTGATGAGCAGTCACGAAATCGTTTGATCAAATTAATTCTGCCTTATATGCTTGTTAAGTTGATTTGGCAGATTTGCTTTATTTGAGTTGACTCAAGTGTGAAAAACTCTAGGCGTTTGGCGAAGGCTTTCTCTGATGCGTGGGTTCAAATCCCGCCAAACGCCTAGAGTTTTTCATACTTTGGTCAACTCAAATTATATGCTTGTAACAAAGATCAGGGAAAGGCGGTTGTTGTTTGGGATTGCGCTCCCATAACAAATGCCGAGCATGGGTGCGGTGGGGGGGGGGGGGGGGGGGGGTAGCACGCGTAGGTACAGGCCCGCACTGCACCTGATCCGCCACCAGGTAGTCTTGCCTCTGAGACGAAGAAGAAGAGTCGATCGCTGGCACAATACGCTTATTCACCTGACGTTTCGACATCCGTCGCGGATTCATCATCAGAAACATGAGTAGGAAACAGTTGTAGAAAACGAGACTACAGTAGGTTAATGTTCTGGCTAGTGTCTACTGCCCATTGCCGAATTCTGGGCAGTACCAAATTCTGTCCCTACTGCAACCAACCAGTGCTCGTCCAATTTTATCATATAGCTACTAAGGGTCATCCTAGGATCGGTAAATTTGTATGAATGTTATTCTATTCTCATTCTCTGCGTCTATGAATGTCAAGCTTTAGTTTGATGATGGCAGAAGTGTCCCCTAAACGGGCGGCGGGGTGGACGCTCTGTAGCAACGCGGGGGGAGGTCTTATCAGGCTACGGCAGGCGTCATCGGTGCTGCGCTCCCATAATAAATACCGAACATTTGAAGGGACTGGGGCCACGGAAGCACGCGTAGGTACAGGCTCGTGTCGTACCATCTATCCGCGCACCATCAGGCCTCCGTTCTTCTTCTGTCCAGATGTCCGACCAAGGTAGGGAAGGGGAACAGCGAGTGAGATAGATGCAGCGAAAGCCTATTCTCACTACAATCCAGCTCAACCACTCTGTTGTGGAACAAACAGTGGACATAGTCCAAACTGACGGTCAAACCATCAGGTGGCGGAGTTCACAAATCAGTTGGTATACTCATCTCACTTGCTGGTATCTGATGAATGAATAGTCTGAACAAAGCCTGACTATACCGGTTGGTAGAGAAAATAAAACGGTTGTCAGGGGGGGGTCGGGGTCAAAATCTGATCGGCCGAGGTGATAAGCCGCTGGCTGCCAATAGAGGAGAATATGCGAGTTCCAGGAAGCAGTTCAGAAGAAGAAGATGCGATCACTGGAACAAGGACTTTATTTTCCTGACGTTTCGGATTCCCTCGGGAATCTTTAATCATAGATAATTGTAGGAAAGTCAGAGCCATGCGCAAATAAGGGAATCCAAAACCTCAGGAAAATAAAACCCATGTTCTAGTGATCGCATCTTATTCTTCTGAAGCTGCTGGCTGTTGGATAAGCAGCTTTTGCCCATAGTAACCGCGGCGCCGCGACGAAAATATTTTAGGAGCACAGGAACGGTCGACGTAGCCTGATGGCAGCCACTTCTGCCGTAGCCAAAAGACGCGGCCAAAGAAATTTTGAATAGCTTGAGGGTACCTTATAAATCTCTAGGAGGGCCTCTTTGGACTCCACGCAATGGTTTGAGTCAACGAGGTGCGCTAGAATGGGATTATTTATACCCTTTAGTTGGCCCCTTCCTTACCATGCTGGAATGCGTGCTCGAACTCTTTTGGATAAACGCCGGCTCGTACGACCAATGTATTATGCGCACACAGATAAATGAATATGTGCACATAAAGGTGGTCTGGGCTGGCAGTTTGTCCTTGATCTCTCCGTATAGGGTGGGAATATTCGAGAACAGTACATGGGCGTTGGCTGCTGGGAAAGCGGTTGCTACAGCTTGACTCAGGCGCCTTCTCAGAAGTTCACTGGGTCCGTCCCCCGCATAGTTTATTTACTTAATTACCATAGAAATGTGAGGGCTTGACGCGAATTTATTGAAAACTAACGTATGTCCACCAATTCATCTTCTGCATTTTTCAATGGGGATTTTCGCAAAATTAAAGCCTGGCTAGTTTAGGCTTTGGATTTACTTTTTTACATCAGACTAAACCAGTTCAACATTAAAAATCTGAACGCAAAAACGCAGTTCTAGTATTTAAAATAGTTTGCGGGTTCTGCATCACTGTGGGCGACATAAGTAAGTGAAAATTGCCCTATTGGTGCGGCGAAACTGCAAGAAACTTATGTCAACACATTATGACATCCGACAGAAGTATGTTCTTTTTTAAAAGGTAACATCTACATTTTAAAAACTTCACAAAAAGTTGGCCTTGCATGTGCCTTTGCGTTTGAACTTGATGTTTGCAGACACTCATCGTCTGCTTGCGGCAATGCAGATAGTTGCAGAAGCTTTCTAAGACGTGCTGCAATATCATGCTAGATCCCAACGCGCCCCCTCTAAACATTCTCTGAGGGCAAGGAGTTTTAAAAAACGTCGTCCTCGAGGGGAAATATGTTCATTGTCTGCTGGTTTTAACACAGTTTTGATTAGTTCAGCCATGTTGCAAAAACTGATTGACAATTGCAGAGGATAATGAAAGACCACTGATTAACTGCCCAGAGGTAGTCCATGCAGTCTTAACTGGCCCTGAATTCAACTGTATCGTCTGCGTGGACTGAGGGTTGCTAGGGATGCGAAGATAAGAAGAACATTCCGTAGTTCTTGTCTCCTTTCGGAGTTTTGAGGAGCAAATTTTTAAGTGTGACTGTAGTGGCATATAGGTAGGCGCTGACATCTCCGACAAATTGTGTGCAGTGTTTACAGTTGTTTGCTAATGGATCAGATTACTCAGGTTGACAATAGTCATGATTGGTTAAGGAATAGCTTATGCATAATTCTCAAACATTTGCAAACCGAACCAAACTGAAACAAAAAACGACCGTTAGACAGTTATATTCTTTTTAATGATTTTCTAATACAGTGTCTTTTCACATTTTCTTTAAAATGCGCATTAAATAACTAAACCGCTTGTTGTAGAACGCTGCAACCGCTTTAAGTAGTTAAGTTGAGGGAAATGCTAACTTCATGCTTTTAAGCCCTCTGCAAGTATGTCAATTTTGAAGCCTTTTTGGAGCTTCCCTCGTGGCTCAATATTATCGCTTTCTAAAAGGCTACCTACAGTGTATAAGCCGTGATCAATGTCATAGTTCGAAGAGCAGGGAAATAAACTTTGAACTTAAGAGAAGGTGTGCAGCATGTGATTCAAGGATCTTAGGAAAATGGGAGAATTTTGTTATTTTTTAAAGTAATAAACGATTCTTAGAAGAAGTCTCCCCTCGGTCCAAGACAGCATATAAGAAAAGACATGGTATCTTTCTAAAACATCAAAAACCATATGAATGAGTTCTAGCAAACAGAATTAAAAAATTCTAAACCGAGCAAGCACACATGATAATTAAATCAACATTTTGCACGGAGTCTAATATATGCATGGTTTGTCGAAACAATTCGTTTTAAAATCAACAAACCATATTTAGTGTTAGAGATTTATTTAAGGAATTCCTTCAATTTAAATAATTTGTATGAAGGTTCAGGCATATGGTGTTATTGACAAATATAGAAGGAACATCACACAGCATAACTGTATAAGGCAGTTAAAAGTTTCAAAAACCAAAAAATAAACTCATTTCCCAATAATTTTTCATTCCCTCAGAGGAGAGCTCTAACCTTGACAAGACACAGATAAATTCAGCTGAATTATTATTTGTTTCTTCATATGACGTCGTGAACATCATTTATTAGGTTGCAATTCTACAATATGGTCTAGAATTCGTGTACCACGCCAGCTTTTTAACGAAATTCTTTCTGAACGCAAGCAAACCTTATGCATTTGAAAAATTTCCTACTTATGTAGTATGCATTCTTATCATTGATTTTGAATGCCTTCATAAATTTAAATCTATTTTATGAAAATATAAACGAAAAATTATTTCTCGTACTCGTTTGGTAGGAAATTACACCTTCTCAATTTTTTATACTTAAAGAAACGGTGTGTTTCGGTTTTAAAAAAGTTTCTACAGTGCCGAATGATTTTTAAATTCATAGGCCGCTACATTTGAATTCAAGTCTTACAAACTTCGTGCTGTGTACATCCTGTTTAAGAAAAATTACGTTTTCACCTGTGGTTTGAGGAAAAAGTCATCCGGTTCTCATAGAATATTGCAACAGATGTGGGGCATGCTGTTTACATTATAAGCAGTACTACTAAATTGACAGATGTGAGGTTTAATTAATGAACACCTCACAATCGTAAAAAAGGTCACATTTGGAAACCTTTTTTAAACCAAAGTCACCCTTTTTTAAGTATAAAATGTTAAGAAGGCGTAATTTCCTACCAAACGAGTGTATAAAATATTTTTAGATTATGTTTTCCATAGAATATATTTGAATTGATGGTGGTGGTCAAAATCAATGATACAATTGCATACTACTTAAGTAGTCAATTCTCACGGTACATACGTTTTTTTGGCGGTTAGAAGGAAGCTCGTTAAAAGGCCTGCATCCTATCGTGACTGAAGTGACTTCAGAATAGACTACACATAATCACTATAAGAACCTTACGCAATGCTGATTAGCGAAAGAGGATCAATCTTTCGTATATGTCGGCATGGTACGGGAATTTTAGGCCGTACTGTATGAGAAAAAAGCAACTTAACTGCTTTGCAAATAACATGCTAAAAAGCTGTGACACACCACCCATTATGAATTCTTCCGCCCACTTTTCGCGGAGACACACAGAGAGAAGAGTAGTTTGTCACAGCTATGATGTGTGTTCAGCTACCGCGGATAAAATTGCTACTCAGACCTGTGGTTATGGCTCAGTAGTCGTGATGGGGAGTTTCCCCTTGGGGCAGACCGGGGTGCGTACTAGTCGGGCGACTGGACGGCCGAGCGGACGCAGGCCGTCCTTGTTGTCCTGAGTGCGCAGGCATCTCCGGGCGCCACCGCCCAACGAAAACAACAGTGACCAAATCAGCTCACCCTCGTATACACACACTCTTTTCCGGTTACCAGGCAACGCACCGCCGCTAGTCATCCCTAGCCTACCCAAAAGTGGAAACAGGAATCTGCGATTTCGCCCCAGGCTGACGCATCTCGCGCGCAAAAGCCCGCGCTATGTCATTTGTTGTAGGCGTCCACTGAAGTGTATTACAGTAAGTGAAAGTTTTCTCTGCTCCGAAAAGGTGGTCCTTTCGGCGCTGGCAATGATCTAGCACTGCTATTACCTGATGTGCGGCAGCATTTTGCGAAACACAATTTGAGGTAGACAAACACACCCACGACTGAGACACGGACAGCCTTATTCGCCTGAATAACCATCACTGCTATTTCCGAGACTAGTAGAAGTGAGCAGCTCTACAGGAGATCCAATGGATTATTTAGACAAGACTGAGGGTGGAATCACAGGCCGGTTGCAAAAGTGAGTCGAGTTGTCATTTTCTTTGTTTTAACATGAACTAAAGCGCACGGACGGTCCTTTATTTTCAAAGACTCACACAACATTTCTGTGTATCTGCAAATAAGACAGGTTGGCAAGTAGTTCAGGAGTAGATAGTATCGTATTATTTATACATCATTAAGCAGCCGGATGTCAATAAGAGATTTGGAAGATCAAATGCATATGCATTGTAGATAAAAGTTGCTTTTAATCGTTATAGGGGAACACTTAGTTTCCTTTATGTTCCCTTCAAAAACTGGCTGTCGCATGATCAGGAAGAATAAAAGTTAACCTTCGAAATTTAATTTCCCTTCATTATGTCGATGCTGTTAGGTGCTAGTAGGTAGAGCCAAT
>JAYGXS010000005.1:30970191-31027169 GCA_036362985.1 Ligula intestinalis
CATCCGAATGAGTATGCTTACTCAATAACCGATTGACTGGCTGCCTTCACCCTGGCCAAATGAATACTTTCTATGGAGGAGGTTTAGGAATGATTTGATTTTTACGTCCTTATGAGAGTATTACTGAACGCTACGCCAAACAAATAAGCTTCAACTGCTGTTCGGGTAGAATTCTACACTCAGGGACAGTTTTCTACTATAATGTTCTTCCGTATATAAATTGAAAATGGCAGTGGTTTTCTGTTTACATTTTTTATGTGTTTCTGTAGGTTTTAATGACTTTATGTTACTGTTCTACTTTCACTCTGAAATAAAAACACACAAACTGACGCAGTAAGCATCGGAGTTTTAAAAAATTCAGTGAGCCAGCCCCATAGTTAGCTGGGTGTGTTTTATGAAATGAAATTTTAGAAACTGTTAAGATAGTTAAGGTAACTTTAAAACAGGCCGGTAAAATATTACAAAGCCGGGTTTGATTAACTTCTTAAGTTAGACTACCATTCATCTTTATTATTTTTTCAGGCTTCTGACCTTTTTTCTAATGTTTCTGTGAGCAGTATTTTCATTCACCATTGCCACGAGATTCTTCCGCTGAATTGTGGCTCTATATTCGCACAAAGATTGTGAGAAGTGAAGTCCTTCACAGTTCTTCGGGTCTGTTATGCAATCATTTTAAACGCCAGTTTTGCAATAATGGCCATTCATTGCACAACAGCAATAAAAGTTAACAACTCAGTCCGTATTAAAATACATTTGGGTGAAAAGGTCCATAGGAATTTATCCTTGGGCCGCCTGGGAGAAGATACTTATATTAAAAAAACTACTTGCAAATTCTCGATAGGTTGAATTTACACCTATTTAAACACTTATTGGATTATATAAGACAATGGGTGTTATTCGAATAATTTCCTTGGTCTATAGGCTTCCTGTTCAGTCTTTTCGTCCTTTGAGCAGCTTTTTGACCTACGTTTTAGTTCAGTAAAAAATAACAAGTGGTTTCAATTTCTTTCACATTGCGTAGTTATCGCGTACTTTTACCGCTAGTAGCGTGCGCAAACATTTCACTCACCTAAAATCAAAAATTCAGTAAGTATATTTGGCTGGGGGACTTTTGTCGTTGGATGGTCCTACGATAAATGTTTACCAACATTTTATTTCAGGCCTCCCAACCACAGACACTCAATTAGCGGATCAGAACAAGTAGTTAATATCAACTTTAAGGTATCAATGAAGTCAAAATGTACTCTGAGATCGTAATAGTAGGGGAAAATTGATTCCAAGGTTGTAAGCCAGAAGGATAAAGGGCGTTCACCGAGAAAGGTTTATTTGTGACCTGACATTCCGGATAGTTATCTCGTCTATCCAGCTTCAGAGAGTGAATATTCTGGCTCCTGGCTCTCGTTATATGCCTCTGCGAGCAGTCACAACGCAGAGCGGAGCGCAAGGGACGGTTACCAGGCGGTTGTTACGGCGAGCCGTTACCACCTAGAGACGCAACTTATGCAGAGCGGCTCGAACTGGATTGGCAGACTACGCCCGCGGACGAAAGGAGCGGTACATAACGAGAGCTAGGAGTAAGAGTATTCACTCTCTGAGGATGGATAGACGAGATAAATGTCCAAAACGTACAATGAGAAGTTATGTTAGGCGTTCTATCCCCTTCTGAGTATAGATTGTAGTTTTGTCTTTGGATTTTTGCAAGCCAGTTCTTCAATAAATACTAGAACAGAGTACGAAGAATTATTTTGTGATGTTTCAGCAGTATAGGTATATTTTGACGGCACAAAACTGTCCTTCCAATTGTTCAGCTTAACGTATGACCAATTTAAGCTGACGATCTTGACATTCCGACGCTAAACTAATGCTAAATGGCTTCAATACATGGCATATGCATTAACGCATGATTGATTAAGTGACCAATATCGCGTTCAGCTTTGGAAGTTGTATTCATATTTAGTAACAGAACCAGGCTATTTGCTGTTTTTTGATTGTCAGTAGCAAGGCAAAATATTGTAGCTGCGCGATCTAAAATGTGCATTTTTTAAAATAAAGATTAGAGTGCACGACTTCTCACGTTTTATTTTATACAGAACTATACTCAATAATAGATCAGTCAGTAAGAAGCAATAACCAAAGTGAAATCGGTAAACAGTTAGAGATAAGAACAACATAAGGAAATATTACCTATCCGGTGGTCGTTGTTGTGCCTCGTGGCGATACGGAAACGGCAGCAGGTCGGTAAGGAGAATGAGCCCAACTCTGGATGTGCATGAAGTTGATTCGGTAGGAGTTAACCATTGGTGCTGAGAAAGTAGATGCTGTAGTGTCCATTCAGCCCAACTAACGGTGACCTTTAGCAACTAGGAAAAGAAAGGGTTTATTAACTGCGCCAAATAACTAGGACTCAAAGGCAAGAAGTAAAAGTGATTGACAGCGGCAACAAAATGCAGGCTAACAAACACTTCCTTAAAAAAAGCACAAAACTTGATTCAAACCTGTTCGAATACTAAACCATCGTAAAATGTATGCTAAAAACATGGAGATGGATGGGTCCTGTTGCCACTAATGACTGGATATGTAAAAGTGTAGGTCTCCAACTGGTCATATTTACTCGTCTCCCGTAAGTTAACATATTTATTCTGTGTTTTCTCCAAAATTCCCTGGATAAAAACCTAGATGGGCCTAGCTATTGATAAATCAGAATCAGAGTTTTTCACAATTGGGTCAACTAAATTAAGCAAATCAGCCAAACCCCCTTAACAATTAAGTCAGTCTAATAGTCATTCTGGTGGATTCTAGATAATTGCTTAGGCAATCCTGCTTGGGCAGTCGGCTCGCTGTTCTGTATTGGTGAATCCCATACCAGCGGTAAGATGGGCGGGTAAAATCGATCTAAGTGGGATTAAATTCACGTGCACACGGCACGTCTCGTAGCTGAATCGGAAGAGCGTTGGCTGCGCGAAAGCCTTCTCTGCTATGTGGGTTCAACTCCCGCTGAGGGCGCGAGTTTTTTCCTAATTGAATTAACTAAATCAGAAGCAAGTAAGATTTAAAATGCCCGGATAAGGATACTTGATGTTGTGGATTTACATGCTTTGGTAGCGGCCATGGGTTTCGACGGTGTCCACAGTGTGCTCCATAGTAGGATGGCGAAGGGATGTTGAATTGCGCTGAATTATTGTGAGCATAGACTCACGAGAATTTATCTCTGTCTCTTTTCCTCTCCCCACCTGGGCCTAGTGTCAAGACAGAGTCAAGAAGATCGGAGGTAATAGAGGATGCAGGCCCACGAACTGTTGGCCATTATTACCAGAAAACCACAGCAAAGTTGGGGTAGCGGCTTGGTTGTCAGCTGAAGGGAACTGCCATAAAGACCACATTAAGAAAGAGCCATTGTAGTCTGCTTCTCAGTCCGGTAGCTCCCTTTACCACACCAAAACACACACTGGAATGATGGCGCAGTCCCGTCACTTGACAACCCTCCAAGCCACGGATTTTTAGCGCAGCGTGATAGCTTCAAGCACACCAGCTGTTTTATAGTGGGGAGAAAGCGACTATTGGTCGACCTCATTCTTTCCTTCACCTCCAGTATCGGACCATATCCGAGCCGGTAAGTTGCCTAAGGAGACTGACATGACCAGCAAGCCCATCTGCGCACGCTACCGCACGACCTGGTTGGTTTGACACACACATCGGTATCTAAACAACCAGGGGTAAGTAGAAATGGTCACCTTCTGCCTCCTAGTCCGGTTATCAGCCACTTCACACACAACACACACTGGGTTGGTGGTGTGTCTGGTTATAGCGCCAATTGATAGTGCTAGACAGCAAAAAAGCTGGAACTGCAGAAAAGCTGGAACTGCAGAAAAGTCACAGAGTAATCATGCCAACACGATCACCGCTTTTGGCCGATCGGCGCAAATACCAATAAAAGAACTCATAATTTAGAAGATAGTTTTCAAATGCAATATGACCCTTATTGTTTCCATAATTTTGAGTATAAAGGATACTAGTTGAAGAAAAGACATACCTGGCACTGCTTGAAATTTTATTCCCTCTTAAATTCAGTACTAAAGACCAACAACTAGGCAGAAACAGCGGCAGTTATATTTGTAATTTGTCCGTCCATCATCAGCCTCTAGACTATCCGGCTTTGCGGGCTGCTCATTTGACCACTGTAAACGAGGAACATAATTAACAGCACCATCATTAGGATCTATTGAGGATGATAAAGCAAAATAAAAAGGTTTTTAAACGGCTTTTCGGCTTTAAATATGGGATTTTGTGTGGCAGCCAGTGATCCGTAACATCCGTGCAATTGGAACAGCCGAGCATCCCTACCTGGACCTTGACCTTTTCCGGACGCAGGGTACGGAGAATGAGGCCTTGATTCAACTGGTTTTTAGTTTTCGACTGTTTCTAAACGTGAAGGCCTAAATTTTCAATATAACTGCCTGATGAGGACAAACGAAGCAGAAATTGTCGTTCCATCCGCATTCTTAACTTACTCTCGGTATGCCATGGCCTTCTTAAATTCCAGATGGGAACCTTTAAGCAAACATTCTTAGCCGTGTTCCTTTCTGTCATTGGATAAGGGCAGAATCGCCTTCTAAGAGGACAACAAATCTTTTTTTGCAAAAACAGCAGATAAAATGAGTCCCAGGAAGTAGTTCAGAGGGTATACACGTGCTCGCTGCAGCATGAACGTCATTTGCCTGATGTATCGGATTCACACTCAAACCCATCACTAGAGACAGCATCCCTCTGTGATGTTAGCTTTGGTGTCAACGCTCTTTATATACACTTTTTCAATCATACTGGAGTATTTATTTTGATTCATTTGAACAGACGTCATTTCGTATGACCAATATATAGTGGAATCTCGGATAATGAGTTTAATCCGTTCCGGCACCGAGCTCGTCGTGTAAAACACTCGTCTTACGAAACTCAGCCGATCGAACTATATAGGATCACTGATTGGCTGAAGGCGACCGAAAGCCCACACCCTGGGAAAAAGACTGAATGGCGGGCACAGGCACGCATACACGTGCACTGACAGCTCCTTAACTGAGTGGAGGCTCATCAACCAAAGCAAAGTTTCTGCTAGTGGCTCGCTCGTTACCTGAAATGCTCGTAGATGGAACTGCTCGTCACCAGAGGCTTCACTGTACTCTGCCACATAGGGGTAAATGAAAGATTTAATACACAATGATGTGTTCTGGGTTAGCATTTCATTCTCAGCCTCTTCATTTAGGAGGTGTCCCCTGCTGGAAAGGTGCGAGATGTGGTTTGACCTAAGCAGCTTCCTAAGCGATCACTCGGTGGATCTCCTTGACGAATAACCTGTTTACCTCCTGTCTTTAGCACCGGGACTTTATTATTATTTCGCTCATGTTCAAAGCAGTGAATTTATCAGGATATCCGTTCTGGCAAATGTGATTCTAATGATTTTTTGTTTTCCCTCAATGTCATCAATCTAGTAGATCCTACACACCCATCTTCTTCAGATAGCCGATGTAGTTGCTGCATGGCCCGAATCAAGTAGGCACCAATTCGAATACTGTTCAGATTTTCGTAAGAGTCTATTATAGTTACCATCACGGAAGCCAAAACTCCAGAATCATGTAACACGGGACCAGTGGTAATTTTAATGGATTTAATTTTATGGCATTAATTGATTTAACTTAATTTATTTAGTATTGTATCTATTATTTTTGTTTTACTTCATTTTTTTCAAGTACTGTGCACTTTTTCGCTGCTATATATTGGCTTTATGTAATAATTTTATCTTCTCTTTCCTCTTTCGTTTGCCATATTTCTTTTATTTTCCCTCCTGCGCCGCGTTATGACTCATCCGTATAACACCTATTACCAGAGGTGACGTATTACAGAATTCTGAGGTTTTGGATTCCGCGGGGGTAAATATAATAGAATGTTAATCAATTCTTCTAGGCAGACGCCAACGTAGGATGGCCAAATTGTCTTTGGGATTTTCTAGCGAGAATGGTCGTAACATCTAATTCTGTCAACTGTTTGAAGCGTTATTTATCAAACACAGACCGTCTTGTTTACCGTGCAGCAGTGTTATTTCCATACAATTAAAACACCTACTTTCTGCAAATGGCTAAACAGCACATTTTGTCGTTGCGTTATTAAAAACGATGCTTCTTTTGATGACGCCATAACGATGGCAAAATTAATTTCTTTTAAAAGGCTTTTAGGTAAGTCGAGTCGGCTGCGTGGGCTTTTTTGCGCACGAGCCTTCTGCACTGCGCTTCTTCGATGGACAATTTTTGATTGGCTAAGTGCCCTTAAAAAGACGACCATTGTGAGTGGGAAATCGTGAGTTGTGGGATGGATGAAGGCTATTGGTCCACTGCCAAACCTTTTCTTCAAAACCAGTGCATGCAACACAGAGCAGAAGAAAATGAGGCAGAAACGGACCACCCTGTCGTTAAAGAATTGATTTGCGATGGTGATTCAAGCCAGTAAGGGACATAGTAAATAGGAATTTCTTATGGGAAAATTTGTCAAAAGATTCACTCCTTAGTTTAATTGGAACTTTTGCCCGTAGTCTCGAAGTCTGAACAATTGATAATGACCAAAAAGAACCCTAAACTCTTTCGAGTTTTTTCTAAATTAAATACAAACGTTCTTATCGTTGTGGCAATTGAACTCTCATAGTGCATGAACTTCATTTTTACACAAATTCGGAGGTGGGCTTTAGGGAGAGAGAAGGTGTAGGGAAGTAGGAATATGCTTCAGTTGAAAACTGTCGTCTCTAAATTTGGAATTAAAATTTCTGTAATCACTGCATTCAGTATGCTAGTAAACATTTTCCGAGAAAACATTAACATGAGACGATATGATTATTGGGGGTAATGGTCTTCACTTCAGTTTCTTTCTTTGCCTTTAATTAAATGGCATAAGTAGCGCCAACTATGGTGTTACTGATAACTGTTATTATTATTTCAAAGAGCGATAGAAGATTTTTTAGAAGTCGAAATTGATTGCGTGAACTAAATTCAGAGCAATTGCATAAGAGGGAAGAGGGCGTGATAACAAAGAGTGCACTTAAAAAATTGTTTGAAACGAAATCCTATTGAATTGAAGAAAAAATAATGGTAAATTACAGCGAACAAAGCATGTAGAGAAGACATTTAAACCTCAGCATCCATTTCTTTAGTAGAGCAGAAGAGATAATAGCAGCTAGTAAATAATAATTGGCAGGAAATCGACGCCTGACTGCAAGAACATAAACGCCGAAGAAGTCGGCAAGTTTAGTAACTACATTTTAAAATGATACCATGTTAAGGGAGCAAACTCACAGGCACCGGAAAGGAGAGACCTCACGAAGAAGAGGGTAAAAGGATTCAGGGAGAAGAAGAGAAGGCATTTCGCTCGGGGAAGCGTGGCTTTATTCATATTGGGGTCCAGTCTCAGATATACAAGCGGCAACAAAAAAGCAACAATTACAAGGGACAGGGACCAATCAAACACAAGTGACGCCAGATGGAGGTAGCTGCGCTGGGGGCTGTATGTCAGTGCCAGGTCGATAAATCGATTGATTGGGCTCTCATCGGCAGCGCAGGCTTCAATCAATTCCCGGCCTGTCTTGCTTCCGGTGTGGGTGATTATCTGACGAAAGACCTCCAGTTAAAGTTCGAAAGTACAGCTTAATAAAGCCATGATTTAATTATGTGCCCACATACGCACACACCTGGGATGCAAACATTCACCTGTACTCATAAAAGTAGTCATTTGGCGCTTCACATTCCTCAGAGAGAATAATCGACTGCTGCTTATCAAACTTGAAAAATAAATTATGGAAAGCGAAATTATCTACAAATAGAGCAACATACCAGCACGGATATTCTTGCTCAGAGGATTTTTTTGCATAGATGAGAAAGTGGCGTTAAAGAGATTTTTGAGAGCAGAGTGGATCGCCGTATCCAAGGCGTCTGAGGCACTGCGTTTAGCTTGGCATGCGAGCTGGTAAAGTTAGGAAGAATATCGTGAATGTGCTTGAGACAAGTTAGTCAGTGAGCGTCATAAGTACGGATAGACAAAGAATATGGCAGAGGAATTTAAAGCCGAATTTGTTGGGATTGGCGTGATTCTGATAACATGCTGTGCATAAAGTATCCTAGATTAAAGCTAAAGCTGCTATTTAAAATAAAAGTGCTGAGACCTCATCCGGCTTTTCGAAAAAGAACTACCATTTCAACCGCGATCGTAAACTAGAAGACGCAATGTTGCTCTATGGAGGGTTCAAATCACAAGTGGCAAAGCTACAATTTTATTTAACGTGTCTAAGATGGCCTTAACTTATGCCAGTATGGTTCACCGGTCATTGAAATGGTAAAAAATTTTAAGATAGAGACAATGCCTTATGGTGCACATGTCTGAGTTATAAAAGAGGACGAATTGGGGCACGTGAGGACAAATCACTGAACTACCGGACGTCGTCAACCCACTTTGTCGAAAAAACAATTTTTTATTTAAAATGTGGCCAACCTTGCTGGCAGATTCACTTTTGCAAGCAGCTTACGGACAGGTTTTTGCCAATTCCTTATTAACAATCCCAATTATTTTCAACAAATTCTGTAGTAGGTGCAAGCCAAGACACTGTTAACACAAAACGTACACACTGGGAACTATTTCGCTTTTGAGTTGGGTCTAATGGGATCGTCCGGCTATAAACAAAAGCAAACATTTAGCACTGGAATAGTAAGTAAGGCGTCGTAACCTTGTCTCTAAAATTTATTGTCTACAAAAGCTTTACAGAACATGCAGGTAGTCGAAAATCAATGCAGAATTTCGCAGGAATTTACGCAAATTAGGCTTATAAGTTTTTGCTAAATTCAGGATATTTGTAGTTGTAGTCTTTCTTTCCTGATTGTTTTTATTTCAAGCAAAGTAGTTTAGTTCTATTTTTCCTCATATCGTTCGGGTTAATTAACAGGGGTTTACATCAAGTATGCTACATCATTTATAGGTTAGCCTGTCATAATGGCAATCCCGTTTTCTGCGAAAATTCGACTGAAGACAATTTATTTAAGCTTCAAGTGTGAGGACATTAATTAAGCCAACTCAGTAATATTCTATTTTGATTGGAGATCACTCGCGGAAGTGTTTATCTTCTTCACATTTATCTTCCTTGGTGGGATCGAATTTTGGGCGCAACTCCCTGCTTGGATGCCATAGGAAAAGAAACTAGATTGCGAATTTTGGGCTTAGTAGCTGTCAGCAGCCATTGACACTTCAATTCCACGTGCTTATGCACCCGAGGTTTGAACCCGGCTTCCAGATATCATTGAGAATTTTAAGTCCATCGATCCTGGCACTTGAAATATAGTTCACTATATTTAGGGTAATGTCGCTGCTGCTACTCTTTCGCGATCGTATACCACTAACTACTAGGGGAGCACCTGTGTGGACTCCATCTCTAAGGGCAAAATCAAAATATACAATCCCGTTTGCTCACCAGAGTAGCGCGGTTAAGTTATCAGCTGAGTGACCGTCAGTTAACTATCGCCTTTTCTCAGGCCAGACCTCTGCTGACTCATCGATCGTGAGACGGAGGTTGCGAGCGGTGAGTGGATGTCTTCCAAACCACGCATTTTTTCCCACAATGGACGACAGCAGTTGATTTGAGTCTGGGGGAGGGTGGGGAATCGGTAATTGTGCGTGGTATCTAGTTCTTTCTGGTATGCGTAACCACGACACAATTTTTTGGTTTCTACGAGCAGCATCACCGCTCCCAAGCCTGCGCATTTGTGACCTTAGTGTAAATTTGCCGACAGTAAGATAGACCTGTGTAGGATTTACATTACTTTTTACATTCGAAGCAATTTACTTCTGCTGGCCTAACCAGATGTTTTAATTAACATCCGTCAGTCTGTAAGCAAATGCGACGTTTTTGCATTGCAGTAAATGCTTTATAGCACACAATCATGACGGAACCGGCTTTTCTTATCGTTTTTGGTGTAAAGCACCCTTCCTTATTCACGGTCACAGTGTACAAGGAGCATTACTGCTCTGGTGGAAATTCCTTATCAGCAACACCTAGGCAACCTAAATGGCTAAACTCAAAGCAAAACTAAATCTACTGAACTCAAGATAATGAACTTCAAACAAAACTAGACTACAGACTTAAAAAAAACTTAGCTTAACTAAACCAATCTAAGTAAACTTAACTATGCACACTACACTGCGCTATAAAAATGAACTCCAATAAAAATATATACTAAACTAATCAATAAACTGAACTACAGGATAAACTACAGCGAAATACATAGGTAGTCGTGCTACAGTAAAATACAGTGTTTACTTATAAGGAACCATTACCACTTCTCCTAAGCCGGTGTACTAGTGACATCCATGTAGATGTTCTTATGGTAAAATAGGCCTTTTTGACATCTGTATCCTATTTCCTAAATATCCTATCCTAAATATCATGTTATACTGGCAAGACAGAGCCTCGGCGAATGGCAACAAGCTAGAGCTCGGAGGTCGACGAGGTAACAATCACGGCCATAGCTATCACGAATCAGTTTTCGAGGGATGAACCGGTCTCGGGACCATCACGTATGCCTGCCATACAGGCTGAATTTAAGAGGAATTGCGTTGGATCGACTTATCCCGTCGGTTGGCACCAAGTCTTACTGTGTCAGTCTTTATATGGGCTGAGTGGCTTTAATAATGGGTATCGACTTCACGCTCTCTCCGCTCCCATGTACCCGTGGCATGTCTGTCCCCTAAAACGGGCTACGCTGGACCAACACGAAAGCCAGATCATTGCACGGCAAACTTCACTGGTGATGCGCGACCACACATCCGGCGGGTTTGCTGACACGCCTAGGCGCAGGCTCAAGCCTCCTCAGCTAGCAGCATCGCTTCTACATCCGGCGCTCATTAATTGGTCATGATAACAGGCCCAGCCGAATGAGTCAAGAGCGTGAGTAATACATGCTACGAACGTCTTCTATCATTATAAACTAAATCACACATAAGTCAGTATCGCTACAGCCACCATGTCGTGGAGCGCACGGTGGACAGCCGAACTGTTGCAAGCCTACGTCAAGCCGACAGGAAATGATTTTATTAGGCACAGTGGCTGACTCGGCATATTGCTTCAGCCAATTGGTGACCCCGGCGTGATCAACTGGCAACCTCCTGAAGTGTCTGAAATAAAACGTCAAAAATACTCATTTTATTTCACTTGCCTGTTTTTCCTGTGTCACGTATCGTGTCCACCGATAGAAAACCAAAATTTGTTGGCAAATGAAGACGACGTCGTCAATATGACTCATGCGTGCCACACCCATGTGTGGCATCATTTGTGGACACATGCAGACTTAGGAAAACCACTACAATGGTTGAAATGGTTTGGTTTGGCGTAGTTTAACGGTGATGCCAGTTTTGGCAATGGGGAAGATCATAATCAAACCTATAACTCCATGAAGGTATTCTCCAATACAGGAGACATCGTTTTGATTTGGTATGGCGTTTTTTCGAAGTCAGTATCCGTGCGCTGATTGATGTTATCCAGTTTGACCTCATTGTAGCCTAAATAAACCCTAGTAGCATCCATATATATACCGTACGGCGAAGAATTCATTCAAAATATCAAAGTTTATGGAAGATTGATAACCACTCGCAAGCCTGCACTAACGCATGTACAGAAATTAAATAGTAATAATTAACCAACTTAGGCAAAATTAGCAATAAAAAAGATATAAGAAGTTCTAGTTTTCTTAATAGCCCTCAATTTCCTCCGATGTAAAAAAACTATCAATCAGTTTTGTAATTTGAATCTTTCCATAAGGTGAATGGATAACTTACAACTTTCTTTATTTCATAGGAATATTTCCTCATTCAAAAGATTTAAAACATATTGCCGTTATTTAATTACAGTTACTTACGGATAGATCTTTCAATTTCTTACAGATTTTTGATGATTTTCTGTGATTTAAAGCTTCATTTCATAAAAATAGATGTGTTTGATGTTCATACCTTAACGTTTAAAATAAGATATCTATTGAAAGCAACTACAAAAAATGAGTTTTTGGATATTAGTTACTGTGAAGATGACCATGTGGGCCATATTTAGAAAGTCCTCCAAACACTAAAATGCATTGTCGAACAAAACGTACGTCCACAACAGAAGCCTGATATTGTTATTTCTTAGATATTTAAAACATACTTTCTATAATAGGGTACCTCTTTAAAAAGCACTTAAATTAGATATTCATCTAATGAATATCTGCGCATGTCACCTTTTTCCAAAATAATTTCAAAATGGAAACGGAAATTTGGGCTAGTTTTTTCAAGCTACCTTAAGATAAATTATCCAAAACTTATTCTAATATAAAGTAGCTATATAGTTACGATTTCAGCTGTTGATTATATCTTAATTAATTGGTCTAATTAATAGCTATTTTTCACGTTTGTGGAAATTGGGAATTCTTCACAGAGTTGTTTTTCCTAAATAAACCATTGATCCTATTTACATTTATGTTCACCTATACATTTTCCTGAGGTTGTGCATTATCATTTCGATGTTTTAGTCCATGCACTTGTGACAATAATTAGTGGTGTTTCGCAAATTTCGGCATTTGTATAACGTTCAGCCCGCACTATATTTAGTTATAAACAAACGGAGTTTTATGGGGACAGAATAACGTTTATTATGCAAATTTTCGAGATTGGTCCCCAACTTGTCACCGGACAAATAAGAAATATACAACAGACAGCTAAGTTAGAAAGATGTCTACCACAAGATTCTATGGTTGGCTAGAATGGAAGACAATGAACGTAGCCTGCATTTACTAACGCTGTCGACAGTGTTTGTTTATGCCTTCATCTGACCCTGAGACATTTTTAATTGACATCTAAATCAAAAGCCTTTTAATGATTGTCTTATCTGAGTGTGCTGCCTGCAGGAATTCACTGCCCTTTATATTTGAGCAGGCGCCAACGATTTGGGTTTTCTCCCATGTGAATATGTGCCCCGTGTATGCATGGCAACCATGGCAAGATGGTCTTCTTTCCTCACTGCTAACTGATGTCCATGTATACTGGTGAACAGAGATTTCCCTGTTTGGCTACAAAGGACTGCAGCACAACTGGTACACTGTTTATTGTAGATGATTTCTTTTCTCATAAAATAGCCAACCCTACACGTAGTGTGTACAAGGTGGGTGTTTTTTAGGCTTATCCGCAATTTGTATGTAATGTTCTCTTAGCTGTCTTTCGGTAAGCTCAGATACATTGCGTACATATGGGAGGGTTCGCCAGTTCGTTGATTTTGGCGCTTCAGTGTTCATAGCTCTGTAAATACCTTGATATTTGGATTGTTGTTGCCACACGCATCGACACTAATAGTTTGAAAGGATATTTCCTTTCTGTTAGATATGCTTCTTTTTCCAAACAGTGAGTTTGCGCTCGATTTAGAAGACTCTGCTTTTGGGAGACATGGGATATGTACTTCCAAGATGTAAGACGCAGTCTATTGTGGCCAAAATGGGAAAGCTCTATCCACCCGTATACATGAACACCTGTTAGTGATGAATTGACAAACCATCTATCTCAGGTTGAAATGCACACACTGGATACGAAATAAACATTCACACGGCAGAAAACCTATATCGTTGAGCCTTGCTTAACTATGAATTGCCGTGATTTCCTGCAGGCAATGCACTCAGCCAAGACGTTAATTAAAAGGCATGTAGATTTTGATGCCAAGGGCTACTGGCAGGGATCGAAAGACAGAGAGTTCCGAGACACAATGGGACTGGTGAGTTTCGTAACCGATGGATGAGTGCCTATCTACCATTGTGTATATTTTTAATTGAATCCAGCAAGGCAACTATTCCGTAGCGCAGTGGTTAGAGCGTTGGACTTCTAGCTAACAAGGTCATGGGATCGAGCTTCGGATGACACACCTCCTGGAGTCTGGCAGGTCTGGCTAATAACGGCTAGTAAGCTGGAAATGGTCGTCCCAGTCACTTTTGTCTTTTTGGTAATGCATTTCTGCCAATATATTCGTACATACTTCTACTAAAACAGAAGGATAGCAAGGTTTTCACATAAGTATCACCTAAACTTCGCCGGGCTTTGCATGTTTCCGTCAGGTTTCACACTACGCCTTCTTTCTTTGTTTAGACAACTTCATGGTGGACGTTTCAAATGAACGCAAAACAGCTCAATCAGTCGCCCAAATAAACCAGCCAATCTTAGAGTCAGTTCTTCAGGCTTACGGCTGCCTTAAGCGAAATTCCGCCAAGTCCTTGCCCCTCATCCCTCACGCAAGCCAGCTTGATAGGCCAGAATTTGCGCATCATTCTCTCCCCAGACGCGTCTACGTCTCATCTCAGCGATTTCCTGGTCCCAAGTCCATTTTGGTAACTCCTCTTGATAGCTTCCTTGACCCTCCAGCCGCCTGCAGAAACACCGACTACTGTTTTTACGGCGGTGAACTTATAGCACCTCGCAGAGCCGAGAACTACATCTCTGCTCATATCAGCGTCAGCACTCAGTACTCTCGCTCCCACGAATACGAGGACATTCTGCAGACGCCTACCTCGCGAAAGCTTCCTCTCCTCTACCAACAAACTCGCCAGACAGACTGTTCAGTTCCCTCAAAGAAGGCACCAGCAAGAGAGACCAACCCAAAAGTAGGATATAATCGTCAAAAGGAGCAGGTGGCAGTTAAGGAGGAGCCGGAGGAAACAAGCAAAATAGGTGACTTGGACGTCAGTGAATCCAGCGGTTTGACAAGTGTGCTCCCCCGCTCCTTACCGTCGTCAGCTAGAACACCCTCCATATCCTGCAGTCAAAAAGAGGCTGAAACTAGTCAAATGAAGCGGATCGACTCACATCGAGGGAACGCTGACGTAGGTGTTAACGGTGCACGTCGGGAGAGTAGGCGAGACAGTGAAAGGACAGTGGTTGCAGAGGCAGACGACCGCGTCTACAACAGTCCCACGATGTACCAAGTCACAAAGGTGCCCGCCCAGTATGCAATCGATTACCTCCAAGACAGCCCGGGAGCCAGGAATGATGAAATGCCAAAGGTGAAAGATATTCGTCCTAACCATGGACAGGTTGAAAAGGAGGGACCACCCAATAGATGGCGGGAGGATGCAGCCAGCACCATCAGTAAGAGGGCCACGTCTGTGGATGAGCTGCGTCGACGTTTCGAAGAATCCTGTATGGTGATTCTTCCGAAGGGCAGCAAACGACCGACGGGCCTAAAGCAGGCATCTACACTGCCCTTAAACAGAGAGCTGCCCAGTCGTTTCTCCTTAGCTTCACAGGAGGACCGTGGCAGGTGCTCTGTCTTCAATCTAAAACGTAGTCAGTCGGCAAGTGCCCTATTAAACGGCGAATGTGGTGTCGGCAAGAACAACTGCGGCGAGGACCAAGAGGAGGAACAGAACAGGGCGCGGACGATGGTCAGAACTAGTGCAGTCAAACCACTTCAAAGTGAAAACCCCCGCTCCCCTCCGTTTGCTCGACGCGTTGCAGGCACCCAAACGGAAGATAATCCTCGGCCAGTGGCCATTCGTCCAAGTCGTCTCTTCAGACGATCGGATGAGGAGTTGGAGGGGCAGAGGGTTGGTAGGCGATACAACCCGTCGCCTTCCCACCGGAGGCTGCCTGGTGAAAATGGCAGATATCTCAGTCCTCGCAGTATTAATCGAGCTGCCAACGACACTTTGTGGCCTGACGGCGTCTACGTCAAGGCAGGAGATGTCTACAAACGTGTGGAGACCAACACGTATGCAAACGGTACATCAGTGCGGTATTTCTTGCCACGATCAGAAGCCGAACCGGTGGCTGATTTTGGTACTCATGCGGATTATGAACCACGAACAAGCTTCCGGATGGCTGCTAGACGACACGACTTCAGTCGAGAGAGGCTAGAGGCTGAAGATAGACCTTATCGTACTGCGGCCCTATCCCGCTCAAGCAGTTCTCTCAGCTTGCCGCGAAGTCCTGTGAGGCCGAAAGTAGAACAGATGAGAGCGGAAATGGGAGCTGGCTACTTCAGAGCTGATGCTCCAAGCTCTCAAAAACGTCATAATTTGACGGTTGACTGTTCTAACCAATATGACAGTCGTAGACGCTTCGGACAGACATCACCCATTCTGCAAAAACAAAACATCTCCTACAGAGGCAGTTTACCCTGTGTCTCCGGCTCCAGGGGTTCAGCTCGATGTTGGAGAGGACGTCCCAGTCCTACGCTGAATTACTCTTACCTGGAACATATGGAACCCTCCACCATGCCATATCGATCTAATACTCTGTCCAGTTGGAATGATTTACGCACTACCAGGGAGTCTCAGCTGTACGCTACCTTACCCATGCGCAAGTCCCGCTCCCAACAGCACTTTTCACCCCACATTAGCCGATCAGCCGCCGCTACCGCCGCTACCGCCGCCGTCAGACATCGTTTTCCCAAAGCCGGAGGTACGGACTGGAGGATTAGAGCCGGAGAGATTCGTGCGGACCGTCAGTTGATTCACGAGTTGCGTGGCAGCTGGTCGCCTTCGCCCAGCCCCCCTCGTTGCCAACCCAATGATTTGGAGGAGCAAACTGAGTCGGAAATTCGCGACCAGGTGATGCACGGTGCCCCCGTGCATGCTCTCAAGTGGAAACGACCATGGGTTAGTGTGAGCAACGCCAAGGTTTCAGCAAACCTTCCTCCGGCCTGCTCTATTTCACCACCGAGAGGACAGACTTCTTTCAGTCCCCGACCGCGCGACCAGTTTAGACGCAGCGGGGGAGGGTGTGTGGATCAGGCGTCCATTTCGCAGGAGTTTGGCTCAAACATTGCCTTCTTTGAGCAAATGGCTAGGGAGAATATGGATGAGCCGCATTGTTCTTTTGGTTCAGACTGCTACCACTGCTCATTTCGTGACCGGCTGGGAGCTCTTCGGTCGGCTTCTCCATCCCCGAGCAGGACCCGGGTGCGTCCATACTTCGGCAGCCTAAGAAGACAGAACATGAGCAGCTTTGAATGCCGCCGTGAGGTTAGACACGGTGGCAGGCCTCGTGTTGAGGTGATCAACTCGCCTGGAAAATTGTATTCCCAGGTGGAATGCATCAGCCCCAAGCCCAGACCAGGGAACAGTTTCTCACAGACTAACCCTGTTAGACGTTCTGTACGTCGTTTAGGTGACATTTATGACACGTCCTAGTGCTGGGCACGCGTGAGGATGCAGGTATTTATGAAACTGATTATTATAACCAGTATGAAAGATAAGCCTTATTGACCTGAGAACGGCCGTGGGCCCCTCTTTTTTTCTGCCGGAGTTTGCTTATTTACACAGGCTTGAATATGTATTTTTTTCAATTTTTATTGTGATATCTCGTTTACACTAGGATTTTCAGAATTCAGAAGCGGCTACTTTGCATCACACACAAACACACGCATATAGATGAACCAACTGAACTCAATAGTTTTTTTCTCTTGACTTACATAACCATGCAACCAGTCACTGCTGTCCTTATCTCATTGCAAATTCACAGTATTTCCACTACTCACCAGAACTCACGATTATGAAAACGCGCACATTACCATTCTTCATTTGCATATCAATAGGGAATAAACTTAAAAACAGTAATTTTGCCTGCTATCATGTCTTAAACTTTTACTCTGGTCTTTTAAAACTGATCGAGAGTTCTTTTGAGGAGGTGAGGCAGTAAAAAGGGCCTTTGGGGATGTTCCTGACATTAATCAGATGCATTGAACTATAACTAGGGTTGCGTTTTGTTCGTTATTTGTTCTTTTAAAATGCAGAAGTTGACGAACAAGCGGAAATTGTCAGTATTCAGCATGATTGCTCACCGCCGAGGTGTCGTCACTTCTCAGTTAAACATCATTCCTACACTTTTCAAATGTCTGCGCACTGACTTTGTCAAACCTGTCTTATAGGCAATGTAAGGTATCAGTATCTTGCTACTGGATTTCCAAATCAGGGCCTCAAAATTAATCGCTTAGGGATGACCCGTCGAGACTGACTGGTGAAAAATGGACTGCCTACTCGCTCGCCGGGTTGTAATTCAGAGTCTTTAGTTAGAACCCACGGCTCCTCCTTGATGAACAACTATCACGAACTATTGGTTCAGGTAAAACAAGCCATTGACAGTTCAGTTTTATTAAGGCGAACACCTTTGAGCTTCCTACTAATTACACTGTGACTGAAAAATGCATTGATACAGTATAAAAGTCCAAGGATGGTCGTTTACATGGTTTCAGGCCAAAAGTGAGCAGCCGTCGGTTATTGGGAAATGGTAAGAATATACAGCTACTCACTTATCATGAGTAGTATATGTATGTAGGTATACGACCTCGTGCCAAATGACAAGAGCTAGTATGTGGGGCAACGAAAAATAGAGCAGACATTAAAAAAAGCTCCTCGCGCATTTCAGCACTCTATGAAATCCCATATTTCGGCTAAATACTGGACTGGCTAAAGAAACGTGTTGACTTGGTTGTAACCCTTTGCTTTTACAAGTCGGATAGGTCTAGAGATTGCAGTGAAAATCACAGTCCCTACAGAAAAGTTGATCAGATTTGTTTGGTTCTTCAGTCGGAAAATCTACAACACGAATTTACATCCCGACGCAAATGACCTCGAACCTTCTAAAACGGGCAAGTTGGAACCAGCATGCTTCAGGGATTTTGAAATCACTCGCAAATAAAGCAGAACTCGGTGACGGCTTAAAATACATGCGAGTGACATGAAGTGACAAACTCTGGCGTTGAGTGGACGATAGACTTATCCAAAGACCAAAGAGAACATAAATATTTGAAGCATTTTATTCCCTCCCCTAGCTTTTATCACAGAAAGACGTGAATATTTGACTGGCAGAAATAAGAGTTGCCGCCTCGCGTATATGCAGATTCCTCACCACAACCGCCTTCGCCGTAATTTCGAGGGGAAGTGAGAAACGAGAAGTGTGGGATCAGTAATGGATGACGTTACCTAGATTTTAGCTAAAAGATCTATATTTCATAGAGGACGAACACCACGGCCTGAAGCGAGGGCATTTTATTGAGTAAATGCCTGGCATTTTGAATTATTTTAAATGTTGGAAACCGAAACAGTTGCTTCGGATGTGAGAAAAGTGAGTCATTCAGAGGTTCACTGTCCACCTTAAACAGGGATTGGATATTCTCGTCCGGTCCTATAAACACTTTGTGGCACAGAAAACGACTGAGTTGGATATAAAGAAATGCTATTTTAAACAGGACACTATGGCTTAGGAAGCTCAACCCTACTGAAAGCTAGCTAAGTATGCAACAAAAGTCCACAGGTAGCATACTGCAATATGCGCCAGACGAGCTGATACTTTGGATCAAGCCAGTGGACTTGCCCAGAAGGAGAATTTGTGCTAGAATTCCACTGAAAAACTACTGTGAAGAACCTTGGCTAGAGGTCGAATGACGCTCTGCTTTAATTTGAGCGGGAACGCCGTTCGTAGAAAGAACTATTGGCATACTGTGTTGTGTTTCAGAGTATCGTGTGTGATCGAGTATGGGGTATTTAAATATAACTTATTATGGAATATTCGAGCGGCAAAAACAATGCTTGATTTTGCTTTTGAACTCGACAGCTGCATTAGTCTAATGCGAGTTACTGGTGGAGTAGATAACGGTGTGCCAAGTTGCAGCCTAAAATTTGATTCGGTTGCTTCAAGATCGATCGCAGTCGAGTTCTGTGTAGAATGAACGGAATTATGAACCAGTTTAGCGAAGAGGACATCTTTAACAAGCAATTGTGGACTGTCAAATAAATGTGATCTGTCGAAATTTACACGTTCATTAACTTGTTCTTCATCGGTTTGAGGTCAAGAGCGGTGCTACAATACTCCTTAATCAGATTTCTCTTGTCATATGCATCTTCAGCAAGATGTGGTCGACATCTACTGAAGAAAAAAGTGCAACCAGTATAGGCATATTTAGACTTAGTGAATGTCCTTATCTACCGTTTGCGCCCATGCCTTACATAATAAAACTCTATATAAAAATATAGGTGTCCCCCAGAACAGACAGGTGAACGAGAGTTTTGCGCAAAATATTTTGGTTTTTACGTTTTATCTGCTGTATTTTTTAGCAACTGGGAGCTTCACGTTTTGCATAACAACAATCTGTGTACAACCTGTCAACTCCGTTTCGTATTTGGTCTAAGATTTGTATCAGAGGCGCCCTATTACCGCTAGTAGTAGCCTAGTCCTATAATACAAGAGTGTCCAGGGGTTCGATACGGACAAAAAATACAATAAATTGAAAAGTGAACGAAGGCATGAAGACATTTGGGTGAGGTTGTCTCTAGGGGTCGAAATTTTTCGTTACCTAGAATAACCATCTACTTTCAAAATTTAAGTAGGCTTAATTTTCCAGACTACAAATTTTCAAGGCGTCACATGACATGTGCTCATTTCTTAGCATGCTGCGCTGTAGCCTTCGGGTGGCTTACATTTGCTGATCCCGTGACTCGAGCACATTTCGGGCTCTCCTACACGTCCACGCGGACGAGTGAATGTAGCAGTCCGCGCGTTTACCACGGTTAACGTTATCCCGGCTAGAGTTCCTACGGAACATCACGCATTGACTCATCCTTCCAAATTAACCTAGTTCCTCTATCGTCATCACGTGTGCCGCCCGCCTCTGCCCTTCATTCTCACTTTATCGTTTGTCGGCCGCTTTCTGGGAGACGTTTTGCTGAGCCGGAACGGACTTAATCCGATAGTCACCAACCATGTCTTTTCCGCTCCACCCACGCGGACGACTGAGGTGTGCGGTTAGGTCTTCTGCAGGACAATCTGACTGAACCTCCTGACCTAGGACGTTTCCTGGTGCGGCATCGCACATTGTCTCATTCTTCCTAATTTCCCAAGTGCCTCGAGCGTCTTCCCGTTTGCCCTCCGCTTCTGCCCTTCTTACCCACTTTATCTTGTACTGACCGTTTTTCTCGAAGCCATTGTGTTCGTGAGCAGGAACGGACATGATCCCTACGATCAACAAACTTGTCTATTCCTCACCGTCCACGCGGTCGAGTGAGGAGTGCCATACAGTCTTCGGTTGATCAATCCGACCGAATCTCTGCACGTTTGCTAACCAGGCGAGGGAGGTTGCCAGCACAGTGGGCCATTTCACCAAGGTCCTGCTACCATCCCCCAGTCCTTCTGGGTTACTATCCGTTGACGGTTGCTACCTCGGGACGTCACCCCCCCCCCCCGGGTGACTCATTGTGCTCTGGCACAGCAACTCAGTGGCTAACTTATGCTCATTCGCAGCAACTCAGTGGCTAACTTATGCTCATTCGCCAGCGTTAACGCCGGATGGACTCGCCTACACCCTACTGTCGTCCCGACTGTTGCGTCTCGCCGCATGCCTGCCACCATCTGATCGTCTGCAGTTCCCGCCCAGGCACCCAACTCACGCCCCCCCAATCATTGGCTCAAGCCAGCCAAGGTCGCGAATTTTCTCACTCTCTCCAACTGCACCCCGTTTGGACTCCGGTGGGAACCCCTGATTCAACTTGGGCTACTAACCAACTAACTTAAGAGTGAATAGTGCAGTTTACTCTTAGGTTAATCGGTACGGTCGAATCTCTTGTTCCCGGTCGTTTCTTGGTACAGCTTCGGCTGTAGCCGCTAACTCTGCGGTCCCATACTTAGGGATCTTCTAGCGTCTCAATTACGGTCCCCATGCTCCGCGTCATTTAGGTTTACCACAACAGTTCACCTCGGTTACACTTTTCATAATCCGCGGACTAAGCCTCTGTAAAACGCCGACGGAATAAGTCCTATTTCCTCGCCCACACCTCAAAAACTTGTAATTCAGTGTTTCCTTTTACTCACACAAAATAACATTTACAGAAAAATATTAACAAACGGCCTCCTTCCGCACTGTTTAGCCGTTCCCCTTCGACCGCATGCGGTGGCTTCGGTTGGCTCGTTCTTTCTACACGGGTGCCTTCAACTACTATAGCTTTCGCTTAGCTGTCTTACCTGTGGCAGCATCCGCATTCTTATTCTTTCATTGCATTGGACTCTCGTCGATCCAGCTTCCTCCGCTTCTTTTTCCTTTCGGCCACCCGCCTGCAGTAAACTTGCCGTTGCGCCGTTCAGTTTTGGCTGCGGCACATGCTACGAGCTGAATTATGAGTTATCCATTTTACCTTCCCCCCGGGTAATTTTGATATGTTTCTCTCGTCGCTTCCGCCGCAGCCTTCCTTCGATGCGTGGCGATCTTCGCTTTCTTTGCTAGTCGTTAAGTGGCTGCCGCATTGCTCGACTGCACCTGCAACAAAGAAACTATTACGACAAATTTTCCTAAAACTCACCTTTATGAGAGCTCTTCAACTCCGCACCAGCATCATCACTCAACCTTCCTGACCCATGCGTTGCGATTGCTGGGTATTGCCTTATGTCTGTGGAAACCGTAGGCGTTTTGCCCAACCGCACCGTCTTTTCGTCCACATAATCTGATATTGTGAATAGTTTTACATGCATTAAACTCTTACCCGATCCGCTGGGTTCGCCTTCGTTTCCGCCATCTACTTGCATGTTCATGTCCTCCATTTCCTACAGCTCTAACGGTGAGGGGGGCGTGAAGTCAACGGTAAGGAGGGTAGGGACACCTCGTAGGCCATCTTAACCAGCAAACGATTACACCATCTTCATGTGGGATTCGCGCTAGAAGTGAACTTGGCACCTTCTCTTAATTATCTTGCTCTAAAGGTCTGGCATGTGCCTTTTGTTTAGAAAAAAAGGATGTACGCTTCCATGTGAAATTAGTATTTTCATTGAATTTTGCGGTGACGACGCAACAGTATGGCCTTATTAATAGGCCACTAGCTTCACCCGAACTCGTTTTTTTACCAGGTGGACTGAAACTGCCCATCAAGGTTGCTTCTTGTGGTCCTCACAATTGTCATCCAAAAGCACTCTTAGACGCATGTAATCGGGCGCGGTTGAATGCTGCGTATTTGGTGGCCTTAGCCGTCATGCTGGATGCGTTGGACTCTCAGGCCCTCCACTTTCGCCTCTGCTTATAAGGGCCATCTTCAGTAAAAACGGGCAAGCACATAGGCCGATGCCGAAATGTGCATCTGCGGTAGGGCTTGAACTCCGTGACCTCATGGGTCTCCTAAATCTGTTGTGCTCCAGTGCCGGTTGGGTCCATTCTTACCAAAAAAACTTAATTTCATTGTTTGCATTCGCCAGGCTAAGGGATTATAGCCGTAAGGTTCTCAGTCTATCATCTTCCTAGCATAGTAATCTGACTAACCGTTCTTTGATTCGTCCAGATGCTACTAATAGACAGTGTTCGCAGAATCAACAGGTGCATTTACCTACCGTGATAATAGTTCATTTCTTTATGCTGGAGGCATAAGTGCGAAGGCGAATGTTGTCTTGACGGAGCGGGTTGGGCCTCCCGGAGGCGCATTTTGTAGTTGGCCCCTGCTGACATCGCATATTCCTTTTGATGCATCTCATGTTACCTGTTAATCTTCTGTCCATTCACCCCCGTTCTTGGTTTATGCAGAGAACACTATTTCCTTCTGCGTTCTTCCCCTCACTTTAGGTTATTAAGGCAGTTATTCTCTTTGGTATCTAAGTTCTGAATTTTTACATTCTCCAATCAACAACTCGTGCCAATTAAGAGGTGGATTTCCGCTGTAAGCGGCATCACACACCAGGTAATTGTGTTCCGAAATGACTAAAGGCTAGATGATCACGCACGTCAAGCTCATGTGTGTGTGAAACGCACTAATTCGCTGATTCCCAGCATTATAACTTGCTAGCAAGTGAATCCGAGGTGATATGATTTGTGCTTAAGCGATGGTCTTAATGCACATTTATACAATACGACCTAAAATCCGTGTAACATACCGACGTATGCGAAAGGTTGATGCTCTTTCGCTACTCGACATTGACTTAGGTTTTAATACTGTTTATCATGTAGTCTACTCTAAAGTAATTCCAGTCGCGATAGGATGCTGGCTTTGTAACGAGCTTCCTTCTGAGCGCTAACAAAAAATATGTACTGTAAAAAGTGGCTACTTTAGTAGTATGAATTTTTATCATTGATTGTGACTGCCTTTATAAATTCAAATACATTTGATGGAAAACATAGACAAAAAATTATTCCTTGAACTCGTTTGGTAGCAAATAACGCCTTCTTTAGATTTTATACTTAAAGAAACAGTATCTTTCGGTTCAAAAAAGTATAATTCAGAAGAAGAGGATCACGTCCTCTTCTTCTGAACTGCTTCCAGGAACTCGAATATTCTCCACTATTGGCATAATTATAATCATGAGCGTAGTTTGCTACCAAACGAATGCAAGAAATAATTCTTTCGTTTATTTTTTCAGTAAAATGTATTTGAATTTATAAAGGCAGTCAAAATCAATGATAAAACGGCATGCCACTTAAGAAGCCTCTTTTGGCAGTATATATGTTTTGTTAGCACTCAGAACGGAGCTCGTTAAAAAGTCAGCATCCTATCATGACTGCAATGATTTCAGAATAGACAACATGATAAGTCAATGCCGATTAGCGAAAGAGCATCAATCTGTCGCATACGTCGGCATGTTACACGAATTCTAGGTAGTACTTTATCTATTTTTTAAAATTTCTAAACCATGCGAGATTAATTTCATTTTTAACTCTAATCCTCTACCGTTTTAGCTTTCCTTTGAAACCCCCGACCTAGCCTCGTAAGAATTATCTCTTTGTGACCATCTAACATGTCATTCTTAATCGCGTTTGCCGCGATTGGAATACTCACCGTGGCTTATTGCGTGTACTACTTTCTCCGTCCATTTATAACCTACCTTATATTACGACACTTCCTGTCCAAACGGAAGGACCTGTAAAAAGCGGGCGATCGAGCTATCGTGACTGGATCGACAGACGGCATTGGCAAAGCGTTTGCTCACGAGTTGGCTCGTGACGGGCTAAACGTGCTCCTTATAAGCAGATCAACCGAAAACTAATAAATGTGGCTAGCGAAATTGAGGCCCTTTTCAAAGTTAAGACTAAAGTCTTCACGGCCGACTTCACTGCAGTAAGTTCCCTTTAGTTTATACTTCAGCTATTTATAGCGCATAGTTAACACGCTTGGCGCATAGGCACCACCTATTTATTTTTTATTAGTTGACTAACTGTTTAAGTAGATACAGATAGTGGTTTGTACTGGTAGTTTGACAGGATTAAGTAAATTTTAAACCAGAGTAACAAGACTTGTAAGTAGGTTCTATTTTCCGTTGCTCCTACTGGCCATGTCCGTGATCGTGTCTGTTTTATCCGGCATCGATGATATCGCTAATTCTGTCTATTCATACGTTACTGTTCGCGGTAATGCATCTCGAGTGTTGGACTCATGCTCTTCTTCAGCTAGAGAGACTGACTACTAAGGGTCCAAGGGGCACTTTACATTTTGATGGATCATCTTGAGCGAGTTATCGAGTTTGACTCATCATCGCTTCCAGGTGAACAGCGGAACCGAATGTAGGGTATCATGGAACTCATTCGACTGACGATCAAGAACCTGATCAAAGCATCTCAGTCTTCGTTGATTGCCTGACACGTCCCGGCGATGTAGTAAGATACTTCTTGGACAGCAGCGGTCAAACAGCTCAACTTCCACGTGTACAGAACGCATCGGACTTATGTCCAGTGCACGCCGATGTTTGTGACGATGACTGTCACAACGAATAGTAGATATTTTGCGATTACCTTCAATAATAATGGCCGTGTACATTTCAAATTATTAAAAACTGTCGTCTTGGCTGCCCATTGAAAATGCAATCTCAAATTGTGTTGGTTTTCCCAGCGTTTGAGGTAAACTGACTGATTTAACTGGCTTATCTAACAACAGTACTATGCAGGCAAGCTGATATCGTCCTTTTGTGTTGAGGTCGGTCATCAGGTACCTGGGTGCTACTTAAAGACCATCAAATTCGTGTGTGGGGGGACAGCATCGAGCTGAAGGTTTCTTATCCATCGTGCTTTTGCTGCGTGTAGTAGTTCATCAGAAAAACTTGGTACACAGGCAACCTATATTCCTTTTTTTATCGGTAGACTTGTTTTTATGTTGACCTTATAGGAGTGTCACACATGCACACTCACCTCAATTTTGTGAACGCAAAATGAAATTTTCTGTTCTGTGAACAGGTATAATCAAGAATTTTCTGGTCTTTATTAATGTTGTTTGATAGTACAACATGGACAAACACTAAGTTTTTTTCACAGCGTTTAATAGCCTAAGGGATTCCTTGGACATTTGGCCGAATTCCGTCTCTATTTTCGCCTAGCATACTGATATGAACGGAACTTATTTCTAGTAAACAACATTTTACGCCTCAAGTCAACCAAATGAATCAAATAAACAACCTCAAATGCGTGTTAAAGCCTCCAATCAAATGTTGATCTTCAAATATACAATCTACTGTAATGAGTAGTGTGGACAACCTATCAAGTTGGGGGTATATTTACAACTGGTTAAAGGGGTCGGTTGTGAAATGACCCTTGCGCCCACTGGATACATTCTGACAGGAACGTTCACTCCGCAAAGCAGTCTGACAAGAACCGTTGTGTTCTTTGCTTGTACGTCTCGCCTATTTGTTATTTTGTATGCCGTATCAGAAATTTGTTTGCTAATACCTCCTCCTCTTCCTTTAGACCGACTTTTATGAAAATCTGAAGCGAAAAATTGAAGAACTTTCTTCGGTTTCCATTCTCATCAACAACGTCGGCCTTGCGTACTCCTATTTAGACGCCCTGGCTACTGATGAAGAGCTGACTCTCGAGAAACTGCAACATATGGTTGTCTGCAGCGTAACCTCAATGGCCTGCATGACCCGCATTACCGTACCAAATATGCTGGCCTCACCGTCACCACCGGCTGGAGTTCACCGTCACATTGCTAATTTTTTCGCACTTGCTTGCCGAATCTCCTTTCCGGTCTTTTCTTTCTACGCTGGCACCAAAGCCTTTCTAAACCATTTCAAGCAGTCATTAGCTGGTGAATTGGTGGGCACCTGTGTTAAGGTGGGCAATATTATGCCTGGCTCGTGATAACGGCTATGAACATTGACAAGCACCCGGGTTTCTTTGCACCCTATCCTTCCGATGTTGCGTCCTCGGCGCTATCTATGTTGGGTGTGGTGAGGGAGAGTTGTGGCTAATTTGGCCATGAACTACTTCTAACCGTCGCTCTTGTGCAGCCCGAGTGGCTGCGCACAGCAGCAATTTTCAGATACATGCTGATCGTTCGAGATAGGTTCTACAAGCGTCAAAAGTCTAAGGACTTATAAGAACTTCGTCAATGTTTATTTTGCTCTCACGGGTTGCTACTTTAAATGTTTACTTTTGTATGACAGGATGTTTGATTTTCTGGGGTGGATGGGCGCTCATCAATCGCGTTACGGGATGTACAGTAGTCGCCGAAAATCATGCAAAATGCCGACATATGCAAAAGATAGATACTCTTTCGCTAATCGGCATTGAGTAAGGCTCTAATACTGATTATCGTGTGGTCTATTCTGAAGTCACTTTAGTCACAATAGGATGCCTGCTTTTTAACGAGTTTAATTCTGACCACCAACAAAACCTATCTATTGTAAAACAGGCCACTTAAGTAGCATACCTTTTTATTATTTTTTGACTGCCTTTCTAAATTCAAATATATTTTATGGAAAACATGCACGAAAAAATATCTATTAAACTCATTTGGTAGCAAATTACGTTTTGAGAGGAAGAAGACTCGATCGCTGCGAAGGGATTGGTTTCACAAGGAACATAAAACTGACGATCCTCCAGTAATTTTTTCGCCTTCTGAAGGTTGTCGGTTCTGTCTTATATAACTGTAGAACGTCCCTTGTCGGCTGGCACGATGACGATGTCCCGATCGGCCTTGAGTGCTCTTAATGAAATGCCTTCGACCTTGGGGAGCACTCTCCGCGGTTGATAAGCCATCAGGATGGACGATACTTGGTGTCGGATTAGGTTTTTCGTCTCCTCCGTAGCTTCTGTCTGATTGATGACCGATTCCACAGCTGCAATCATGTCAGCAGGTGTTGAATGAGGCTTCGTGCTGTTGAACCTGCATTTTCTCCTTCTTCAGTTCTTTTGACGACAGGTTGTGTACCAGTACGTCGTTTCTGGATGACGTTGGATTATGCAGTTTGTGAAATTTGTTCTCCAGTGCCGCTTCATAAACTGCTTGTTTGTCGCGAGCTCGTTCAAGCACTCTCTGCTGAATTAGTTTTGTGCTGTCCTCACCCTTGAGCTCACAGCATTTGGTCTTCTCATGGTCAATTATCTGGCGATATTTACGTAGCCTCGCGTGGCAATCTTGAATGGACAGACGGACCATTCTATTGCCAGTTTGAAGCATTACGCGTCTCGCCGACTCCGTTTTCAGCGCCGGCTTGTACCTCACACTCTTCGGCAACAAGTTATTGTCAGGACATCTGTGCAGAAACCGGATCTACGAATAAGTTGATGCTTCACGAAAGGTAAATGATTCCCATCCTCGGGCCGATCTAAGCGCATCGTGCCCAAATAATTTGCCAATACAAGCGAACATCCGTGTCCCAGGAAGCAATTGAAAGGAAGACGACTCGATCGCTGTCTTCTTCTAAATTGCATCCTGGGACACGGATGTTCGCTTGTATTGGCAAATTACGCCTTCTTTCAATTTAACACCCAAAGGAAGGGTATCCGCCGGTTTTAAAAAAGTTGCTAATCATGAGCTTTTTTACAATTGTGAGGTGTTTATTCCCAATACATCGTATCCGTCAATTTATTAATGCTGCCTGTATTGCGTAAAACATGTTTCACATCTATTGCAATATTTTATGAGAAGTCTGTGACTTCTTCCTCAAACTGTATGTGAAAACGTTTTTTCCTTAAAAAGGCTGTACACAGTGCACAGTTTTTAAAAATTGAATTTGAGTGTAGCAGTCAGTAGGTAAGAAAATTATTTGACAATTGAGAAAATTTTTAAAGCTGAAAGATACTGTTTCTTTGAGCATAAAATGTAACGAAGGCGTAATTTGCTATCAAACAAGTACAAGAAATGTTTTTCCGTGCAATTTTTCAATAAAATATATTTGGATTCATAAGGCAGTCAAAATAAGTGATGAAAGACATACTACTTAAGTAGCTAGTTTTTACAATAGATACGCTTTGCTATTGGTCAGAACGAAGCTCGTTAAAAGGCCGCATCTTACTATGACTGAAATGACTTCAGAATAGACTACACGATTCTCAGTATCACAACCTGAGTCAATGCTAATTAGGGCATCAATCGTTCGCACATGTTCGCGTGTTGCGTGATTTTCAGCGACTACTGTACTCGTCCCCTCATGCCTTGAGGTTTACTCGGTAGTCTTGACAGCGGCTGGTGATATAGGCGGAGGAACAAAGACGGAATGGTCATTTCCAACTTAATAGCTTGCAGTAACCAGCTACATCGAAGAAACCCAGGCGGTGCATCAGTTGCGGCCTCTGGGTTGGAGTCTAACGCACTGTGACACGAGTTCGTTTTGTCATCGGTTCCGATCGGGCATATTAGCAATGGTAAATGGGCACACACCGATCGATCACGGAATTCACACCTTTTACTGTGCCCTGGGGCTCGCTCTTGAGCCCCGCTAACAGCTGCTTGCGTATCACAGACATTGAAGACAAATAAATAGAAAACTGGAGTGGCCGCTTCTGGTTTGCTAAACATCCTCAGCCAGGCGTACTCAATCCCGTCAGCTGCTGTCGCGTATATTAGCCATAGAAGACAAGCGTCCATGGATTGCGTTACAGGACCTTCTCATTCCGGTGTGCTTTAGGGCTGGCTCTCGGGTCCCACCAAAAGCCATACTGTGGCTAGCATATTACAGTAGTCGCCGGTTATTAGGCCCACCTCGGGCCCAGACCAAATTGGGCTTAATAAGTGGATGGGCCTATTATCCGTGGGCTTAGTAATCGGCGACTACTGTATAAGCAGAATTAAATTGTTGCCGAAGACAAGGGAGATTGGAGTGGCCATTTCGGGCTTATTAGCTGTCATCAGCCAGCGAAGTCTAATCCCAAGTTTCACAGCGCTGAAGATCTTATGCTCTTGCTGTCAGCCCTCGTATTTCCTTTACTGAGTGGGAAAGTAGATTTGGAAGCCTTCTGGCAGTCCTTTTGAATATATATTTTCAAATTGCTATTAAAGACTTTCATTTTCCCAGACAGGAGTGGCATTTTTCTTCTCTTTCGAAAAGTTCCGAACCATAAACTTCGAACCTTTATTTCCAAAAAGCATCCATTTCAAGATTCCTTCCATTTGCAGTGACTGCAAGCTCTTTAAAGGCCATTTGTCCGAACAAAATCCTGCTTCGCTTTAAGCGTCTTTTGTGACCCCCTGTTTTCGGTAGCGCACTTGTAAGGAGACCATGCGCTTATACTCTAAGCCAAAAGGCCAACGTCTGCATTTCCTGCGAATATATATTTACTTTGTTATAGCTCCTAAATCAATCAAGTACCAAATATTGTTTGTATTTCCGACAGCAACAGCCGTAGTGAAGTATCTCAGTATCGCCCTCTCGTTCGCCTGCTGAAAAAATGCTAACTGCATCAAACCAAATAGGCCGTTGTGCTTTGATTAAAAGATCGTGTGAAGCAGGGCACGTTTGCATCTGAAGAAGAACACTGTACGAACTGAAAAGTGAAGTTTAGATACGTGAAGATGTATAATGAACCACAATGATGAACTTATTTTAACTTCTCATCAAGAATTTTAGTAACAAGTGTTTGGAGTCTTCAGGGGTCAATTTTCGCGGTAATTTCCATCGTACATGACCAGTTGAGGCGTTTGAATTTGGAAAAAATTATGACACACCTAGATAGGCGAACAAGGACACTGAGAGCAGAGTCTATTGTTATTCTGCAAGGGATTACCTGACCGTATTGTTTACTGGTTTGCCCTTTTTGCAGAATACATAGATGCCAACTAGATTACGCATCCTAAATGTTGACTTGCATGAGGGGATAAGCTCCGGTTTCAAGCACCTGGACTACGTACTCAGCGAAGTAGCCAGGCATCTGGAGCTCATTGGTATTTTCTCGAATTGGTTCGTACACCTTGCCATCGGAAGGTAAATACGCAATTTGACAGGAATCAAGTACCATCAAAAGGCTCAGCATACGTCCACATACGGCAAAAGGATTATCCATGGAGTATTGTAGTGGTTGTACTCGGATCATTACGATTATCAGATCGAATCCCCGCTTATTAGTAAAAGGCAGAGGTCACCAGAATGAGGGCTATATTTTGCAGAGAACCTTGAGTTGCTGCCTCATGCAGCAGTAGTCACTGGCAACGCCAGTGGCTATGGTTGACTGCGTCCACATTTGTGTGAGATGGCAGTGGCTGTTGCTTTAGGATGATTGTGGAGCGAGTTCAAGTGGTGTGCATTGCCCGGGAGGGTTTCGCCCGTAAAAGCCCCGCGGCGTTGGCTGGGGTAGCATGCACAAGTAGCCCTGAGGGAGCCGCGACTATCTGGGCGCGTGTGTGAGAGTGGATATCGGTCAAGGGTCTTCAGGTCAGCCAGTCGGGAACAGTTGCCTGCGAAGACACATGACGCCGACACAGCGAGCATTGGGCGGGTTACCGAATTGTTGGATGTCCGCCACAGTATTCGTGCGTTATTCAATAAGGCAATAGAGCATAAGGCTACATGCAGGACACTGAAGGTCTTTTAGCTGCGTTATAAGAAAAACTGCATCGAACGTGAGAATAGGTCTGAGTGTTGGGAATGCCGCTGTTCCCATGATGATTCACACGCAAAGGCATCGTGCGAACTACCTGGCGGCCTGCCAGCTATGTCTACTCAATTCTGATTGACCCATTGTCCCGAGCACTTTCTCTCACACGTCCCTTTGAATGCGCTAAGTCTTTGTGTGAGAATGACTTACGCTAACGTGCTTTGCTGAATAGACGCGGCTTTGGTGGTCTTTGTTTTCTCTCGTATCGGGCTTTGGGAACCGGGGTCGGCTAGCTCACCGTTCATTCTAATTAAAAGTACCAGGCGCGGGTCATAACTCTCAGCGCTTCCGAAGCCATGCTTAGAAATGGGCATGGCATTTATCTGATAATCGATGGGATTTCCCAGGACACATTCGGCTGTCCACTTAAAGGACTGATTAAAAAAACTCACGTGTTCCGGAAAGTAAATTCTTTGACAAGGAAAGGAATCCAGTAATAGCAGGCAAACATATTAAGGTGCATTTCTTTGGAGGTTGACTGAACTAATGAAGTACGAGCGACGGGTTGTATTTACCACCGGCGCCAAGCCCGCAAACCGTCACGTGACTTCGATACTCTACCTCCTTCTGGGACAGCCCATCACGGGTGCCGTAGACAGCTATTAGCCAAGCAGTTGATCAAGCAGCCAGCGACTCACTCTCGCATGACGCTTATGCACTTACGCCCACAACAGGCAAACAGAGAGACGCGCGCGCAGGGGCTTCAGACCACCACTGGGTTTCTGCATATAATAAACAACTTCTACTGGTCTTACCCCTCTTTTTTTCTGCACAAAACTGGGCGTTGTAATAGTAGTGCTCTGAGCAGACTCATGGTTCAGAACCCTACACATTTTATTTGTCAATAAATTGCCGTACGATAAGAAGGCCGCACATATAGAAGCATGTCCTCCCATCTGAAGAGCGAAATAAGTGCCAGATAGGCAGACATGGTTAGTGCGAAGGGTGTTGAGCGGTTTCCCTGTAAACTGCCCCCGTGCTGTTAAAAAGATTCATCTCACAGTAGTTCACAGACATCAACTTTGGCAAGGACATCTTTTTTTTTCTCCTTAATGGCTTTGCTTCTTCCACCATAAAATGAAATTTGCTCCCTAATATAACTGCAGGATAATTTATTTTTTACCATATGCTCTATCTAACAGGAATACGGAGGGCTACAAAGCTCTGTCTGTTTTTATCCTATATTTGCTAAAAAAATAGAGATGTAGACGATGTAACCACCTGCTCTTTCCGAAGTCTCAGTGGTCTTACAATCTCAAGGAAATGTCCTAAGATTTGCTTGTTAAGACGACTTTTAGTCTAAGATGTCAACAGTCGAGTGCTCAGTTAAATCAATCTGCTTCAACAGGGTGACTAGTGTTGGTATCGAGTGAAAATATGTATGCCAAAGATGTAAACGCAGGAACAGAAATGTTGTTGGCCTCGAGTTCCCTTAGCACGAGCTTTGGAAATGTTTCGCGTGGTGCCGGTTTAAGGCAGGACGTGAACTGAGAACGGGAGACAACGCAGTTGGGGGCTCGTAGAGACGCGGCAGGGTATTTGGCATGCGGACACGTCGTAGACAGAAGGCTGTTCAATCAGCACAAAGAAGGTCTGAACCCATGTACGTGACTTTGATTGGTCGCATATCGCGTGCATGCGGTTCGACGTCTGGTCAGTATGCATAGCATATGTTATGCATTGAGAACGGAAGGCAGTTTGTAGGCAGCACAAATGTAGTTTAGATGAAACAGAAGGCTGCTTGTAGGCAGAAGGTCGTGTAGGCAAAACAGAGGACTGTCTGTAGGCAAGACGTGCACTGGGGACGAAGGCACAGTTCAAGTCAGGAGTCATGCTAACACCGCTGTGTAAATGGGTGGGGTAAATGTAATTGGCTGAACGCTGGCCAATCAAAATAAGGGCAGGGGTGAGCCGCTGGGCCGTCAGAACAAAGAAAGGGGTGACCAAGTGTCCATGACCTCGAGCAGCGTTTGACGCGCGCCTCGCGTCATGATGTCCCGACACTACGGACGGGCATGCATAGCAGCCTATGCAGAAGTCACCGGCTATTAAGCCCACTTCGGGCCCAGACCGAATTGGGCTTAATAAGCGGCGGGCGCATTAACCGGAGCGTCCTAGTTCTTGATTAGCAAACGCAGGATAGGCACTATACATTGCATACGTACTGTATTATGTGTAGAGCTTGGTTATGCACAAGAAAAGAATGGGGCTTGTCTGTGTTTTCGAGACCTAGGGAGGCTAGCCAGACGACCTCGGTATGCTTTGGGGTCACGCCTGTCGGCATCGTCTAGCGTGAGCCTGAACGCATTGTTCCCTTTTTGTGAGAAGATTAAAAAAACTGGCTGCCTTTTCTTGACGGCCTCGTTTACCGCAACGAAGGTGGTGGCCTAAATCGAAATTGTGCTGGAAATCGAAAGATGAGATGCGGTTAGTGAGCTTCAACAACCACCCAATCAGCCACAAATGCAGTCATGCAAGTACACTGCGCACACATTGTAGCGCACCTGAAGACAGAAGAAATTTCTGCAGGAGTCGCAAAATCAGGATTCGAATCCGGTTTCTTCTGCACCGCTGAGCAGCACAATTGCCACTGCAATACGAGGGAACGAGCTATGAGTGGTTTAAAAAAATAAAAGCGATGAACAACATATAAGCGCCATTTTAGATTCATTAACGGTTAAGAAGAAGAAGATGCGATCACTGGAACAAGGACTTTATTTTCCTGACGTTTCGGATTCCCCCGGGAATCCTTAATCATAGGTGGTCATAATACAGTCATGGTCACCCTATCTGCGCATGACCATGACTGTATTATCACCACCTACGATTAAGGATTCCCGAGGAATCCGAACCGTCAGGAAAATAAAGTCCTTGTTCCAGTGATCGCATCTTCTTCTGCTGAACTGCTGCCTGGAACACGTATATTCTCCTCTATTGGAAATTATCGGTTTTTGCGAAAAAAGTAGTATTCGTAGTATTAGGTCCCAGGACGATCGATCATAGTGGAACCCAGCAGGCGCAAAAAATGAGCATGACCAGCGTGTTGGCAAGAGACACTGAAAACTCTGCATACGTTAAGATAAACTTTGGCTTAGTCAATTGGTGTGTGGATTGTGAGAAACTTAGCAAACGAATTTTAGTAATGAAGAACAACCGAAACCGGCTGACTGAGGTCATCGTGCTCTTACTGGAGCACAGCCAATTCCAACAGCTTAAAAACGAATAACTCGTCCGACAGGCAACCCAGGGATACCCTATCGAGGGAAATACCGAGTTCAAAAGCCGAACAACGATCAAGAAAATATATCGAATTATCCTACCAGACCAAATGCCGGACAACTATGGCTCACTATTCAGCGAAAAGGCTGGTGTGGTGACAGAAGTCAGTCAGTTACACTTATACGCCAAGGAGACGCTACCTAACAACTCGGAGCTTGTTAACAGCAGCTAAGCCAGTGGATGTGTGGGACCTTACATCGCTGACTAATGCCGGCTTTGTTGCCAAACCGCGCGGGTTCAGTGTCTACGCGCGCTGGCTAAACTCCTACGCACTCTGTCTGCCCTTGTTTGTCGCGCACTTGGTAACCATCGTGCGAGACAGGGACTCCCCCACTGGTGTCTGTCCTTGGCGTTCACCAATCACTATCGAGGCCATCAGACAGACAAGAGTCTTCGGCGAATGACGTTTGAGTTACTCGGTCTTCGGCCTCAGCTCTAGACGGACGCGACACTGCAGTGCTCTCATATGGTTCTGATGGTCAAATTCAACGCCAGGCCGAGTCAACCACCTTCCTACTATCTGTTCTCCTACTTGTTCTTTACAGAACATAATCTTCTCCTACTCTGGTTCTCCAAGACTTCTCTATCATCTCCTAAGGAACCGGGCCTGGAAGATCGCAGTAGTTAGGCTTTAACCGGCGTAGCCTTAACAACCTTTTGCGATAGATGCATTAATGAACCCACCAAAACCGTATTAAGGACTCTTTCTTGGAGATTGGAAGCGGGCTTATATTTCTTTTTTCAACTTAATAATAGTTCAAACCGCCCTGGGCTTTCTGCTCTGGCCCCTACTACTCTTCCAGAAAACCTACGTAATTTCGTTTCATTTATACCTTTTAATGCATCCTCTACTTCTAAGCGCTTTCTACTCTTTGTACTTAGGTATCACTTCCTTTGGAATAACCTGCCAATTTAAATTGGGTCCGTTACTTTTCTGTCTGCTTTCAAGCGAAGACTGCGCATTTATTTTAACATTTATTTCATTAGCTTTTAAGTATCTTCACCGTTCCCGAGCAACTGACCCCAGGACTTGAAGAAAAGACCATCGTGAAATTTATGAGGTGGTATTCAAGGTACATTTTCTTGCTTCGTGTCCCCATAACTCCCCCTCATTCCAATGATGGAAGTAACGTAGGCGTATACAGGCTAAACTGTTCCAGTTTCGTCGGCTGCTTATCATCATCATCATCATCGAATTTACAATCGAACTGCTGAGATGTCGAGGCCTCACCTCCATTGAAGATTTTCCGTGAGTTGTCTTACGTACAAGCGCTTTTGGTCACACCATATTAACGTTTCATACTCACATTCTGGACTGCCATTATAGTAGCAATCTGCTTATCTCCTCCATATCATCTTTTCTGCAACAGCCTTTTTTAACGCTGGAATTTTATGAACGCTGCCCCTTCTTTCATCATTTAGGTTTTATCGCTGTTATTTTAAAAAGTTTGATAACTATTTGTCTGAGAGGAAGAATAGGCGACGGATGTGAAATACTCTGCCTACCATATTGAAATTGTTGCTGTGTATCTGGCCGCGCATTGTCCTTATTTTACTTCAATAGTATGTCTGTTTCGATAGTACGCTTTGGGTGTTAATCATTTAAGAATTTGTTCATCTCATTCTAGGAGGTAAGGTTATCGCTCCAGTTCCTAGTAAAATTAGCTCAAATAGGATACTCGATTAAAAAACACGTTTATGGTGATGGGGTATGCTAGTGCCCTGTATAAAACATTGAAGCAGCGCATAAGTTCTGAAGGTGTCCTGTTCAAAATTAGTACATCACATAAAAATATGGGCTTCACAACTCCTTTCCCTAACAAAAGTCATTATAATGCCATTAAAAGGCCTAGCACAGATGAGGAAAAGTGACCCTGCAGCGCCATCCAACCTCGGCGCCACGCATGAGGCCATCTGATTGCAGTTCTTAGTTGCCTATGGGACAGTCCAAGTCAGGTGCCACAAGCTACGCCAACACTTAACATCTCACGGTGGCTAGCAAGTGCGGACATACCAATTCCGCTCTCCCCCAATCTCATCTGTTCAATCACCTCCCTAGGGCTGATTCACATAGGACATCACTGCGACGACTGCCGCACTGTCAAACGTTGGACACTGGCCCTCTTGCGAGTGGTCATACACTCGTCCGACAGTCAACTCCCTCCTAAATTTTCTCTACAACCTCTTTACAAAGGATCCTATTCTTTTGGCCTCGTGTATCGCTTCTTTTCTTTCCCTTACGGAACAGGGCCTGAAGATCACAGTAGCAAGGGTTTTACCTATAAACTCAAGCTACTCCGACACATCCATAAGCCATAAGCAGCATATCGTTGTAAAGGACATTCCCAAGTCCACATCAAGCACTTCAACGGAGCGAGTTGCAGGGGGCCTAGATCTTCTTCCTGATTACGTCTACCGCGTACCCTAGGGTGGGGATTTTAAACCCGTGCAAAAAGCTTTCCGAGTAGGCAACGCAGAGTCAGGTCAGGATATTACATTATATGCAGGACCCCTTAAATAATTTCGAAGAACGAAGCCGAGGCAACGCCTGTACTATAAAAACGCAGTATCTTACGGAAATCACAGAAGTAAGTGTTTTTTGGAATAAAGAATTTATATTTGTCAGCCCCGGAAAGGCACTATCGATAGAAAATATTTTTCATAAACAATTAAAAAACGAATTTGACTCCTCAATAGAGTAACTATATGTTTAATCAGTACTAGTAAAGGTGGAATTGGACCAGTAGAAACCTGCAAAATAGCCTAGCTCGCCTAGAATACCTGCATTGTACTTCGGGACGTTGCCAACAAACTGTGCGGCCCATCATCGGTTGTAATGCAGAAGTCGTACGAAGAAGGCAGACTTCTAAAAGAATGGAAGATTTTCCTGCTCCCCTGCTTTACAAGGGAGAATCACGGCTAGATGCAGTAAAGTACCTCCCTGGCAGCTTACAATGCATCTCTCGCAAAAAAGACAGTGCATTTAAAAAAAAGCCCGCTGTGCAGTGTCTAACGTGTTTTTTGTTGGGACGCTCTTGTTTCTACGAGAACTGAACGAAGGCCACGAAAAAAGGCAATCCTGTAGGTTTGCCATTCTTTGGTTTCCGTCTCATTCGGTCCTGTCTCATCGCACTACAATCAATCCTGTCTTCGGTTTCTATCTCATTTGGTCCTGTCTCATTGCACTTCAATCAATCCTATCAACAAACCTCCTTAATTTTGCAGAAGCAGTTTTTTCTCCTACGTTTTGTTTTCTTTTTAAGCGGGGGTCCGCTTAACTCTGCCCCCGTTTTCATGATAGGAATTTATTTTTTTCAGTGCTTCCTCCTTAGTTCACCATGCGTTTTCAGAGAGTGTTGACTACTATTTTAAAACGACAATATGTTGGAAGGTATTAATTTTATCTGAAAACAGTACTAAATGCTCCCGCTGCCTATGTGGTTGTTCACGGAGAGCAGCATTTATCAATTTTGTATTTATTTTTCCACAGCACTAAGTTTTCAATGACGAGGCCCTTCGGGCCTAAAATATAAAATTTATTTATTTATTAAGGCCTGCCGTAGCATACCACGACTGTTCTCCAAAAAATATATATTCGGGACATGGGTATTAGAGGCCAATGTGCAAGTGACTAGAACGTTTCTTGTCCTCTAGGTTACAGCGAGTAGCCGTCGGTAAATCTAATTAAGATTCGGTAAACCTTGAGATTGGTGTCCCAAAAGTTGTAGCTTTGGCCCCCTTCTCTTCCTACTCTTTGTGAATGACTGCCTCCAGAATAAATAAATGTTTTATTTTAGGCCCGGAGGCCCTCGTCATGGGAATCTTAGTGCTGTGGTAAAAGTAAATAAAATGTTGATAAATGCTGCTCTGTGTGAGCACCCACGTAAGCAGCGGAAGTGTATGCGAGGCGGAAAGTTTTATACGCGACACCATATCGTCATTTTAAAATAATAGACAACACTGTCTGAAATGTATGGTGAACTAAGGAGGAAGCAATGAAGAAAAACTCCTATGATGAAAGCGGGGACAGAGTTCAGCAGACCCCCACTTTATAAAAAATAAAACACAGGAGAAAAAACTGCTGCCATAAAAATTAAGAGGTTGGTTGATAGGACTTGTTCAATACAGTGAGAGAGGACTTTTGATGAGAAAGTATGAGGGTTCGAAACGTTTTTTGTCTTTGGAGAAATCATATAGCAACAGAGGCTATGTTTCACAACCGTAACACTGCCCGACTGGCTACAGGATCAACCATCAGGTAGATGAGACAGGAGGTCATCGCGGACAAAAAAATCGAATGGTAAGGAGATGGTAGAGTTCATGAAATCATCAACGAAATGCTGGAGATGTGACCTTGCGGACTGCAGAATCCAGTGACAAGATGGCAAAAATAGAAGAACCGCCATGAGCATCAACAGAGACCGTGAAACTTACCATCAGTGTTGTAAAACGGAGAAAGTTTGTCAACATCTTGCAATTATAATTGTACAGAGTAAGGGACGCAACACCGCTGCCAAATATCGCTCTATATAGGATAAAAAGACGTATATGGAAACAATTTAATAGAAATGGAACCAACTAAAATACCAGGAGGATCTTTTCAAAGTCAAAAAGTTGCGTGTTTGGGGAGGAGACGATAACAAAGACTTAAGATTTTCTGTGGTTAAACGTTTAGGAAATTTGGCTTTGGGAGGTGCTAGGGTAGACGACGGCGTAAGTTAGAGAAGAATATTATTCCAGAGGAAGGCACATTTGGAGGCAAAACGGGAATGGTTAGATGTGGAGCTAAAGGGTAGTGAAATAATCATGGAGAAATTACGAGTTGCAAAAGGTCAATTTGCCAGAGTGAGAGCGTTGATCCGTGAGAGATCAGGACAAGAGTTAACGCGAAACAGGAAGTAGAGGCCGGCTTCTGTCTTCCAGCCAAAGAAAGTTCACGTTTGCTCAATGAAGTCACTCCATATAAGAAATGGTGGATGGAGGAAGGGCAGATATGGCTCGAGTAAAAGCTCTCTGAACAGTTTAAACCTAATCGCGGTCAGAGGCGTTCATCAGACCAAAAAGGGGACTAGACTGTCTGCTTTCAAATGAAGACTGCACATTTATCTTAACACTGATTCTATTAACCTTCTACTCTCCTCATCCTTTCCGAGCAGCTTTCTCCATGACTCCGAGAAAGGACCATCGAATATTTAGGAGCTCCGCTTGAAACTATTCTCTCTGCCTCGTGTTACCCGAGAACCTAGATGTTTCCATTAACCACCGCTGAATCAAACGAAGCCACGCGGAAGTACTAAGTCTAAAATGCTGCAGTTACGTTGACTACTAACCTTCATCAGTCCACCCACACCTATTTCTTCTCTAATGCTATGTTCCTACTACTATCTTCCTAAGCAGTTTTACTCACACTTTTTGAACATGGAAGCCCGTTGAATTCTGTTTCCATTTTCACTGTAAGTTTTTTAACTGCCGTAAATTTTCGTTTTGAGTCTAAAATTACCTGCAAAACATTGCTAACTCTTGCCCCAAAAGGACAATTTCTGCTGACATTATTTTGAACATGGAGGTTCATTGAACACTGTCTCCATTTTCACTGTGAGAGTTTTTTTAACTGCCGTAAGTTTTCGTTTTTAGTTTAAAATTACCCGCAAAACATTGCTAAATGTTGCTCCAAAAGGAAAATTTCTGCTGAAATTATTACGAATTTCTACGTCTACTTTCACATATTCTCAAATTATTCTTTGAATTTTAATTTTTTCGAAATAAACTTTGTACAGATCGTGCCGTACCGGCGCTGAAAAATATAAATTCCAAATTCCAATATTCTAGAATGGGGAAAAGAAGCATGCGGCACAAGTTAAACTTTATTTCCATGATGGGAAATTATGTGATATTAAACTTCATGTCTGTGTGGCGTCTGCAAAAGTTCGAGCCGCGTTTTGCGATTATCCTAGTTTATTTTCGTAACTTAGACCTAAGTCCTGTACAACACTGGATCTGCCCTATTTGCGGATAATATCAACATATGGGTTGACTTCCGCTGCGCTGATGAAGCAAAAAGGTTGTAATAGAATATCAAAAAACAGAGTTTCTGGTCAACCAAGTGCCTCCTTGACTCTAATGTATCTAAATGTGTAGTCCTGCACATTAACGCCGGTCGAAAAGTATCATTGGAACCTCAGTTAATGTGTTTAGTCCGTTCCAGCACGGAGCTCGTCATTTGAAACGTTCGTCTTGCGAAATCTAGCCGATCAAACTGTCCTCCGGTAAACGAGGTCATGAAATCCCCCAGTGCTGAATCGATGTAAAACATTTGTGCTTGATGAGTCTAGGAAAGCTGAGTTGTTTAATGCATTCTTTCTAAAGCATCTTACGACGGAGACTAAACCGCTCCCGTCGCTTGAGCCACGCTTGATCAATATTATCAGGACCATTGATTTATCCGTATAAATAATTTGTAAGCACATTGTTCGTCTAAAAAACTCGCATTCTTCGGTTACAGGCAATATTACAAACTCAGTTATCAAGAGAATATCGCGCTGCCCATTGCTTAGTCATCCATTCTCAGCCTACCTTTCAAACGGTTTCTTTTCTGACTCATAGATGACATCTATTATTCTTCCAGTCTTCAAGTTAAGTCACTTAATAAAGGGAAGAAGGCTTTCGCCCTTGAGCTCCCTAATCATAACCAAAAATCGCATAATAGGTCCACCGTAACAACATTACATAATATAAATGTAGTCTTTACATCAGCAATAAGTGTGAGCCAGTTGCAAGGTGCTGCTACTGGCACTTTGTTCATTATATCTGCCACAGGTTGTGAGGCTAATGCACCTATAATTGTGATTTAAGCGGTCTGAAGTTCTGGCGGTTAAGTTAATATATGACCTTGTGACGTTATGACGTCACAAGTGTATTTTGCCTTTCGTTTGAATAGCCAGAACATTAATACGTCCGATTGAGCTCAAATTAGATTTGTGCTCTGTTTATCAGCGTGCATTTACGTTTCTCATGACTACTGCCATATTTGCATATCAGATAGCATGCAAGTGTTGCGCACTATAGAAAATATTGAATTGAATAAAGAACCGATTGCATCCCTGATAGCAAACCCGATGCCTACTGTATTGTATTAGGCGCTATGCATCAACGTTAAACGGCCGCATAACCCTCCTTATCAAGGGTTTCTGGCGGTTTCTAAGCCCGGATATGTCAAACCTACTTTTCGGCCTACCCTCCTTTGCACTCAGAGTGAGAAAGCTACTTCAAAAACCATAATACGCCGCCCTTCGTGTCCCCCATGTGACTCATGTGCTTTAGGCGTATGCATGGGATTTTGCTATCAGGTTTTTCTTATCATTCGTCTACCCAGCTGACTCGACATATCACATTTGCTTAGATATATTTGATGAAATAAACGTCTGTTTTCACAAAATATTCAGCTGATTGGAGTTATAAATTTACTTCGCGTAGACCATTGTTTGTCATGTTTAACAACTCCGACCACTACACAATACACATACGCGTTATAAGGTTTTTATGTACTTATCTTTAATAAAGTTTAAGTTAAGTGCTCTGCGTGTTAGTTTAAGACTAAAAACAGACAGATACTTAAGTGCAGATGTCGAATTAAAGGTATTTTAAGAGTCCTCGACTTCAGACCTACCTCCTGAGTTATATTACTGCCACGTTGGAAACTTGTACGACTAAATTCCGTTGACTTTTATATCCTCCGATTTCGTTACATAAACAATTTCGTGTAAATGGGGCCTGCGTTCCACAACCCTGTGCATAAACGTTGTGTTGTTACTTTGAAATGCAAGTCACTTTCATTGTTTGACCCTCAATATTCTGATAAGTGGCTCGCAACTGCCGTGATTTGCCCGAAGTTTGCTGCTTAGCATATACCCATAGTTATTTTCTTGGACTGCAACATTGCCATGCAGCCACCTAATTATTTAATCTTCTCTCATTGTAGCCTGCGTTCTCGACTTCCAACCTAACCTCACACTAATCACCAATTTGGGACCATTCACCATGTCGGCGTTAATTGTTCTTGCCGTGATTGGAGCAATGGCCGTGGTTCGTTGCGTGTTTTACTTCCTTCGTCCTATTATAACCTACTTTCTACTACGACACTTCCTGTCGAAACGAGCTGAACTGAAAAAAGCGGGCGATTGGGCTATCGTGACTGGATCAACAGACGGCATTGGGAAAGCATTTGCTCACGAGTTGGCTCGTAGTGGGCTGAACGTGTTCCTTATAAGCAGGTCAACTGAAAAACTAATGAAGGTGTCCAACGAAATCGAATCCCAGTTCAAGGTGGAAACCAAAATTTTCACCGCTGACTTCACTACCGTAAGTTACTTGTACAGAATAATTAAGCTGCTTTTATTACCTCGTTACCGTACTTGGCGCGTAGGCACCACATATTCACTTTTACCAGTTATCTGTTTAAATTGCCAAGGGACAGTGTTGATCTGGTTTGGCATTAGCTTTTTCACGCCTCCAAGTGGTCGATTGTATCTAGTGTCTAGTGCAGCGCGCCACGTAGAAAGAAGTACGTACCTGAGTCACCTCAATCGTCCGTCTTAAGTTGCATAAGATTTTCTTGGGATGTAGCAGTCACTAGGGTCTGTCTACTTCGAGAGCAACCTCGGTGTACTTCATTGGAAGGATGCCACAGTAGTTTCTGCATGTTTTCCTTCTTGATTGATGTTTGAGCTTCAGTCATCAGCTACGAGCTCATGTCATAATGCATGCACAGTTGCCGACTTCTCCCCGAACAACAAAAAGTTCCACATGATACTGTGTAGAGTAGAGAGGTGTGATGGGTTTGCAGTCAGGTTGAAGTTACTCTTCAGAATTCTCGCGCCAGTGTTCGGCCTTGGCTGAATTTGGAATCCGCTACTCACGTCGCCAGCAGTCACTTAAAGCAGAGAATCCACTACAAACTTGGCGAATACTCTAGCAAAATCTCCGAGTGTCTACTGCTCCATGGCAGTCGCTCTCAGTGGTATTTACTACCATCTCTAGGCGGCTCTACCGCCATTTTTGGAGATTGAGGATATATTTCGCTGTTACCTTACCTGCCTGTGCTACATCATCGTTTTTCGGTACCCATAAATCATAACTCCAGCCACCAAATGACCCTGAAATCACGAACATGCGTGCGCGCAGACGACACGGAATTTTGACAATGTCTAGCATGTGCCTCACGGCAGGCTGGAAGCGGGTGTGGTGAATCGCGCGCGGACTAGATTCTAGTTAGAGTAGACTTGTACTGCATCTGCCACGTTCCTTCCCCGTGCTCTCCCCTTTGAGCTTGGTGTCATGCCTAGGTCAACAAGACCAGAGATGGAAGAGGGTGCAGGTGGCTGGCCCGACTATATCCGTTCGCCCTGGCTCGGATCCCACGAAGTGGCAGCGCCATAGAGGTCACATTAAGGAGCCATGACAGCCTGACTCGGTCGGCAACTCAGCACAGGCACACCAGGCTGAATTCATGGTTCGCGTTTTCTCGTCGGTTGGCGATCATCCAAGTCACGGCTTTTATTGTACCGTGATAGTTTCCAGATCGTCGGGTTTTTTGTAGTGAAGAGAAACCCCTAAGCCGTGAACTTTATTCTCTATGCCCAGGCCCCAGCCGCCGTCTGAGCCTGTCAGTTTACTTGTACGTCTACGCGTACCCCGTACACGATCTGGCCCTCATAACGCAAACATCGGGATTTCACACATCACATCTCACATGCACGAGAGTTCCCGAAGCCATGTTAAAAAAAGCCTTTACAGACAGACACTTCACCCAATCAGACATTGAGCTGAGTGTGCGGTTTGAGCTCCATCGTCAGTTGGCAACATTCCAAGCCATTACGCTCAGCGCACCGTGTGCTTAAGGCTCGCATCATACATGTAGCGGAGGAACCCCATGGATAAGAAGCAGAGGATCATACCTACCTCTCACGTGAAGGTTGCTAGTTGCAAACATGCGTTGAGTGATGTTGGAAGTGGTTGTCCGTGGTGTTATACCGTAGGTATTAATGGAGGCGCATATGGCCTAATAGGCTCATGCAGTGAGTGAATATGCTTGAACAGTGCGGCCGGTTGCAGTGGGTGTATGTTGGTGCTCTTGGCAATTATTCGCCTGTCTTTATGTAGTAGATTTGTAAGTGACTGACCATGTCTGTACGTGATGTCTATGTGTGGTGGAAGTAAGGGTAGGATAGGTTGGGGTTACTAATGGTCGTCGTACTGATGGGTGAGGTATTGTTAGTGCTGAGAATGGAAAAGTTGTCGGGTATGCAGGATGAGTTTAGAGTGTCAGTATTGAACAAACTCATAAATGACTGGTGTCTGTCCATTCCAAACGAGTGGACTGTTTGGGCCGATGTAGTCATTTCCAGTTCCCCGAAAACAATGCGCGAAGTTTCAGATGGAAGATATATTTATTGCACTGGTTCACAGCTGACGTCGATGGATACACGAACAGGACAGAGCTGTTCTTAAGGGCCTCACAGGTTACTGACTGGTTCCTATACAAGCGTGGGTGCGCTTCCTATTATGTAATTTAGTTCTGCACCATAAGACGAGGATTGCGGAGCGTGTCGGTCCTCACGGACACAGTGGCACGAACGGTGTTGTCTAAATGGGACATTTTCATAATGTTTTTTTGGAATTTTGCGATCAGCCGTGCAGACTGCCTGTTTAAGGTTTTCTCTTCGGCCACTTTAGCTAACAAACCAGACACAAGAGTAGTGATGGCGAACGAGCTTAGTGATTAGCATTCCAGTGGCACCATTCCAGTCATTTCTAATCAGGCTGAATTCCCCTGCTTACCTCACCATGCATGTGTTTATTAATGCTTCCTCTTCTCCTTCTTCTTTTAGACCGACTTTTATGAAAATCTGAAGCACAAAATTGAAGAACTTCCCTCAGTTGCCATTCTCATCAACAACGTCGGCGTCTCATACTCTCATCCAGATGCCCTGGCCAAATGTGAAGAGCTGACTCTCGAGAAACTGCAGAATATGGTTGTCTGCAACGTAACATCTACGACCTGCATGACCCGCATTACCCTACCAAAGTTGCTGGCCTCACCGCCACCGGCTGGAGTCCACCGCCACATTGTCAATATTGCTTCCCAGTCCGGCTGTTTTCCCATCCCCTACCTTTCTGTTTACGCTGGTACCAAGGCCTTTGTAATCAATTTTACGGCCTCATTAGCTGGTGAATTAGTAGGCTCCTGCGTTAAGGTGCAGACTATTTCGCCCGGCTTTGTGTCGACGAACATGACGGGTATCAAACGTCCGAGTTTCTTTGCACCCTCCGCTTCCACATTTGCGGCGTCAGCTCTGTCGATGCTGGATGTGGCAAGCGAGAGTTGTGGCTACCTCGCTCACGATCTCTTCCTAACCGTTGTTCTTGCGCTGCCCGCCAGGCTGCGTTCTGCTTTGTTTTCACGAAATATGCTGTCCGTTCGAGACAAATACTACAAGCGTCAGAAGTCGAAGGCTTCGTAAGCACAGAAGCGCTGTTTTTGCTCCTTCCTGCTATTCCAATTATGTGCACCTACCGCATCACGTCATTGTCATCGCTTTTACCGTTGATTTAACCACTTTACCGCCTCTCATCCCATATACTCGTGGCCTTGAATGTATCCATTTTTCACGGCTAAATGTTAACTTTTCCGAATAAATGCAGGATTAATCTTTCCATCGTCCTCTTATTAAGGTCTGTTTTTTCGTCATCATGTTCTTTACAGGGCTCCGTACGAAGTCGGGTAGCAAGGTTGACATCTAGTTTTTTTGTCAGAAAGCTTAAGGTTATGCGTATGTTGCAGTTATATCTGCCCGACGTATATTCGTCCACTTCGAGTTGCAGAACAGTGTTAAGTAAGGGCTAGCTTCCCGGACAAACAGACATGTCATAAGTAGTTGTGTCGGCAGGAGAAAGTTCCCCAAATCACAAGTCTGGTGAGACAGAATTGGTAGGAACAGTTTTACTACGACAGCAAATGCTATTTGAAAGGCCGACGTGAATTAATTAATTACGCGGGCTGCAAATCATAGTCGACGAAAACAGAATGAGTCGCGCACAGTTGTGCTAGGCGGCAGGCTCCTACAGACGTCTCTTTGACGAATAATCAGTCCTGGATCGGCAATATCACTGCTATTGGTTTGCGGATTTTGACGCTATATCTTGGCTCTCGGGTGGATGCAGAATAGTCTTCCAAGTCGTGAAGGCAGGCTTACTAGGGTATTGTTTACTTTGGCAGGAGGCTTAAGTCACTAAACAAAATTTATATCACGCCAGAAACCCCTCATTATTTCGCCGGCACCGGGTTTGGTCGTGCACCCGAACCACGCACAGCGACGGTCAATCAGTGAAGAGCAGATATCGTTGCCATGCCGAGTGACTGTGTCGCATGGCGCCACTAATAAACTGGCAGGCCAATCCAGTCGCCATTACCACGTACAGTAGACGGCAACAGATGCACCGACTACTGCAACTCCGATGAGACACTGAAGCGGCGACGAGGGACGGTCAATAACCAGCGCCCGCGGATATCTTAAATTTCCCAGTAGGGAAACGTTAAAGTGCTTCAAGTGCCAGAATTTGATGCTGGTCAGCACTGGGGTTTGCGCAAGGACACAATGCTGTTGATGTAGCATTAAATTCAGAGGTCGGTTGTGTATTCGAGGCGGTGAAGCCTTATCTGTAACTGACGATGTTGGATGTGCTCTCAGACCCAGCAGTGAAGTCCATCCCAGTCGTCAACAACAGGAATGAGGCTGTTTATTCCGTTGTTCTAGCTATCAACCTCCTCTCAACCAAAGCGTCACCCGGTTGCATTTCTGAGGAGAATCTGTCCCTCCTCCTTCTCTTCCTGCTCTTTAACTTCATTTTAATAAGACCTGTAGCCTCAATTTTAGCGTTACAGTCGCCCCACATGGCAAACTGTTATGCTAAATGGATATGCATTGTTGTAGATTGACCTCCCATGAGCCGGATTATACGGCATCCACCTGCTTGACCCTGGCCATCAGTTACTTATTTAACTACCTGAGCAAGTCATACGTTTATTGTTTGGTTCATTTTCAGAGCGTGTTACTTATCCCTCAAGGCGATTTGAAGGAGTTCTCGGCGTCCAGGTTTCAGTAAGCCTTCGAGTCTCGCATTCTGTCCACAATTCGTGCCCGGAAGACCTTGTAAAGTTGTAGGGGTCTAAGAGCACTACAACTATCACGCCCATTTCAGTACTGGAAGGGAATGGGTAAGACCAGCAAGAGTTGTTGATTGTATAGAGAAACTCGGTGGTGGTCTGAAACCCCGACGTGTGGCAGGCCCGGCCTTGCGCGCGCGTCTGTCTGCTAGCGTGGTAAAGGCGTGAATGAGTAAACGTCTCGCGAGAGTGGGTCACTGGCTGCTTTGATCAACTGCTTGGCCAATAGCAGTCTATGGCAGTTGTGGTTGACTGTCCCAGGGGCAGACAGAGGAGTGCAATCATGTGATGGCTTGTGGGCTTGGCGCCGGTGGACGCCGTTACAAAGGTTCTGGGAGGACGAGCGTAAATTTTACTTTTGTTTTTATTCGCCACTTGGTTGACAAAACATGTTCTCTTAGCTTACAACAACCAAGTGTCCTACGATTGTGTTAAATCCCTTAAGGGCTCAAATACCACTTTCGTTGTCTCATCTCATGAACGAACTCCTGGTTCCCTCGTCTCCTGCGCGCCGGACTCAGCATGCCGAGGACGTTGGGTTGTCAAGCCTGTGGAACGGGGGAGGGACGTTCCCACGATCGACGTCAGGCGCGCGGCGAGTTCCCTGTGACTGTGAGCAGCATGGTCGCACTGCGTGTTCTCTGCGGCTGTGGGTAGTATGGTTTCGGGCTGCGTAGCTTCTGACGTCGTGAGTTCTGACGTAGTGGCTTCTGGCGGTGCGGGATGCTTGTATGCGGTCGGCCAAGGGAGGGAGGCGGATTGTACCAGCGTCTTTTGACAGCAGAGAGCGGGTTTTGCTAAACGAATTGCCACTGTCTCAGCTGTGGCTAGCACCCGTTTACGCAGGCCTTTAAAGTAGTGCGTGGGTACCTGGTATATGACCGGGAAGGCCTCTCTCGCGTGAACTTGGTGATTTGTATCGATCAGGTGTGCGAGGGTTGAGCTTGAGATCGATCGATTTTCACCTTTACCGAACCAGGCTGGTATGTGTTCGCGTACCCTCTTCTCCAGACGTTTCGTTGTTCGGCTGATATATCCCGCCCCACAGGAGCAGGTGAAGGAATTAATGCACATGGAAGTGGCCTGTAGCGGTAGTCTGTCTTTACCCCCCCCCATCCGCAGAAGGGGAGAGTTTGTGAAGAATACGCGTAAGTTAGCTGCCGGGAAACCACTCGTGACTGCTTTCCTTAGACGTCGTCTTACTAGTTCGCTTGCTGCCTCTCCTAGGAAGGGCAGTCTTATGAAAAGGTCTCTTTTTTCTGCCGTTGCTACGGCAGGCTTTGCGATACGCTCCTTAATGTTACGAAGGATAAACATTTCTGGATAATCATTTTCACGAAGTGTGTTCTGTAGCTGCTGCAGTTCTCTTTCAACTACTTCAGGAGAGCAGATGCGTCGTGTTCTGGCTGCCAATCCCTGGACTTAGTTCCTTTTAAGATGAAGGGAACAAAACAGTTGAAATTGATGTATTTCCCCGCCAGGGTTTTCTTTCTGTATACCCGGCGTTGTATTGACTGTCTTATTTTCTGTGCAGGAGGACATCTAGGAAAGCGATTTCGTTGTTCACCTCCGTTTCTACAGTGAACTTCAGTGCTGCGTGGGCCGTATTAACTTAATGAACTAGGCCATAGATATTGGTGGTCTTCTTTGTCAGGCAAAATATATTATACACGTACGGACCATAGAACTCAAAGTCGTTGAAGGTGTCTTTTAGGTTCCTTTCTTCGACCTTGCCCATGAAGATATTTGCAAGGAATGGTCCAAGTGGTGAGCCCATCGCCACTCCGTTTATTTAACTGTATAACTGGTAATTGCAGAGAAACTGTACGTTTTTTGTGCACCACGTCAGTAGTTCCTTTTGCATCCTCACTGGCATCCCTATCTGGTAGTTTGTTTGACGTATAAAGTCAAATAGGTACTCTATGGTTTCCACTACCAGCATATTCGTAAACAGTGAAGGTAATCTTATGACAGAATTTTCAGTTTTCCAATGTTAACATCCTTGATCGCTTCGACGAAGTCAAAGGTATCTTTCAGGCTTCTAGGGTAAAGACGACTCTAAAGCGGCTTAAGCTTTTCAACAAGCCATTTTGCAATCGAGAAGTAGGGCTATATCCTCATTTTCAAGATAGGACGAAGCGGCACGCCTTGTTTATGAATTTTGGGTAGGCCATACATTCGAGGTATTGTGGTACCCACGGGTCTTAGTCCCTCAAACTCTTTGTCCGATAAACATCCTTCCTTGTGAAGTACTTTAAGTAGTTTTGTAAGCTGGCCTTCAACGGCCTCTGTCCAGTCTTTGTATTTATTGGATTTTGAAAACTTTGTGCGATCCGATAGGATTTCTTCTAGTTTAGCACCATAGTCTTTATTATCTAGCAGCACAATCCCGGAGCCTTTGTACGGTCTAGTAAGCAAAATATTTTCATTTCGGCGAAGCTCATTGAGACTATCCAGATGGGCCTTGGTTAGAGGACCTATGGGTCTTGGAGTCTTTCTTAAGTACTGTTGATAGCAGTTGACTAGGGTCGACTTAAAATAGTAATCTTCTCTGGGCTCGGAGGGTTTCAGATCGGAAGTCTGACTGAAGAGACTTTTAAATTGAATTTCTAGTTCTAGTTGTTTTTGCTTGCGTTGTGCCATGCAAAACTTGGGGCCCAGAGAAAGTGCTTCTAGGAGCGTTTTATCAAGACGTACTGAAGAGTAATTATGCACGTACCGCTCCGGATTGTTGGGAAGTACGGTCTATGCTTTCACTGGTTGGACGCTTCGTAGTAGCTTTGTCCACCTGACTTCAGTTCTCCTATTTCTGACTGTCTGGATGCAGTCTTCGAAGGTTAGTTTCTCTCCACTTCCGAGACGGTCGAGGGCCGTGGTCTTCTGGCAAAGATTCCGTTGAAGCTCCTGAATTCTGCGTCGATTGTTTCCAGATGACTATCTGCATACCGTCGAGGGAACCACGAGGTGACTAATTACCCCCCCCCCTACCTCAAAAACTGTATTAGCACTGTACCGAACTGCCTGCTTTAGTCGCCTATTTTCCAGGTCACTGTAACGGCCTGAAGTGAATGACCGAAAATACCTGTGTGCCAACACGGCTTTTAAATTTCTGAGTAATTGGTCGTCATCAGCCAGTAATCCCGCAAATCCCCGTCTGCTGCACCATTTTTACTAATTTCTCTTATGGGTCTATTAAAGGTGCTTTTCCAAGCCGTGTGTGAAGGTTTAACTTTTCACCATCCAAAGTCCTCTCGAAACTACTCTCACCGCCACTTTATCAAACTGAATTTACTTTCAAATAAGTTTTAAACGGCCATTTTGAGGCTTTTCAGCGTTGTTGATTGATGTCAACCAACGTGTGGCCGCCGTAGTAATGCAACTCACCGTTGTTGGTTGCCGAAATTAGACCCTACCTGCACACAGGTCATGTCGGTTGGTAAGGTAGCTGCAGGTCAGTATGTTTTGTGACCACGCATCTGCGGACACAATCGGTCATGCAGCTCAAATCACTGATCAACCTCCTGTCATTGACCGCTGGAAGGGTTGAATTACGTTTTTACAGAATGTGCTTTGCATAGAAAATAAAACTGACAATCCTCCAGTTGGCTTTTGGGCTTTTTAATCTAGTCTGAATTGTCCAATATAACAAAGGGACATCCATTTTCCACCGGCCGAATGACGAATCTTTGAGTCCTTGTGATGCATCACTTTCGACCCCCTGAACCATAAGAAGGGACGACACGGATTCGTAGTGGTCTTGTAGCGCCGGTTCCTCCTCCCGCGTTACGCCACACACGAGGTCATGTGATAGCAGTCTCGGTCGCCCGTGGGATAGCCAATCACAGGTACCGTAAACCGCTCCAATACCCAACCCCTTGTGGCTACCACGAAGTGCGCATGCAGCAGCCTGGCCAATCACCTCCTTGTGGCTGACTCACACAGGATTTCAGGTGACGGCTGCCAATTCCACATACTTCAGAGTTGGCCCTCTGAGCTGCGGTTATGCGCTCTTCTGACAGTCCGTTTCCTTCTACCCATTCTCCCCTTCTTCTCTACATAATAAACTATTCCTTCCTCTCTTTCCACAGGGAACCAGACCTGGTTAAGGTTTAACCTATTAAAATTAACCACCGACGATAGGTTCTTCGTTTCGTCAGTCGTCTCCGTCTGGCTGAAGGTCGACTCCTCTGCTGCAGTTATGTTGTCGGGTTTTGGCACTGTGTGCACTAAATGAGGCCTCCTGCCTGCAGTCTCTGTCAGCTTCTTTGACGTGAGGCTGTTTACCAGTTTGTCTTTTTTGGGTGACGTTATGCCGAGTGGCTTGTAAAATTGGTTCCCCAGTGCTGCTTCGCGCGTCGCTCTCCGTTTGCAGGTTGGTTCGGCCACCCTCGGTTGATGCAGTTGCGTACAGTTCTCGCCCCATGAACTCGCATCATCTCTTCCTCTATTGATCAATCCTCATATCGCAAAAATGTAAGGCTACTAAGGTTTAACCCTTACGGCTGTGATCTTCCAGGCCCGGTTTCTAAGAAGATGGGAGAAGGCTTGGGAAAGGCAGATTGTTAGGAATAGTTGATTCTACAGAAGGATGTCTCAGAAGCATGTCTCAGACCTGTTTACGATTACCTATGACTAAGGATTCCCGACGGAATCCGAAACGTCAGGCAAATAAAACTCTTGTTCCAGTGATCGCATCTTCGTCTTCTGATAGAATAATAGTTAGGACGAAGGTTGATTTGGTCTGGGGTTGCGTTAGTCGTGAGCGCCGTGAGAGCGCGGCGGCGTCGATGAATCCGCCCCGCTTAGGGACGGAATGCCGAGTAAGTTCTGGCGTCAGTAATCGGTGGCGGCAGCCGAATCCTCTTTCTGTATCACGGCCTTGATGGTGATTGGTTGGACCGCCCGAAAGTATACACTGGCGTGGGTGGTCCGTGTCCCGTGCACCAGTTTGCGTCTGGTCGTAGGCACGCCGAAAAGTACACTCGCGCAAGGTTCTGCTCTGAGTGACCTTGCCTGTGACGTCGAGAGTTAGGTGGGCGTCGGGCCGAAACGACCACTACATTCGAACGGTCAGGGGAAACAGTCTTGGAGGAATTCTCGGATCATTAATCAGCATGGTTTAAATACTGTGCACCGGGCCAGCTCTACGCTTATCGGGGGTTTGTGCGAAACAAGTTTTGCAAAATTTTATTGGGAGAGAGAAATTCCAGCAAAAACAAGGGAGACTAGAATGGCTATGTTTGCCTTATCAGCCATTGTCAGCCTGTCAAATCCGAACCCAAGTGGTGCATCAACTGAGTCCCGAACTCACGACCTTTTGAGTCTAACGGCCTTTGCGTCCAACGCCCTAACCATTGAGCCACGAGCTCGTTGTCTTTCTGGTTTAGACCTTTTACATTTGACCTTTTAACATGACCCCTTATTTACCTTATCCTTTGCCCTCCGTGAATGGAGCCATTTTTGCTGAAAGTTCAGGGTTTTAAAATCCTCAATATAGCACTATTCTTCTTCTTCTTCTTCTTCTTCTCCTTCTTCTTCTTCTTCTCGAATGATATTGACACTCGTTGATGAACGTTCACCGACCGCTAACAGAACTCACTTCTTTCATTTGGCCTTTGCATTGGGCCTAATTTCTCGGGCCCTGACAGCAGATTTAGCAGCTAGTAGTATAGGCAAATAGTAATGTCAACAAAGACAAGCGTGACTGGAATGGCAATTTCTGCTTCTAATACTGGCTACTGTCAGGGCCCAAGAAAAGTGGCCCAAGGCAAAGGCGACGCAGGACAAATGAGTATTCTTGTTGACACACCTGTGCAGTAATTAAACTTTGCGCGTACGTCACGGAAAGCAAACGTTTCCAAACAGGGAGTCCATCCACGCTGGTTGCAGCCAAACAGATTTTCGGTAGAAGCAGCGAGGTAAATGTCAGGAAGCAGTGCCGGAAAAGTAGATGCAACCCCTGGAACATAGCGTATATTGGCCTCAGGTTTCGAATTCTCGTTTGAACCCATTATCAGAGGCAGTCGGAGAGGAAATTGATAGAGATACAAGGAATGCAGTATTTATGGGCGCAGTTGCCACACGAACATTTGCGCACAATAAATTCGCGATTCGTATTTTATGCCGGTAAAGGTTTATCAACCTGCAGTCGAGTCGCTCATTGCTGCAGTTTCAGCAGTATTGGCGTGACACGCAGAGATGGCACGTGTAACCGACAGTCATAGTCGTCACCTCATGAATAAACAACGATAATGAAGTTACACGAACTAACAATTCGAATGCAGACTGACGCGTGGCAGTCCCTGCTGACTCACCTTGACTGCGGTTGTGAAGCCTTGCGTACTCGCGCGTGGCAGCCCCTTCCACGCGCTCTTGGTCAGTCACTGCCAGAGGCCCTTGTTGTCCTCTCTGCCTCATGCTCCCCGTCAATTTGCTGTTGAGCTGCATGTAGGCTGGAAGCCAATCAATATGCGCCATTTAATTGATTCGCTGTAGGTGACAGAGTATGCATCCCAGAGTTAAGTAATCCCAACAAGAGACACGGACTGATGGACGCACCTTGCCTTAAAACAGAGCTTGTGCTTGGCAGAGCGTTTTGTAAAGTTGCTTTCTCTCAGTAAAAAGTTGGTCCAACCTACTCTGTGTTACCCATGTCTTCTCTCCTCTGAATGAACTGGGCCCGAAGGTCGCAGCCACTAGGGTTTTTCTCATCAACTTAACCCCCTGCGATGTGAGAACCCGAAAGGGCAGGCCAAAAAACTTCAAGTTCCAGCGATCGCAGCCTCTTCCTTTGAACTGCTTCCATGGGCTTCCTTCCTTGCTTCCATCGACCATTTCGGAGCAGATTCCCCCATCGACGAAGTTTGTAGGAATATCGGGATGCCCGAAGTAAAGTGAAATTATTTGTGAATGCCTATTGATAACGTGAGGGAATCACCTGATCTCCTCTGAAGGAGGAGAGTCAGGCCATAGTGGATCCTTCTGAATGTGGCCTCCACGGAACCTCCACTCATTTAGAATCCGAGAAGCCACGACCGCGACCACGAAAACCAAAGGCTAAAATACATGCATGGACCATATCTTATGTAGTGTGTATATTCTGGCTGTTTACTTTTGTCAGCAAGGGTGCCCTCCTCTCGACTTATCACGGACTGCTGGGTGGAGAGAGTGCGATAACTAGAGTGCAAGTCTGCTATCCCGACAAACTAATTTACGTGCAAGTCACTGTCCTGCGTACACGAATCTGCTGTGCGCACGTTAGAAATCCCTGTTCGCGATGTCTAAGACTCAATCTCCGATTTGCGAGATTGTAGCGCCGGTCGTCCTCTCCTCCTTCATCGATAAGCCGCAGCCAAAAAAACTAAGCTCATACACTTTGGCTGATAGCAGCCTGATGGGAGCGGTTCTTGTAACTGCTTGCGATTCTGTGTGTAAGTTCTTTACACCAAAAATACTTTGCTCCTATGACGGTACCCCCTGCCTTCTGATGAGAAATCCTTCAGATTTTCGATCATCGTAACTTGACGAAAAGTTTGTTGAGGGGGAATGTTTCCTGAGTAAGTCTGATGCGCCTATGGAATCACGTTTTGCCCTTTCATTGAGCAGTTGAGTCAACACTGGTGAGGAAGGTTGGCACCTAACTAGGGAGCTACCAGGCTTGAAGGAAAACCATACGACATCGTTTATTTTGTTCACTCGCTAAGGACGGTTAAGGGGTGCGCTTGTCGTGGCTGAGTAGTCAATAATGGAGGAAAACTGCATATCTTCCATAACATAATGAAAACACACATTGTTTAAAAACCACTTGGGACAGAAAGGGATAATTGTTTGTGAGCCGTAGCAGCGGCGGTCGCTGCACCCAAAGGATTACCTTTGTGAGGAATGCAATCGAAATGGACTTTGTCAAACCTAGCTGGTGCATAAAGTACAAAGTGTTAAAAAAGAACCTGCAAGTAGGAAGTTATGCATAGTGAACAAAGGCTTGCTGACAGCATTAAACTACCTTACCAGCTGGTCAGCTGTAGCAGTAAAAATTGCCGCATCCAAAGGACTGTCTGTGTTTTCTGTGGATGCAAATGCAATGTGTTAACGTCTCAGTTCTCCACAAACGCCATTTTGCAGTACTGAAGTGAGGGAGAAACAACCACTGAAGGACTTAGTAACAGCCTTATTTTGAGTTGACCCAAGTGTGAAAAACGCTAGGCGTTTGGCAGGATTTTAACCCACGCATAAGAGAAAGCCTTTGCCGGAGGCTAATGCTCTACCGCTAAACTACAAACGCCCGCTTCACGCCATGAGTTTAATCACACTTGGATCGATATTACCCGCTCAAATTTTCGCTCATATGGAATCCACCAATACGGGAGCAAGTTGACTGCCTAAGCAGGATTTCCTAAGCAATCATCTATAATCCACCAGAATGACCACAAGGCTGACTTAATTATTAAGTTGGTTTGGCAGATTTGCTTAATTTGAGTTTTTCACACTTGGGTCAACTGAAATTCAGCAAATCTGCCAAACCAACTTAATAAGTAGCTTTATTTGTTTAAGGATTGAAGCAAAACTACCTTACTGTTTGAGTGCACGTGGCCTTTTGTACAAAGGGACTTCTTTTAACACCACATTTACGTGATG